>SWBL01000078.1:0-163523 GCA_024195585.1 Aureobasidium sp. EXF-3400
TTTGAAGTTTCCCCACAGATCCTAGCCAATCACGTACTAGAGCGAAGAAAGTAAGAAAAGCCGACGAGCCCTCATCTCCTTTTGTTCTGCTGTTAAGATGCAGACGGCAAGCGCATGCCTCCAAACAACTGGTGCCATATTCTGGACACTACCAAATCAGCTTGGCAGTGGGACGAAAAGACTCAAGAGTACTATCTGTCCCTGTTCTCCCCAGAGCAGCCAGACCTCAACTGGGATAACTCGGACGTCAGAGCCGCCGTGCATGACATCCTTCGTTTCTGGCTCGATCGTGGGGTCAGTGGCTTTCGAATGGATGTCATTGATCACATCAGTAAAGTTCAGGACTTGCCAGATGCGGAGAAGACGATTCCTGGTCAGTACTACCAGCCTGGTAATGCGTTCTACGCCAACGGACCACGCCTTCACGAGTATCTGCAGGACATGAGAAAGATACTTGATGACTATGACACAATCACCGTCGGTGAGATGCCCTTCATCAACGACGCCGATGAGATCATTCGTACTGTTGGTATGCAGGGGTCTCTGAACATGGTTTTTCTTTTCAAGATCTTGAATATGGACAACGAGCCTGGTCAATCTAAGTGGTCTTATCATGAATGGGACGCGACTGATATGAAGCGTATCCATGATCAGACACAGCGCTTGATGATTGACCGAGGCGGCTGGAACGCAATTTTCACGGAGAACCACGATGGTCCGAGATCCATATCGCGGTTTGCGGATGATAGCGACCAGTGGCGGGAGTATGCAGCCAAGATGCTTTGTACCAAGTCCATCACACTCGGAGGGACTGAGTACATCTATCAAGGCCAGGAGCTTGGCATGCGGAATATTCCTGCTGACTGGTCCATTGATGAGTACAAAGACGTAGAGTCACAGAGCTATTGGAGAGCGTGAGTTTTGATGTACCCTGGTCAATTCGATGATATACTAACAAGTCTGGCAGTGCTCAGGCGCAGTATGCCAACAATCATCGGAAGCTGGACTATGCACGCAAGTTGCTCCAGCTCAAGGCTCGCGACCATACCAGAACGCCAATGCAATGGAACTCGACACCCAATGCTGGTTTCTGCAAGTCGCATGTCAGACCCTGGATGCGAGTCAATGATGATTATCCCAACATCAATGCTACAAGACAGGTCCCGGACAGTGAATCTGTTCTCTCGTACTGGAAGCGTTGTCTGAAGTTCCGGAGAGAACACAAAGATGTCTTCATTTATGGCGACTTCAAGATTCTGGACCCGGAAGACAAGGATATCGTAGCTTTTCGCCGTTGCTCAGAGCACGAAAGGTATGTGACTGTCACAAACTTCACTGGCAAGCATAGGGAGTGGTCCGGACTTGGCGACACAGACGTCAAAGAGTGGGTCATTGGCAATTACGAACTTGACACGCATAACGAGAGCTTGAGTAAGACCGTATTATTGAGACCATGGGAAGGTATTATTGGAAGATGCTGAGAATGGTCCCGTACTGAGAAGCTTAAGTGCAAGGGTCTCCCGAGGAAGCCAGCTACCCGTCTCATATAGGTCAATACAAGGAGTAATAACTGTGCATCATCACAATGCTCTTTCACGTTTCTGCCATCGTGCCATGTCTCTATACCTTTCTGCATCATGCGTATGTAGTGACACTCCAAAGGAGATGGTTGGTATGGTAAGGCCTGCGAAGAAGAATGCAAAGAACCCAATACAGACAGAGATCATACATCCCTAGCTCATTGATCCAGGGTGTAGCAGCGAGAACAATGGCATTTGCGCACATATTGCGAGTATACGCAACGCCAACAAGAGCATCACTAGCGACTTGCTGGTGGGACAACCCTGTTCCATGCTCTGCTGGCACTCTGATAGACAACTCTCGGATGGAGGCAAGGACAGGCGAGCGAAGATAGGAAGAGCAACCCCACATGCATCTACTGCAGTTTGGAGAGTCTTTCAAAAAGGCCGACTAGAGACATCGCAAGACTCTTCACGACACTACGGCCGTCACTCCAGATCCATACGAAGCAACAAGACAACCTGCTAATGGTCCGGCTTTGGAAGGGAAGACAAATGAACACTTTGAGGTCGATCTCTTCAGCGCCATGACTACCGTCGCAAGGGGTGCCGCTCACTCCATATGGACCGAGCATAGGGTGGGCACGATCCAAGTCGGTAAGCAAGCTGACTTATGTTGATCGGAATGACGTGGATAATCTACTTCAGGCCAAAACTCGTGCTTCTTGGTTCAATGGAAGATGTGTATTTGCTGTGAACTAACTGAAAAGATACCACAAATCATGCAAACATTAATCGTCGTCCATGGAACACTCCCTCTGCTATATCTCCCAATGACCATAACCATAGAATACTGTTGATCGTGTCTTCCAGCTGATGGAAAAGAATGGCAAGTCTGTAATCAGCGTGTAGGGGTGGGACAAGCACCCAAGCGAGAAAGAATACCGCCAACAACGCTGCCGACCTCACCGACAGCACCATTGACGCCTCCGAGAACATTGCCCACTCCTACGACAACTCCGTTGCCAAGGTTCAACAGGGCGCCATCAGCACCTTGGCTGATGCCCGAGACAGCAGCAGCGGCCCCAGAGCCCACGTTTGAGACGGCAGCTGCAACGCCTCCAGTGAGATCGCCAATAGCACCGGCCACACCCTCGCCGACGTTTCCGACAGTGCCAGCAACACCCGTGACGACGGCACCAGCAACGCTGGTCGCGGTGGCCTCGACACCACTGACAATAGAACTCACGTCCGAGGCAACGACACTGACGTCGGATGTAGCGGTTGCAACGACTCCAGAAACAACAGATCCAGCATCGCCGATGAGGAGGGTGGCAATAGATCCGGCGTCGGAGACAATGATTCCAACATCGCTCACAACGGCACCACCGACCGCGGTAGCCGTAGCGACAACAACAGAAACAACGGAGACGCCATCAGCAACAATTGAGGAGGCAAGCCCCTCGACGCCCGTGACGACAGCGCCGATGTCGGATGTAGCAGTTGCAAAGACTTCAGAAACAACCGATCCGATATCACTGACGATGACGGAGCCGAGAGAGACGACGGGTGAGGCAACCTGACTGACAGCTGTACCAACGACACCCCCAACCTCGGAGACGCCAGAAACAGCTGCACCGGCGCCCTGAGAGACTCCAGAAACTACGGGAACAATGACGCCGGTAGCAATGATGGGAACCTCGGATTCGAGAGCACTGACAGCGGTGCCCACAGCACCGCCAACACCACTGAGAACACTACCGACAGGAGTGACGATGGGAAGCAAACCAGAGATCAGAGGGCTAGCATTGATGCCAGCTCCGACTCCAATAGTGGCACCCAAGCCCACGCCCAAAGGGACCGCGGCAACAAGGGCGGGGGCACAGAGACCAAGAATGGCAGCTTGACGGGACATGGTGATAAGTCTGCTGGAGGGAGAATTGATGAAGTCAAAAAGAGAAGGGGAACCGGAGCGAGTGCAAGCTTGATGAGAGAAGTTGAGCAATTGTTGTCGAGGATGAACCAACAAAAATCATGAGAACCAGGCCTCTTCTTATAGTCGACCAGCAAGTGCGTTATGCCTTCTCTCTGCTCTGCAATGATGCAATCTTCTGGCATTTCCTGCCCTTTCGCAGAGTCTGAGACTTTGCAACCATGTCTCGGCCATGCGACAATGTCGTTCCCCGGTTTTACGTCCGTATGATCCAGAGCAGCCAGTCATCAAGCTCTACTCATAACACGCAGTGCAAGCGTTTGAGCACGACTTGTACCAATTCGCTCAGGATGGACCTAAGCTGCTAGAACCTGCCCAGTCACGGGTCGGCATACATGACTAGACAGCTGCCGAAGGTCATGCATGCAACGACTCGCGTGCAGTCCCTGTAGGTCTCAGGTCCTGTTGACACACCGGTGAAAGCGACGATCTCATACGTCAATCTTCTCAGCAGGGTACCTGCAAAGCGGACGGCAAAAGGCTTCCAGGAATTGTTGATGGACGTTCAGCTGAGGCAATATTTCCAACCATATGTCGATCTTGCAGCGCGGCAACTTGTGCTTCAAGTGAAGAACAAGCAATGATATCTGCAGGAACAACAGACAGACGTCAAAACAAGAATGACATACGGGCTCAGCCGCTGCCGCTCCTGCCGCCAACGCCTTTGCCAATGGGAGAGGATTCAGAAGTGGTTAATATTGTGATGGTGACAGAAGGCAACCGAAGTAGTTATACATGCGGTGTCGCTGATCACTTCTTCCACCAGTACTTAACCATGTGTCTTCGTATTCGTATGCTGTAAGCCTGGGGTGTTGGGGAGGTGTGGAGTACTCAGCTCAAACCGTTGTGGTCTGTTAGCGCAAGGTCGATCGTTCCTACTACAAGCTAGAAGAGCTGTCAATCCCCACACGCTCAAGACATGGCGCAAGGATTATCAGGCGTTTCTGGAACCTCGCTTCTTCCTTTTTGGCTTCATTTCCGGAATAGTCAGGAATAGGTTCGAATGCGGCATGGATGGGTGGAAGGTGTTTCGTCATGTTCCTGCCCAGCACTCCGCATCCAAAAGATCCACTTCCTGTCGCACTTGCAGGCAATGCGCCAGTACCATTCGCAGATCTCGGAAGTGTCCTTCAGCTTGCTTCTGGAATTACAATGTTTTATGCACAGGAACGGTGAGACTGTTTTGTGCGATGACTTGAAAGTTCCATCACGTCTCGCTCATTCTGCACTCCGCAATCGCGAATGCAATCATTCATGATAGAGGCTGTTGCCAAGCCCTTTGCTCGAGTCTGCGACCAGTTGCTCAGACGATTCTATGACATGTCATTGACCCTTAACAGAATTGAGGAAAAGATCGGCGCAGGCAAGCGTGCGGATAGCTTGCAAAGTAGGTAACAGTTGGATCGTTGGACACTAGCACGAGCAATAATCCATTTGTTTAGGGTCCGTGATGCTCTTGCTTGTATGGTCTTACCATGACTTGTGAATCGGGTCTCTCTGTAGCTCCAGCAGTCATGTCGCCACACAATCGCGTTTATCGTCTTATGATAACAGCACCTATAATCTTGACCGGGCCAGTCCAAGTCGATTACAGAAGGCGAGATCTGCCGTCGCCTGAACGAGTCCTCAACAACGTTCTGGCCATGATTACTGCTGGTCACGAAGAGATTGAACCGCGCTGACCTGGATCATCGTTCTTCTAATTTCCCATCCCGGAGTCCAGACTTGACTGCGCCACGACATCACACCCGCCCTAGCTGATCAAACCGACTGAAAGGACCAGGCTATCATTGAAGACGAATTCAGCAAGCACCTCTACTTACGCACCGTCATCAACGACAGTCAGCGTCTTGGGTTGAACGTCCCCGTCATCTGGCAGGAGTCCACGACTCCACCCGACCTACTGCATACCGCTTTTACCTACGGCGGCACCGTCATCACAGCTCCAGCCTGGGGTGAACAGGATTGTCGATGAATGGACACAAGATGCGACCGACTTCGATTCCGACCGGCAGGTGGACGATGCTATTAGAGGCGCAAAATCGGCCTTTTCGTTCATGACTTCCAGTCAAGGTCCTCGCAAGAGTATCGGCGAGCTCTACATTAGAAACGAACCAGATGGAATTTGTTCTCGCCGCTTTGTTTGGCAATCTTGTCTTTTCCAGTGCCCGAGAAGCCCGAGAACGTCAACTTTAGTCAAGAGGTGGTTACAATCAAGGTCTGGCGAGGTTTGAGAATAGTCATCCAGCCCGTCGAGTGAGAAGCCTGAGATTGTCATAAAAATCCTAGCCGAGGAATTCTAACTAGACGATTGTTGGATGCGACCACACCTGCGATTTAAGGCGGTCATCGTGATTATCAGAGTGTCTAACGGCGCCGAGGAGATACAAATACACAAATACTTTTGAGGAGATAATATGAATAATCTCTGGGAATAACTCACTGGACATGGCAGCCGAGATAAGCTGACGCAATCAAGCATTCGTCAGAGATAAGGCAAAAGCTTCGCGAGGCTTGAAATGTGGGATCCAACGGCCACGACAGCGATCTCCGGGGGATCCTTTCACTGAACTCTAGCTAATCCCCTGTTCGAGGCGTCCAGAATCTTGACTAGCGTCAATTTCAGTACATCGAGTCACGCTCATGATTGTTCTCCATCGCCGTGCTCCACTACTCCAACCTCCGCAGATCAAGACTGCCAACCTGGATATACAAGACATTCATGAAAATGTCGACTAATGGTTGTCTGTCACACAGAGCATTTGCCGGCCTGCCAGTACTCATATTCGACATCTTCAGCGACGATGTATTCCTTGCGTGGTCACAGCATCCACCCTTGTGCTGAGAACTTGGCGATAAGACTCCTCTCCATGATTCGCTGCCACATTTTTGCTCAACGTTGTTATCTTTCCTATCACTATTGGCTCGGAACCCAGTATTTCTACATTCGACCCGGTCGCTTCCTCTCTTCTTCAGAGTATGAACCAATGTACGCGTGGCAATAGCATTTGTGTACAATATTCTGTTCGGATCCAGAACTTTGGGCAGAGTGACAGCCTCCTACGTGCTGAGGCTCTTGTGAGTGATCCTGGTAGGCTTTGTCTTATATATTGTTGCGTTTCCCTGCAGATCTCCTTTTGGCATCCTTCGTGAGCAAACTCTCAGGTCAGATACCTTTGCTTCTTCCATATTACAAAGCGTCTCTACTGGCTCATTTGCAATATGTCGGATCTAGGGAATCCGACCCCAGCTTGGCTGAACACTGGTGACAATGCATGGCAGCTCACTGCTGCTTCTCTTGTCGCCCTGCAGAGTATACCTGGTCTCTGTGTTCTCTATGCTGGACTGGTGCACAGGAGATGGGTCGTCAACAGCATGATGATGGTACCTTTGTTTCTCGCACAACAAAACCCAAAGCACCACTAATTGAATGGCTAGGTCTTCTACGCCTTTGCGATGACACTCATTATCTGGGTTCTTGTGGGCTATAAAGTCGCATTCGGTGAATACATGCTTCCCTTCGCGGGTATACCAAATACCGTCGTCCGCATGAGCGACGAGCTGATCCAGTCGACGCTTCCTTCCGCCAACGTGAGTCAGAACTTTCCACAATCAACGATGGTCTACTTCCAATTCGTCTTTGCAGCGATCACCCTCGCCCTGATCGCCGGTGCCTATCTCGCGCGCATGAATTTCACGGCCTGGATGATATTCGTGCCACTCTGGTTGATCTTTGCCTACTGCCCCGGCGCCTACAGCATCTGGGGCGGTGGCTGGGCCACAAAACTGGGTGTTCTCGACTATTCCGGTGGTTATGTTATCCACTTGTCCTCCGGCACGGCCGCCTTTGTTGGCGCCTACTGGATCGGGCCTCGCCTCAAGAAAGACAGAGAGAATTTCACCCCCAACAATATCCCGCTCATGATGGTTGGAGCTGGCATCCTCTGGGTCGGCTGGAACGGCTTCAATGGCGGCGATCCGTACTCTGCTTCCCCTGATGCCGGCGCCGCTGTCCTCAACACTAACATCTGCACTGCCATGTCCTTGCTCACGTGGACATGCATGGACATCATCTTCTTCAAGAAGCCCTCCATTATCGGCTCCGTGAACGGCATGATCACCGGTCTGGTCGGCATCACACCCGCCGCCGGGTTTGTCGCCGGCTGGGGCGCCATTATCATCGGCGTTTGTACCGGCATCATTCCCTGGATCAGCATGAATATCGTCGCTACGCGCTCCTTCATCTTCAAGCGCCACGTCGATGACACCCTGGGTACGTATCTCTTGTCCTCGCAGCCATATTAGTACAACAAGCTAACAACCACCCAGGAATTACACACACGCACTTCGTCGCGGGCATTCTGGGCGGCTTCCTGACAGGACTCTTTGCGACCGTCCCCGGCGTTGCCGCCTTCGGCGACACGAACCCTGGTGGCGCTATTGACGGCAATGGCAGGCAAGTGTGGGTGCAGATAGTCGGCGCTCTCTTCATCATCGGCTGGGACGCCGTCTGGACCTCACTCATCATGCTTTTCATCAAGTACGTGTTACGCGTGCCGCTGCGTATGAGCGAGGAGGATATGCTGCTGGGAGACGACGCCGTCCACGGCGAGGGTGCGTACTGTTTCTTTGACGACATGTCGGGCCCTACGCCCGAGAACCACACCGCTGTACTTGAGGGATTACAGGTCCACAATGATCTGGAGATTGGTGTTGGTGGCTCTTCGAGCCTTGGAGGGAGCCAGAACAAGAGCGAAGATTATGAGAAGGGGTCTAAGCAGATGTAGAAGGACTAGATAGAGGATACCTCGGCAGTATGGTCATCTGGTCGGGGCTGTATAACACAGATGCAGAGTTTGCAAAATGGAGTGTGCATTACAACGTTAAGCATGACCTCAAGTTTCCAAGATACGACTCTTTGACTGCCCAGATAGCATTCTAGGCCAAAGAAACAACAACGAAACTTATGAATAACACATCCGTAGATGAAAGGCTCAGGCAATCGAGAAACGATGGATCTGACCGAGTGCCATGTGGATCTCACATGCCGCCCGGTGTGGATTCAACTCTGGACACCCGGAGCCTAAGCTTTACGAGCCAGAGCGATGCAGCTAAAACGAAGTTCTTCTTCACCTCCATGCGCATTGAGCGCGATAATTTTCTTGATGCCCATCTCGAGTGCTCGCGGGCTAAGAACATCCTCATCATCACCAAGACTGCCTCTATCCAGTGGCCCTTTCCTATCGCCCTCAAGCTCCCAAAGCTTTCCATCACACTTGACGAAGCTCACAAAATGTCCTCCATTACGCTCGAGACTTGGGTCGACATGACTGTCTCCGGCCTCCTCGACTGACTTGTGCGCGATCTCGAAAGCCTCGTTGTTGTACAGCATTTCAGCGCGTTGGCTCATTTTCAAGGGAATTGCTTGGGTGCGGATGCTTGCGAGATCAGAGTCTTGTGTGATGAAGTCGACAGCAGGACCATTGATCAAGCTGTGCAGTAAGCCAATAGAGCCGCAGGCGTGACCGATAGTCTGCTTGAACCAGATAACGGGTTCTTCAGGGCCACAACCAGCATAGACTTCTTTGTGTTCGTCTTCAGCTTTGCGATTGTGATCCCAGGCAGCTGTGAGTGGGATGATGACAAGCAGAGCCAAAGCAGGACGTGGAATGTGCGCCAACAACTCCGTATCGTCCAGAGAGTAAACGTCGTAAAATTGGAGTGAGGGTGAGAGACCGAGTTTCGCTGCCAGTCGATCCATCACATCCGGGTTGTTTTCTGACGATCTGTGATGAGTCGTTTATCGAGACCAAATGTGGCATGGGATGGAATTTTCTTACCTAGCATTTTCCATGTCTTCTTCTCCATCTTGTAGCGCTGTTCAGCTCAATGTGTGGGCTGACTCGATTTAGCTCCTGAATAGGATCTGGAAGATGGTTTACGAGAAGATGCACATGTGGTGAGCTGTGTGTATCATGATGAAAGTGAAAGATCATGCTGCTGTTTGTCAGCGCGGGGTAGCGGGGAAGAGGCCGACTTGAGTCATGCCACTCGGTCGGGATCCAGCCAGCACATCTTCTTGACGGGGCTGCGATCGTTCGTCGGGTTATCCTCGCTGTTGTCCGCTAGCACCTCGACGTCCGGCTTCTCTACTCGTGGTTTCTCACTAACAAGCGCCTACTAGAGCCGAACCGGTGAGTCGCGTGTATCAAGGGTACAATCAACAGCAGAGTCGGCGTATATCCTGCTTTGTCGACCAGCTTCTTCCTTCGCACATCAGATAATCGCAGCTCTGCCCTAAACTTGTTTCATGTGAACTGACCGTCTATCACAATGTCATGCAAACACGACAATCAAATGTGTGAGCCTTCAAGAGTTGACATACAGACTGGTTTCCATAGACCAAACAAAGCGCAAAGAGCCAGAGCAGCTGGTCTCAAGTATGACTCGACCTACCACGATGAAGACTACCCAGCGCCGCTCGTGCTCCCAAACGACGAAATCGATTCCGATCCAAAATACCCTCTACAAAGCGTTGCAGAGTGGCAAGAACTGCTCACACCCAAGAATCTGCCATTGAAGCGGAAGAAGATCTACGTTGCAGCTCCACCAGGATTTACCAAGGATTGTCCTCCACTGCAGAAGATACAATGGCCACACAGACATCTTTTGCCACCGAGATATGAACATGTGCTCGAATACCTGGCGGCGTTTTACACTGGGTTCGAAGTCATCTCGCTACCCAGGAAAACTCTAATTTTTGACAAATGGAGCGATACAGAAGACTCGAAACCCAGCGAGTCTTTTGTCGCGCTCAATACACCTACAGGAAGTGTTCGCATCAGGAAAAGAACAATGCCAAAGAATGGTCATGGTTTTCAACTTAATTTGAACGATATGCTAGATGCTGCTATTGCCGTGTTGCCCAGCGATGCATTGGCTTTGCTGCTACTCATGAATTTCGACATGTACGAAGACGACGATGACGAGTTTGGTTGCGGACGCGCGTATGGTTACAGTCATGTATGCATAGTGTCCAGTTTCCGGTACAATCCAGCGCTTGACAAGGGCATCAAACTCGATCGTCAGCATCTATGGCCAGCAAGCCATTGCGCCAAGTACGTGCAAGCGCAGGTGAATAAGTTCATCGAACCTTCTGAGCCAGGAGCAAATACCAAAGCCCGCCCGCCATCACAACCATCAAAAGCTCTTGCCAGAGCCATCCAAGCACATCTGACCACAAATTCCTCTTCGACATCTATGTGGCTGGAAAGAGTCTGTCGCACCGCAAGCCACGAACTCGGTCATTGCTTGGGCATGGATCACTGCATGTACTACGCCTGCATCATGCAAGGAAGCAACTCCATCCCCGAAGACCTGCGACAACCTCCCTATCTCTGTCCCATCGACAATGCAAAACTGGACACTTTGGTTGCAGCAAGAGGAGACAAGACCAAAGTAGGAGCTTCGCAGAGGGAATGTGCTTTGCTGTGCTTTGTCACAAAACACAACGAATCCGGTGATGGGTTGGCTGCTTTCCAGGCTTGGCTCGAGGCGAGGTTAGGTCATGAGGATGATGGAACTTTTTCAGGTCATGAGGAGAACACAAGCGGGCCAACGGCGCATTCGGGTACGAAGAAGAGACAGTCAGAGAATCTTGCCACTGGAAACACTAGACGAAGCAAACGGATCGCTTCTCAACGCTTGGATTCTTGGTAGCCAAACAGAGAACATCTTGAATACCAGATTGAGAGGCATTGCTCTATCCACTCCAACCCCCAAAAGCCCTGAATCCTTAGCAGGTTGCGCCATTCCATATGCCCAATGTATATTTACCCGCGAGCAGAACCAAACTCCACCCGACCGAAAATGCTTCGCTGCCAGCGCGAAAAGAATATACTATATGAAACTTCCATCGTTACTTGCGACCTCTGACTTCCAAGTCTCTCAATTTCCTAGATAACAGACTCTCCTGTCTTGCCCTTGTATCAACACTTCCATCTCTCCTTCCAAAGACAAACGCTTCTTCTCCTCTCTCTTCTCTCTGCCAAGCGAGATTCTGGAAGGTGTTAGAGGGTTCAGTGTCGATATCCATATCGCCACGGCTCTCTGGTCGGCTCTCAAGTGTAGGAAGATGCGAGTGACGGTCACGGAACGAGAGCCGCTGGAACGACGTCGTACTGTCGACCGAGCCAGAAGAAGGCTGAGGGAACATGTCGAATGAGGAAGCATGCGAGGGGAAAACGGCACTGCGGCGTCTCTTTGCATCTGCCTTTGCTTTGGCTGCCACATCGGCGACATCTGTGGTGGCCGAAGCTGGTTTCCAGATCGAAAATCTTGGTTCAGGCGTTGACATTTCGGTACGCAGTTTTTCCTTCCCATCCGGCACACGGTTGGCGAAAACCACTCTGATGCCGCCATAGAGGTAATACCGCCCCTTCTGCGTCGAGCAGATGTTCAAGTGGATGAGATACCTCAGAACTGGCTTCTCGTGGATTCCGGCGTCCGGAAAGCGGGTCAGGTTAGAGATGGGTTGATCAATGATGGGGCCGGCGGTGTAGGAGCGTTGACGAATGAATGTCTTTGTGCCGGGCGGCATGTCCGAAAGATCATAGGGCACGAGGAAGAGTTTGACGGCGGTCTTGTTGGGATTTTTGATGACGATTTGCAATTGACCAATCTCGGGAATGCGATATGAACCAGCAGGAGCTGCTGTACTCGTCCGTTTGTGAAGTTTATGCTGACGTCGACTTGCCTGATCGTGCTCCATGTTGCTGGCTGCAGCCAAGTTCTCCGCGACACTTCTGCCATGTTCTTGGTCATGGTAATGATTTCGTCGTCGCCGCGTTGCGGAAGCTTCAGGGTCGTCTGCCTTTTTCAAGGTATTTTCCAGGTCAAGCATGCCGACATAAGGACTCGGTTCTGGATCCGTGGTTGTACCGGAGGCGTAGCTGTAAAAGACAGCAGGGAAGGGTATGGACACGTGAGGTGGACATTTGAGACTAGGCTTGCAGTCACCTTTTCCAAGGACACCAATCTGAGCGACAAAGTCAAGGGGTTTGGAGGGAGTGGTAGACATGCGGCCTCTGAGAATGCTCTCTTCGTATGAACCGACCATGGGAGCATGTTGCAAGGGAGAGGCATCGGATATTGAAGGCCGGCGAGTTGAAGGAAATGGAGATTGTGATAGATAGGAAGCTGAACCGATCGAGCGACGCGGTTGATGTGCTTGGTAGGGGAAAGCACGTAACGAGGAACGGCGGTGTAAGGAGACATGCGAGGAGCGGGTTGGTGTGAAGTGAGGCGAGTCATGATCAGGCATGTCGTTGGCGTTGGCTTGATGGACGAGCGGGCTTGTGGGGGGCTGATAAGAAAAACTGCCAGATAACGAAGCCTGGGATGCGGCTCTCGGTCTCTGTAGAAGCTGCGGTTGGGCATGCCATGGGACTATGGGAGATGTCGCGATGGTGTGATGATTGTCGTCGTCTTCCCTAAAGTCGCCACGATGCAGGGCGGAGCGTGGTCGGGGGATGTCAAGGCCGAGTGCGCTGGTGTCATGATCCAAGGGGATTGTAGTGGGCGAGGGCGGGCGGTCTTGATCTGTGTCGACATTGCCTCTTGTTTTCAACCGCCTGATGATATCCTGCCTGTCTCTGATCTCACGGTCGAAGCCATGTCGGGCGGCGGAGGTGAAGAAGGGATTGAAGATTTGGTGGTGGTCAGGGTTATTGTCGGGACTGTCGTGTTTGGAATGGGGCATTCTGCAGCTCAGAACACATTGGACCAGCTCCAAGCTGCTTGTTCTTGTAAATCGAAGGAGCAAGTGTCGTGTGTCACCTTTTGTCCGGGCGGTGAGGGCGGACGATCTCTCGGTCAAGGACCCTGATGGTTACACCAGTAAAGACGTCAGGATGATGTGGGCAGGCTGCGACAGAAACCAGAGAAAAGAGTGTAGACAGCGTCGGCGAGAGAAGAGAGTCTTCTTGTCGTAGAGTGTCGCAGGTGTAGAGGTCGATAAGCAGCAGTCACTTGGTGGTGAAGAGAAAAGAAACGAGCCGTCGTCACGCTCGAACCGAGTCATCTGATGCCATCGAGAATCGAAGCCTCAAGCGCCGACGGGGCCGCCGTTTTTTCTTTCCCGCAACGCCCGTCAAAGAAAAATCCACGACTTCCCCGCATTGAACGAGACCATCAAAGAAAGCACGACAGCTTCACCTCCGACACAACCAACACAACACAACACAAGCACAGCCATGGCAATCACAAAACGCCCTCGCGATGATGCATCCACCGACCGCGCCGCAAAGAAACACAAAAAAGGCTTTGTCGTCGGCCCTCAGAACCTGCCCGACGGCACCCACCGCCGCAAGAGTACGCACGCTTCTATTCCATCTCGCGCCATCACACGCTGACACTTTCTCTCACAGCCATCCAAATCAAGCGCAACCTGATCGAAAAGGCCAAACTGAAGAAGGAATACGCAAAGCAAAAAGCTCAAACCGGGGACGACGTGCTTCCCAAACGACCATCCACATACGCGACCACTGAAGACGACGAACAAGACTCGCCAGAAGGGGATGCGAACGAGCAAGACAACGTTGAAGAACAAGTAGAAGCACCGCGACAAGAAAAACCAAAGCACAAATCTGCTTCACCAGCTCCTGTGCAAGAAGCACCAGCAGACAACACAACTTCAAATCTATCAGGCATCCACCACAGTCGTCGCCAGAAAATCATCCCCTTCGCAAAGGAACACCGTGCTGCCCAGCGCCAAAAGAGAGAAGCCGAAGAACGCCGCGCCGCATACGAAAAGTCGCAAAAAGAAAGAGCCGAGAAGATAGAAGAAAGGGAAAGATTCAGAAAGGCCATGGCAAAAGCAAGAAGTGGCGGCAAGAACGGCCAAAGGAAGCTGGGAAGAGAGAGCACAGTCTTGCTCGACCGCATCAAGAGAATGGTCCAGCAATGATAGGTTGCGCATCCTACGATACAACCGACCTACGATCACTGGGACTTCTGTTTTGGCCAAGAATTCCAACCCATCGACAGTCAATCAGCAGGCATAGCCTCTACACGGTTCTTCTTTCACCTCTTCTCTTCCCTCAGACTCGTCCATTACTTCTTGAAGCAACAATAATACTAGGACCATGCCGCATGGTCCCACCGACCGCCATTCGTTCCGTCAGCTGTGGCGTCATGCGGGTCACGCGATAGACACGCCTGTCGTATTTCTGGACAGCTCGATCAGGGATTCGGAGATATGCTTCGGGTACCATGAACTCGGCAAAGAGTGGTTATGTGGCTACAGCGTTTCGCCACGAGGCTGGCAGCGTTTATACGTAAAGCATCACTCTGTGTAGTCAGAGGCGGGCCTTTGCAGTCAGGAAAGGTGGATATAAAAGGTGGAGGAGGGTGGAAGAGGGTGAATCACGTGTAAGGAAGAAAAGACATCGTTGAACATTATCTGAAGACATTCCATATGGGACCCGTACATTCCGTCTGACACCAAAACACCCCAGACCCGTTCATTCCCATCAAGCTTAGATCTTGTAAATGATACCACCACTATACATGATCTTATTGGCGTCATTCAACTCCACAAGCGCTTGTTCCGCCTCTTGCTCGCCAAATTGCTCCTCTCTGGCAGGCAATCTCGCATTTACTGCTTCCATCAGAGGATACAGATCCGCCGCATCGTTAGCAAACAATGGTGAATCAATGAGCTGTCCAAGCGCTTGTTGGAACACTTGCAAGCGTTGGCTGGAAATGCCCTCTTCTTGTGTCTCCTCAATTTCTTGTGATTCAGGAGCGGCAGATTGAGATTGCGATTCCAGCAGTTGTGACGCAGGACGAGAGGAGGCGAGGGAGAATTGTGAGGATGAAGGTGGTGGGGCCGAAGATTGTGTTTGTCTTGTTCTGGTAGCCTTTGGTGTGGCGTTGTATAAATCTTCGTCTTCGTCGTCCGGTAGAGCTCCGGAAGCAGTGTGATCTTCCCCGTTTGCAGGTGTCCTTCTTACGTTCCTTCGTGCAGGCGTAGTACCACGGCGAGTAGAGCTGCGGTTTGTGGTTGTTGCATCCATATCATCGTCATCGGAAGAGTCCTCATCGGAAGATGGAGGCTCGGTGGTTGCGCGAGTCTTTCTGCGTTTCCTGCGTTCGTCTTCTACAACCTCCTTGAAGAGAGCAAAACGAAGAATGCCCTCGGCAACCTCAGCATCCTTCTGTTCAACACGATTTGAAAGGCGAGACTTGGCATGTGCGGTACTCAGACGAATGAGCGTTTCCAATGTACGGGCAGTCATTGGCGAAGTCTTGCGTTGATTGCTCTCGATCTCGTCGTTACGAAGAGCGGAGTAAGTGGCGATGATGTGGTTTGCGGCTCCAGAGGTGAGTACGGGCTTGATCCTTGACTTGGCGTATTGAATGTACTTCTTAATGAAGGGAATGCTGAGGACTTCAACCCTGCGACCAGAACCGCGGCCAACTGTGACAGTGACACCTGCATGAAGCATGACGTTGAACTTTTCGTAGATCTCGGAGGTCTTGTCAGCATCTGCCTCTTCTTCGAGGCCTACACCAAGAGATTGTGTTGCTTGTTCGCGGACTGGAGCGCCCTCTTCTGTTCCTGGCTGGCGGTATCTGTGCATGCGGAGAACGTGCTCAGACACTTGTCTGTCTCTGACGTCCTCGATGTCGTCTGTGACGATGAAGAGCAAATCGAAACGAGACAGCAAAGAGTCGGGGAGGGCGATGTTGCGGTGAGGATCCTTGTGAGTGTCGTATTGACCGTAGATGGGGTTGGCAGCTGCGACGACTGAGCAACGGGCGTTGAGAGAAGTGTGGATACCAGCTTTGGCAATGGTAACAGTCTGCTGTTCCATGACTTCGTGAATGGCGACACGATCGACGTCTGACATCTTGTCAAATTCATCGATACAGACAACACCACGATCGGCAAGAACCATGGCACCGGCCTCGAGTCTGCGTTCACCAGTCTCCTTGTCGGAAGTGACTGCAGCTGTCAGACCAACACCAGAAGAACCACGACCAGTTGTGGCAATTGCTAGCGGAGCCGTGTTGAGGACGAAGCGGAGAAGTTGCGACTTTGCAGTGGATGGATCGCCAACCATCAGGATGTTGATGTCTCCTCTCAAGTGTGTGCCGTTGTCCAAGTTCTTCTCCATACCTCCGAGAAGCATGAGCAGAATAGCTTTCTTGATGTAGTCATGGCCGTAGATACTGGGAGCCAAAGATTGGGAGAGGAGCTCGAAGACTCTGCGCTGTTTTGAGATTCTGTTGATGTTTCTGATGTCGGTGTCGGTGATTGTGGCCTGTGCAATGCCACCGCCAGACTTTGAGGAAAGGAGGATAATGTTGTTTGCGAGAACCAGAGTACGGAAAGTGGAGCTGCCAGAAGCAGCATTGCGGTTTCCGAGCGATCTGTAAATACCGACAAGCTGGATGCGGTCACCAGGCTTGACTCTATCGACCATATCGTCGTCCATGATGACATCGACACTTCGGGGGAGTTGACCTGCGGGAGCGCGTTCGGGCATTTCTTGGATCGAGATTGTCTGGTGGTCGCGGTAGGTGCAGAAGCCGTATTCTGTGACAAGCGGGTTGCCCTCGTCGTCTTCGGTGGGGTAGACGGAGGAGCTGGCGGCGCCGTTCATGGTCATGGTCTGATCTCTGTATTCGCGGAAATGGAAGGATGACTTGTTCTCGTTGTAATGCACACTCTTGACAACTTTGGGGCGCACCAGAGAGCACTTTGTGACGATGCCTTCCAGCGAGACCATGTGGTTGAGGTGCTGAGAGCTCAGGGTACGAGGGTTGGTAGCGAACTGTCCGAAGCTGCCGTAGAAAGCGCAATAGTACATGGTGTCTGGGTCTGTCTCGTGGGGTGGTCTGCCTGGGAGAGTGTTGACAATGTTCTTGACGGCGCGGTCAAAGGCTTGCGAAAAGTCAAAGGGCTGGTTGAGGATGCCCTCGGCCATCTCTGTACTGTGCTGGCGGATCTCGTCGAGAGATACAGCAAGTCGCCGTGATGAGCGACCAAGCATGACCAGGATGTCTGCTCTGTAGCTGCGTGCTCGGGGGTCGTCTGGCGCAACAACATCAGTGATTGTGTGCGGTTATGATCAAGGGACAGCAACATACTTGGGTCGAGGAACTCCTCAGCAGCTCTGATGCGATCGCGCACCGCCTCATCTCGTAATTGCAGGCTGTCCATGATGTGATGTGTGGATTGTGTGCAGCTGCAACGACGCAGAGCGTGCGGCCGCAATCTTGTTTACCCTCGCTCGATTTCCCCGACGGGGCCCAAGCGCGTTGGACTTTCGTGTCAGCGCGTAAAGTGGTTCTTTGGTAACAGAACAAGACAGATGGACTAGATAAGATGACAACGTGCAAGAGATCAACGAGCATATCAGGATCGACAAATCACAGGGCACCACGCGCCCAGGGGTGATGTCAGCTGGAGATCGTCCTTTTGCTCTCGACCAGGTGTGCGCCTCTTCTGCACGAGGTGACTCTTGATTCTGCATGCGCGTGCGACTGGCGAAAGTCACGCTCACCGCCGCTCCCTTCCGTAGTTGCTTTGCGCTGCACGCGCTGCTGTTGCTTCTTTGATCTGAGCCATGCGCCCTTGTGCTGCTGCTGCATCTCGGTCGCATTCTTATTTCTTGCTGACGACTTTTACGACTCACCATCCACGATCCACTTTGCGCGTTGCTGCCTGCTTGTTTCGGTCGCTCTATCTGTTTAGTCTGTGAAAGTCACTCGATCTACTCGCACTATTTGCTGCACTGCTGCCTTATTGCCCACCACTCGCTCGTCCGACGCGTGTATATAGTCCTCGCTGTCTCTGCTTGAAGTCTTCGACCCTGCAATCCCCGCCAAGTTGATTTTCTTGTCACGGCTGATCCGTCGGCTCAGAAGCACAACAAGGATAATTTTATAACAAGGCTCAAGTCTTTGTCGAACCAAGACACAAATCAAAGACAAGGGGTCACTCTGACTACTGTTTTGCTTGCATTCCTGACAAGTCATATACCCACCTCTATAAATCTGCACAGCCGCCAGTCTTCGAAAGGTCGTTGTAATCATGGCTTCTCCTCATTCCGAAGCAGAGCAGAAAGAGGCTTATCAGTACTGGGGTTATCTCTTCAAGCAAGATCGAACAGGCACCGATGTGCTCAAGAATCTGCTTCGAGGCATACACAAGACCATAGTGAGTCACGGTAGGAGTTCATTAACCGCCCATCCACAATCTGATCCTTCGTCGCAGATAACCACATTTGAACCATCCGAGTCACCAGATATCACCCCTATTCAGATGGCCCAGTTCTATCGAGCAGTCAACGGCAACTATGACCCGCTCTTTCTCTCGACTCCCCCTTCGACTATCGCATTCATCTACAAGAACCTGGGCTGCTTGCACAGTCTGCAGCCTCCGGCCCATCTCGGAGACCGCTATGCTGACCCTGTTGTACCGTCTTTGAAGGTTGAAGGATGGATCATGTGGCAGACTGTACAACTTTTGCTAGGACCGGACGAACACTCGGAGTTTATGAGACACGCGGTGCAGAAATGGGATATCAAGAACCCAGAAACTGGCGAGTCCTTTCCGAAGATCTTGCCAAGATCATGTTTCCCTCCTCACCCAGACACAAGCATGGTCGAGTGGTACGAGGGCATGAGCAGCCGTCTGCGTCGCGAAGCTGAAGAGCAAGAGCGCATTCGAGTTCAGCCCATCGAAGATCGACCTGACACCCCCAACACCTCAAGACACCATCGCAAGATCAGCAGATATTCTGACAATGCTCTGACTGATGACGAGTCACCACCGGATCACAAGAATTATGCCATTGCCTACTTCCGCGACCCTCTTTTCAGGACGATAGACGGCAGACCTGGTCTTGTGAGGAATGGCAGCCGTCGGAGACCTCCGCTTAGTCCTCGTGATTCTTTTGTGAATAGAAGCAAGAGTGTCGCATCGACATTCGGCAATGTCATCAAAAATGTGGGTAGTCCACACTTATGGGATGGACATGCAGCAAGCAAGGAAAAGGACAAGGACCGTGATCATCGTCGACGCAAGAGTTTGCCAGACAAACACCACTACCAAGACTTTGATGACGACGATGAGCGCGTACGACAATACAGCCGACGAGGATCTCTTCAAGAATCACCACCCGAACCTCATTACCATCGTTCTCATCATCACGAACCTTCAAGCTTGAGACCGAGTCCGACGTATCACGATCCTAACTCACGTGCCCGAAGATCACATGGTCCAACCAGTCCACGAGAATACTTTCCTCCAGTCGACGACGAGGTTGACATGCGAAGATCGACTTCGGCCACTCATCTCCACCCGCGATCAGCGAGTCCGCACAAGTCGGGCTTCATGCCTTCCGTATCACCGCTGTTTGCCACGCATATCGCGCGAGAGGGGCATCGACCTCCATCACATTCTCGGCCGCCTTCGGCGCGTAGTCCCGACCTGCCGGAATTTTCAAGGCATTCTGGAGATGGAAGCGGTAGTGAAGTGGGAAGCAATAGAGGAAGCAACAGGGGTACCAGACCAAAAGTAGCCAGATTCCAGGATTCGCCTGTTGGAGGGGTGAGTGGGAGGAAGTACCCAGCAGAGTCCGTGTATAGATGACGGTATGTCAACATGCGTTTGACCGAACTTCGGCTGCACTACATCAATTCTTTCAAATACGTTACCCACGAATTCTTACGACAAAATCTGTAACAAGATCTATCTCATCATTGTCTACTACTTTATACACGACGATATCATGCTCATAGATTATGTTCGTCTTGTTGCGCGAGCTGTCGAAATGCAAAAAAGGATGCCGTGGTCAAGACTCTGTTCTTGGGTATGCCAAGCTCGAAGCTTCAAGGTCTGCCCCTGCTTTTCCCTGAAGGTGTTTGACCGAAACGTCAGCGGGAGGGTCTCGATTCCCACAGCCAAGGTTTTTGCGATAAGCGCGCGGGCACTTCCAATGTGGCTGGGTTAGAAGGTTGAAGGAGCGGTGTGTGAATTGCCAGACTTGTTCAAGTCCAGAACGTGAGGTAAGAGTGGCTCAGTCGTGAGTAGTGAAGATGATTGTAGCGATGCCGGAGATCTGCAGGAGTGATGATGTGCTTGTGCTGTTCATGACTTAGAGAATAAGAATTATAAATAGGGGAGATGATGTGGCTGGGCATTGTGGCTTTCGGCCAGGCAGTGTGGGGAAAGGTTGATTGTTTCAGAGACGATGCTGGATCTTGAGCCTGGAACTTGCGTGGACACTGCCAACTCTGACTCCGCCGACTTCCTACTCCTTCCAGTCCTTTCCTCTTGTATATAACTCCTGTTCATTCATGATTGCCATCACTTCCGGAACCGCAATCCATCTATAGCTTCCATAAGCTCCTGACCCAGCGCAATTGCTTATCTGGATCATCTCGCGAATCCCCGTCAGGCTTCAGCTTGAGCGGGCCCCTCAATCTCACAGCTGCCACACACTTCTCTCAGACAATGTTGAACGGCTTGCACAACGGCCACTCCAAGGAGGAGCTGAAATCTCAAGGCGCAATCGAAGCTGCACGCGACCCTCAAAGCAAAGTCACGGCTGCAGACGCCGAACAGACGATCCTCGAAGAATCAAAAAAGGGAGGTGCCGCTGCCTTCGAGTTCGACGTCGATGCTTCAGCTACCGAAAAAGCCCGCCAGGTCAAGGCCGTGAGTTTTGTCGTTGCACGTCTTTTCGAATCATCCACTGACACATTGTAGCGACTACCGCCCGAGCTGCAACACATCCACAAGCACCAGACTGCCGTCCTCGCTTCCGACCAAGACGACTCCATCAAACCTGCCTACGATATCCCTACTGCGCCCCTGAGTGCTGCTCTTCCCTCACCCGCAAAGTCACCTGCTGAATCCGCCCATGGCCAAAGCCCCGAGAAAGAGGAGGACTGGGCCAAGGTTGGCTGGGCTCCTCGCTTCGGCCAGCTGCCCGACAGCGCCAGTGTCCAAGGAGAAAACCTGCTCGACCACCAGACCATGCTCGAAGGCAAGCTGGACGACAAGTTCTTTGGCGATTGGTACCACAACACGGGCGTCATCATCTTTGCCTGTCTTTCTTCATGGGTTGTCGCCGTGCTGGGTGGAGGTCTCGGCTGGGTCTTCATCGTCATGGCCGTCTGCGGAACCTACTACCGCACCTCAATCCGCAGGCTCCGTCGCAACTTCCGTGACGACGTCAACCGTGAAATGGCAAAGGCC
The DNA here is from genome assembly GCA_024195585.1 of Aureobasidium sp. EXF-3400. Taxonomy (NCBI): domain Eukaryota; kingdom Fungi; phylum Ascomycota; class Dothideomycetes; order Dothideales; family Saccotheciaceae; genus Aureobasidium; species Aureobasidium sp. EXF-3400. The sequence continues at coordinate 21,791 of SWBL01000078.1, forward strand.
CGTATCGAGACGGATGTCGAATCTCTCGAGTGGATCAACAGCTTCCTCGTCAAGTTCTGGCCCATCTACGCTCCCGTCATCTGCAGTACCATCATCAGCTCCGTCGATCAGGTCTTGTCCACCTCGACTCCCGCTTTCCTCGACAGCATGCGCATGAAGTTCTTCACCCTGGGCACAAAGCCTCCTCGTCTTGAGCACGTCAAGACTTACCCCAAGGCCGAGGACGACATTGTTCTCATGGACTGGAAGTTCAGCTTCACCCCCAACGACACTGCCGATTTGACTGCTCGTCAGATCAAGGACAAGATCAACCCCAAGGTCATTCTTGAGATCCGCCTGGGTAAGGGTATGGTCAGCAAGGGCATGGACATTATTGTTGAAGACATGGCTTTCTCTGGCCTCATGCGTGTTAAGATGAAGCTGCAAATTCCCTTCCCCCACATCGAAAAGGTCGAAATCTGCTTCCTCGAACGCCCAAAGATTGATTATGTCTGTAAACCCCTTGGTGGTGACACCTTTGGCTTCGACATCAACTTCATCCCTGGTCTGGAAAGCTTCATCCAGGAACAGATTCACGCCAATCTTGGTCCTATGATGTATCAACCCAACGTCTTCCCCATCGAAATCGCAAAGATGCTTGCTGGAAATCCTGTTGATCAGGCCATTGGTGTTTTGCAAATCACCTTCCACGGCGCTCAAGGCCTCCGCAACCCCGACAAGTTCTCTGGCACTCCTGATCCGTACTGCACTGTCTCCATTAACAGTCGCGACGTCTTGGGCAAGACAAAGACTGTTCATGAAAATGCAAACCCTCGTTGGAACGAGACTATCAACGTCGTTCTTACTAGCCTCAAGGATGCTCTCACTTTGCAAGTCTACGACTACAACGAGTTCCGCAAGGATAAGGAGTTGGGCATTGCCACTTTCGCACTCGATCAACTCGAACATCAAACCGAGTTCGAGTCTCAGCAGCTCGAAGTCATGGCCAACGGACGTGCTCGCGGTATTCTTCAAGCCGACATTCGCTTCTTCCCTGTAATCGAAGGCGAAAAGCTCCCAGATGGTACCGTAATGCCTGCTCCGGAAAGCAACACAGGTATTGCCAAGTTTACCATCGAAAGCGCAAAGGAACTTGATGGCAGTAAGAGCATGATCGGTCAACTCAACCCTTACCCCGTCCTTCTTCTCAACGGAAAGGAGATTCACGTTGGTAAGAAACTCAAACGCACAAACAACCCCATCTTCCCCGATGCTTCCAAGGAACTTCTCATCACCGATCGCAAGAAGGCAAAGCTTGGTCTTGTTATCAAGGATGACAGAGATATGGGTGCTGATCCAATCATTGGTACCTATCAACTCAAGCTTGATGACATGCTTGAGCTCATGCACAGAGGTCAAGAATGGTACAATCTTGCTGGTGTCAAGACTGGTCGTGCCAAGATGTTGCTGCAGTGGAAGCCTGTGGCGCTCAAAGGTGCTCTGGGTGGTTCTGGAGGTTACGTTACCCCTATCGGTGTCATGCGTCTTCACTTCCAGAATGCTCGCGACTTGCGCAACCTCGAGACTCTTGGCAAGTCTGACCCTTACGTCCGTGTCATGCTCTCTGGAATCTTGAAGGCAAGAACAGTGACCTGGAAGAACAACCTCAACCCTGATTTTGACGAAGTCCTCTATATTCCTGTTCATTCAACTCGTGAGAAACTCAGCCTTGAAGTCATGGACGAAGAGAAATTGGGCAAGGACAGACTGCTTGGCATGGTTGAGCTTGCTGTTTCGGATTATGCTCATCAAGATGAATCTGGCGAATACCTCGTCGACGATACCAAGAAAACGTTGTCTCCAGGCCTACGCCTCGGCACTACTGGCTCAGCCAAGGGTGTCCTCAACTTCACTGCATCTTTCTTCCCTACTTTGAATGTCATCGACCCTGAAGATGAAGAGAAGGAGGAGAAGTCGACTCTTGAGATTGCTGATCCCACCAAGGAGCCTCCTACTCCACCTCTTGAAGTACGACCAGAAGGACGCGCTCGCAGCAACACTGCAGGTACCATCGGCACTCTCAAACTCAACCCTGCAGCTGCTGAAATGCGTCAACAACTTGCTGCCAATGAGAACAAGCAAGATGATGGGTTGCCTGTCAAGAAGGAGGTTCCAAAGGTCCGCATCAGTGCGGACGATCTCGCAAACTATGGTAAGTCTGATCTGAACTATGTCTGTTGTAAAGTGCTAACCATGTGGTCAGAATCTGGCTTGCTTGTCTTCAAGATTATCGATGGCGATCTTGCTATGCCCAGTTGTCATCTCGAAGTCATCATGGACGACATGTTGTTTGCATCCTACACTTCATCCAAAACTCGCTCAAAACACTACGTCTTCAACGAAACTGGTGATGCCATGGTTCGCGAACTTGACTTGTCCAGGATCACACTTCGCCTTGTGGAAGAAGTTGATTCCAAGGGAGATGATGACCACGATAAACACATCAAGGCTAAAGTGGTTGGGCAGACTTTGGAAGTTCTCAAGTCTGCGCTGTATACGCCAAAAAAGCTCACACTCAAGGACAGCAATGGACGCGAAAGCCACGTCACCGTCAGCTTGAAGTATCTGCCAGTCAAGATGAAGCTGGATCCTTCAGAGAGTATCAACAATCAAGGTAACCTCCGTGTAGAAGTCCTCGATGCCGCCGATCTTCCCGCTGCCGATCGCAATGGTTATTCTGACCCTTACTGCAAATTCACTCTCAACGGCAAGGAAGTGTTCAAGAGCAAGACGCAGAAGAAGACTCTCCACCCAGCTTGGAACGAGTTCTTTGAGGTCCCCATTCGCTCCAGAACAGCTGCAAATTTCCAAGTCGATGTGTATGACTGGGACTTTGGTGACAAGGCTGACTTCCTCGGCAAGGCAGCGATCAATCTTGACATTCTCGAGCCTTTCCGTAGACAGGAAGTCACTCTTGGTCTCGACGGAAAGAGTGGAAGTATCAGGTTGGGCATGCTCTTTAAGCCAGACTATGTCACCAGATCCCGTCAAGGATCATCCACCTTCCACGGCACTTTCGCAGCACCAGGCAAGATTGTCGGCGCACCCGTCAAGGGTGTCGGCAAAGGAGCAGTCTTTGTCGGTGGCAATGTTGTTCGTGGTGCTTCTTTCCTCGGTCGTGGCTTCCGTCGCAGAAAGTCGAATGCTGAGCAAGATACTGACGAAGTCATTACGGATGACACACCTATGCCTGGCATGAGCACTGGAGCACCATTGGTCGAACAACAGAGTCCCGAATATACTGTCAACGTCGAAGGACCAGGTACACCACACTCCCGCACTCGCAGCTTTGGCAACAACACAACATCACCCACCACTTCCGAGACAGGTACCGCATCCATCAGTGTTCTATCTGCTGCTGGGTTCCCTGCTGGCACAAAGGTTGAAGTCAAGATCATGCACGACGGGCCTCAGGGTCTGAAAGAAATCATCCGCACCAAGCCACTTAAGACCAAGGGAGAAGAAGTATCCTGGTCAGACCTACGTCTCGACAAAAAGCTCGCCTGCACTGCAGACTCGTCATTCAGAATCGTGGTCTCTGATCACCATACCTTTGGCAATGGCACCGAGCTAGGAGAAGCCCAATTCTTCCTCGACGATCAAGGCGCTGGTGGTGAGAAGGAAGTCAAGGTCGGAAGTGGTAGTGTCACAGTGAGGAGTTCATGGCGACCCTCGACTGCAGATTCTGCATCTATGCTGGGATCTATTAGAGGTAGCCCTGGCGGCGCAAATTTGGGCGGCAGTATTGGCAGACGAAGCTTCATGGGCAGAAGAGAAAGAAGCGTTACACCCTCCGCCCCTGGACAGTCTTAGAAAGAGAAACCAAACTTCGCCTCTACAGCGGCACGCAAAACCAGTCTTAGCAGTCTGCGCAGGATCAGTCTTGGGTCTCTGAGAAAGGTCTCTGGCGATGCTCTAGGAGAGGAAGAGGGCAGGAGTAAGAAGAGATCAGGTTGGCTGGGTCGTGGACGCAGCCCCCATCCTGCTGGCGTCAAGAGTCCGATGAGCATGGGAAGTATCAACAGTCTCATCACCCCTCCTAAGATTTCGTCACCTGAGATTAGTCCTGGAAGGGTTTGGGAGGAGAGGAGGTTTAGTCCTGGATAGAGCAGAAAAGGAAGGGAGGAAGGAAGATAAGAGAGAGGGGAGATGAAAGGGTGTTTATGTATCTTATTGTTATGCTTGTTTTGATTGCCTGGTTGCTTTGCTTTTTCCCTATACCTCTATGATACCAGAACAGCATTTACAAGACCTTCGATTTTGTTTATCGACTTTTGATTTAACTTTGACTAGAAGGCAATAGTCGATTATCTAAGCTGCTATAGCATTTTTCACGGGCACTACCTACATCGCACTCGTGACACTTACACTCGAAACATTTTAATTAATATTAAGAAGGTTTGCAAATTTGCACTTAATCTTTTGATATTCGGCAGGTATGCAGATCTTTTAGCCTTGGGCAACTGGTTGTTTAGATAAAAACATTTCTGTTAGTCAATACAAAATTTTTTTCTTAGGAGTAATATGAATATAGGTGTTTTTCTATTAGTAGATATAACATAATAGAACTTAACAGATTTAGAGAGATACTGTTGAGTTATAGTTACAGTATTACTTTTAGGGACATCTAAGCAAGGGTTCTCGGTCGTGCTAGTAGCCAGTCTTGTAGTTATTGTACTAAGCTGTATGTTATACTAATTTGGGTCTCTGATATCTAGGATTCAAGAGTTCTAGTCTGACTGGTACTGACTTCCAGCCAGAAATACAGCTATCTACTTTTTGGGGTTTGCCAGTCCGTAAGGCGTTTTGAAGATAGCAGTTTCATACCCTCGACTCAAAACTTCGCTGGTTCGCCGGTGCGGGATTTGGCACCTGTCCAGAGTTAATCTTAAAGGTTGAGTTTGCGGTGGAGCAGAAGAAAGAGGTTCCGATGTATGTTTGTGCAGGGAACACGTTCAAGCAGTCTTCGGGCTCGGAGGCTTAGCAGACATGATACGTCTCTAGCTAGAGTCTGCCTTAGCATCTCCTTTTGGCCTGACCTCCACGTTAACCACGATTTTCTGCACCGCCAACGAGATGTCATGGGCTAAGAGAATCTCTATGCTCACATTACCGGGTGCTACTGCGAGGAAGTCGAACTGTGTTTCATCACCAGAGTTCAAGCACATTACGCATCCATCTGTGCTTGTCCGTATAGTCTTTTCCTTTATTACATCGACAGTGTTGGAGAGTGAGCAAGTAAATTGGTCTCCATCCGAGACAATAATAGTAGCTTCACTGTCAAGCCTGACATCTGGCCGAGATTGCTGACCATTGGGAACGGCATGCTGATCAAGGTGATCGTCGATCTGCTCTGCGACTCGTACAAGTGCATCTTGCAGGTATGGATGCAAGAACAGAGCCTTGGACGAAACCCAGATCCTGACAATCGATAAATTTCGCCGCCAAAGGACTGAAGAAGGCAATCTTGAAGCAGCGTGACCGAGCTTAAAAACAATGCTGAAATCAGGGCAGCGCGAGAGCATGTCTTGCTTTGCTGTCGCAAAGTGTGTCAGAGCACTGGACCCCTCGTGATTGGTGATCTCGAGATAGAGGAGAGCTCCTTGGCCAATTTCGAGCCGTAGTAGTTTTTGACAACTGGCCGGCGCTACAATGCAATCCTCTGCATCGATGATCGATCCAGGAAGGCATCTACAGACTATCTCCAGGAGTGCTCCAGCAGTACAAGGGCCGTTGTTGACCAGATCTGGCGCAACAGGCAGTCTGGACTCTGCGCGCATCATAACGGCGGGTACGTCTCCGATATTGACGACACCAATCTGTTGTGGGCGGATATCTGGACTAGAGACTGAACGAAGGTCAGCAAATTGGGACTCCGGGTCAGGTTGTGGAAGAATTTACAAAAATCGCGATAGCGTCCAAGTGCGGACAAGTCCTTGTCGGTCTGAGCTGCTAGATAAGTCAATCGATCTTGGGTCCCTGAAGCCGGCACATATGATGATCCCGAGCCCTGCAAACAGTGTGTCGCATCAAGGACAGTCCTGTTCATTGCAGGGTTGATTAACACTTCTACCCAAGCATGATTGCCGAAGCTCTGTCTCTGAGGATCATTAGGATTGGCATAGTACGGAAGCCGACCCATACCAAAGAAAGGAGAGTTGCAAGTTGGAAACTGGAGCCAACCGATCAGAGGACCTGATCGGATGTACCCATAGTTCTGGCAGAATATCCATTTGGAGTCAAGGACTTCAGTGGTGTTCCGATCGATCATGATACAGGCTGCAAGCTGTGCGAGCGCAGCTAGATCATAACAGTTGACGCTGTCGAAAAGACAATTTGCGAACCTTCGAAGCTGGAACGTACCACCAAAACTACCATCGATATATGCAGAGTGACCACTGAGGGTTTCATATGAGACGAGCCTATTACCCCACTCAAATTCTGCCGGAGCAGTGGTACCGAGATTCCAAATGACGTTGAGACTCCTCTTGAGATAATCAGGCCAAGGAGGGTTTGACATTGCAGCGGCCTCGGGCCATGTTGGCAGGAACAGTCTAAACACGTCGATAGGGAAGATTCCCTGGAAGTCAGGTCGGGTCGCGTTCGGAGATGTTGTAGGACCCGCTGGGGGTCCAAACCACGTAAAACAAAGCTCGAGACGCGTTGTCGTAGAACAGCTGATTTCTTCAATGACCTTGTCTAGCAACTTGATTTAGTTCGAAGTTAAGGTCTATCTTGGAGAGAAAAGGTCGACTTACTGCCTCGAAGAACCTCGAAAACCCAAGACCAGTCTCCTGCAAGCCTAACTGGTAATTTGGGCAACGCAATGAAATTGAACGCTGGAAAGTTGAACGAGGTGAATGGTCCTGGAGCTAGAGGGCCCAAGGTCGATTTGATGATTTCTATACCATCTAGGGAACCTGTTACCTGGACGCAGTCGGCATTGTTTACCATCAGGCCTGAGCAGATGCCGGCCAGCTCGAGTGGAAACGATATGTCGGGCGTAGTAGGAATGACAAATGTGGTGCAAAGGACCGAGCCTGTAGCGGATCCATCATCATTCGGAGGGGAGATCTTGCTCCAGATCGTCTGCTTCAGTCCATTAGGGTATGTCTGCTGTTGTCGATTCTGTGTGCTGAAGTCTGGAGTTGCAGACAGATTGGAGATCGAAATATTGGCCATGTCCCATTCGGAATTAGCTTGTTCTGACGTATAAAATGAAGAGCGACGGGGACGTTGACCGAAGCTGTCTGGCATCTGTCTATCTCTTGTAACCCCGCTCCTACCCTGTTTCGATAGGCAGGATCTACGCCACAGGTCAGAAGCGCGAGAGAACATGGTGCCAACCACTTTGAAGACCCTTCCCTTCTTAGGCAACGCATCAGCTCCAACTACAGGAGACATGTCAGACGTACCTCAATATCCACGTTTCAGTATGGTGTGAGTGGTCTCAGTTGCATCAGCCACAATTCCCGTCGTGGTCAGACGTGGCATAGATTACTTGTACTGAGAAACAATATATGGCTCGGATGTTATGCTCAGTTGTAGGAGTACGAAAATGGATCGAGAGCTGATATTACGGTCAATCTGACACTACTATACATATTCCACCTAAGCGAGATATGTGCAAGTCCCCAGCCAGGATGATCGTTGGCGCGCTTGTAGCATTTTATTGGCGACAGATTGGCTCATGTTTGCTCGAATTGGTTGCGGTCATCAAACCTTGTGGACCGCCGTCGCAGCTGAGAGTTATGGTAAGCAGCAAGGGTCCAGATATTCAGCTCGCCCCACTTTGAATTCCCGGTATCTATACCTCCTGCAAGCTTAACCAATACTTGAGCTCAGTGCACCTTTCTCTCAAACAGGCATCGCTCGACGCTGTACTGCACATTGAGCAAAAGTCGCAACATTATTGATATTCGCAGTTGTCTCGAACATATCGGTCAGGTTCTCCAGCTGAGACTCATGAAGTCCCTACCGTTTGCTCAAAAAGGGTAACCGTCACTCCAATGGCTTACAATAGCGTCAATCGGCAACAGCAAGAAATCTATAGCACCATAAGCATGCACCGATTCTCTCTCTCGATTGGACGCACAAATACCTCACCAGAATTGAACCTCAAAACGAAAGTCCATGTGCGCGCCTGGATATAAATAAGTCTTACGCGTCGTTGAGAATGACATCCATCACACTGAATCTTCGAGTTCAGATTACTTCCGCAATTCACATCTTTCGTCTTCCACGATGACAACCTATACCGTCACCGTCAACATTGGTATGTAGTTCATGTTGATTGAAGGGCAGCTTCTCAGGTGGCTAAGTTCAGCAGACCAATATTGGGTGGACAACTTCAATGCAGGCAACTACGCTTTGATTATGGCCAAGGCTGTGGGCTCCTCCTCTGATGGAACGCCTACTTACAACGTTGTTGCTCAAACCTACGGTGCGTCTACCTGATTCGTGCCCAGAGTATTCATGCTTTTGATGCTAACACAATTTTGCACAGGAGAAAATGGAAGTAAGTCATCCTTCATTTTACAACACTCTGCATGTCTAATTTGTTAATAGATGTTATGCTCAAAATGATTGTTCAATGGACCGATGAGTATCAGATATCCGCTACCGCTGAGGTTTTCTCGGACGGAGGTAAGTAATACAACAGCCTCTATCTGCGTTGCACGACTAACGACCGTACTAGCGAATGTGAACATTGAAGGTCTTTCTAAAGCCCTGGACGCCCCATTTGGCACTGAGTATCATTTGAAGTCCTGGACTGACGCATCAGTCGAGACAAACCCCAAGGCACCCGTGGACGGATGGCTTTTCAGAAACAATATTGGCGCATCGAGTGTTGTCAGCCTCAAGATCAATGGCTCCTATACACCAAGTAAGACTAGAACATTCTGCACCCGTAGCGCAACTTTGCTGACTCTCATTATTAGTCTACATCAGTGGCACGACGCTGCCCCCAGGAACCCAGATCCTGACACCTATTCCTTCTGTATGCTTCTGGTTTTCTACCCAGACTCAAACCAGCGCGATGGTGACAATCGATACAAGCAACACTGGATTTGTCAATCTCAGTGGAGGGACCACTGCGTCAATAACGTACAACAAGAAAGGGCAGTGGGTCAATGACAACAAGGCCGTCGACTATACCAAAGTCTCTGCGGAAAAGAAATGATCTTACTACCATCATGATTAGCATGATCACAATTATGCACGGTAATGTTTGTCGTTCTGCTCATGGGTTCTTCAAGTGTTGCACAACTTTTCATTCTTAAGTTTGGTGTCGTCTTGTACCTAAACTGTGTCCAAACGTACATACTTCTCAATCTTTACGAGTTGGCGTAAGAACACATGTTGACTCAAAAATTCTGTTGGCTACAATGGAAATGACAAAAGTGGCAGAAGATCTCTTGGACGATGTTAACCTTCAACGGGACGACTCAGTCTCTGTCCCGATAATCAAGCGCATCATCATGTTCTCAATTACTGCTTGACAAAGGAGGTTGGATTGAACTGTGTGTTCACCTCTGTCAGATGATCCAATACGCAATCGTACGCCTGTTCGTCGCATCATAAAGATGCAGGATGGGGACTGACGTGCTTAACCCAATTTCCGCGATTGAACAGCCATGGGATCCCTTCGAGTAGTTCAGCGACCTTGAGGCAAGAGAATTACTCGACTTCTGAGACCTTTTGGAGTTTCAAACGTCTACCTAGCTTGGAAGTAATTCCGGCTTCACTATCGGATCCTGCTGATGAACATCCGGGGTGCATGAACGGTTTGGTCCCACATCACGACGTCCCTGTGGACCAATTCGCTCTAGCGGGATTCGAACAAAAAATCCATGCCGCATACGTGGTGGGGAGCGGGATGAGTGAGGGCGTGACAGCCAGCCACCACACGGTCAGATGACTCGGCCCGCAGAGGCTTCACACATACCTTCCGAGCGCGGGTCGTGCGAATGATAAATCTCACCGTGTGTGTTCATTCGACCGCAGCTGAAATGGCAGATCGTGCAGAAAACGCCCAGGGTCTCTTCGGCTAAGCATGAACACAACAAAGGTCAGATCGTGGGGGAGGGATATGCCGAGGGTCTGGATCACTAGGATGATCCTATTCTCAAAGACATCACTAATGGTACACCTTCATTGCTATGTTCCTCTGGTATTGTGGTCTGATGTCACTCATACTCAGCAATACGTGAAAGACAACGCTATTGATCGAACCCCTGCCCATATCTATCTTTCCATGGTCTGCACCTTCCAACATCTCGAAGGCTGCCATTTGTTATATCACCTGTTCTATCAATCGAAAGCCCTTGCAATCTCTGATCCCGAACATCTCTCACAAGTGTGATATTCATTTGGTACCAGGTTCCCCAAAAACCTAGACCTTTGGTACTCACAATTCGTACGCTCCACTTCAAAGATTAATCTCAAACGTGCCCTAGTGAGCCTCTTCGCAGTAACAATCCACGAGCAGGAGTGAAAGAGTCTTACGCGATTCATTAAAAGTGAGCTTTCCGAGTTTGAAGCTATCTGAGGGCGTATTAGGGATTGTTTGCCTTGGTCTCCTGGAGATCTTCCAGACTCGGTATGACGATTGTGTTGTCATCGTATTACCCCCAAGGGATCGGGATCTGGTTTTTCATGTAAGCTTAGAATGCTGCAATGCAACCGGTTGAGATTTACTTGACTTCTGGGTGGTTGGGGATACGGTCACAAAGTGGTTGTTGGTCATGCCATAGTATCTCTGCCTTTTTTTGATTAGTCCTGTATTCTCGGTTTCACGTAAGCAAACTGACTTTTTAGTCCCTCAGGGCTTGTCAGAACGATAAATCAAAGCCAGGCTTTTGAGGTTTGTTAGGAGGAAAGTCCGCATTGTTTGCCCATGCTAAATCACATCGTCAGTGAAGCTCAAAAGGTAGTGACAGTTCCGGTAGATGCTTACACTTCTGCAGAAACTGGAACCCGTTACTGATGTTGCTTTGATACAAGACAAAGAGAAGTCCACGGTCATGGATCGTGGTCTTGGAATCAACCTCTTCTTGCGATAGCTCGGGTCCATACGTGATGGCACGTCTGATGATACGATGGGACGTGTCTGCTTGGGCGGCGAGATCAGATCTGGGATACATCTTGCGAGAATGAGCTGCAAAAAGACATTTCTCCTGCGAAGATTCGTAGTCGAAGTTGTTGTTGCGTTCTAGATTAACGCCGAGTGTTGGGTCGTCTTCGAAAGGTTTGAGAGCTATAGGTGCTCCTACAAAACAAAGATCAGATTGCTCGTAGCGAGTAAAAAGTGGAGACACGAGCTGGATGACACCTACCACTCTTCCATCTGCCTATGAGTCGTGCACTAAGAAGGTCACTTGCTGATGCAGTCGGATCGTTCGTGACAGGAGCATTCTGCACCAGAAATCTTGACAAGCTGTTCAGCTAAACCCGGTGAAGAAGATAGAATTGAGGAAATCATACTCGTTGAACTCAGGCACACGTTGAGATAGTCAGAGAATATGGACTTACCCCTGGGGTACGTTGCCTTAGCCTGGTTTAGGATAAAGGTCGAAGCCATCCACTGCTGGTTGCGAGATTCCATCGTTGAACCCAAAGCTGTGAGTCATGTTAGCGATGAAAATTTTGTTCCGGCGAGGAGATGGATACTGTTCGCGGCCAGACTCTGCCCTAGGTCGCACATCACCAGATAGCTTGAGGACCATATCAATCGAGGCACTTGACCCTCCGACTGAGAATATGGTTTCAACATGCTGGGTTTGTTGATCGACTGTTCGGTGGCCATCACCAGCTACAAGAATCACGCCGTCCATCTGCTTCTTGAACTCTGGGATTCAGTCAGGCTCGAATCTGCTGCCCGATGTGCTTCCTGTATCGGCGAGGTTTGGAGCATCTGCTAGCATGCCTACGGTAAAGACTGCGTCGCCAATATCTTCGGTCATCACGAGTTGTGATTTTCTTATCAATCTGGTCAGACGTTACTCCTAAGGAGAGACCGATATTAACATCAAGTGTAGATGCAGGATGGCTTTGAAACTTGCGCATGTATCTTGAATTGCCGCTGCCATGCAGCTCTCGGCTTCTAAGAGAGTGTCTTACGAACTCATAGACACGACTGTAGGAAAGCATGGCAGAGCACGAAGGATGTTATGCTCCCAGATGTTGGAGTAAAACACTAATCGATGATTGTTAAGTAAGCGTCTATCTGCCGATGAGACTACACGGCGTAAAGCGACGTACCTCGGCTCTATTCTCGTCTCTAGCTCTAACGGCATGCATATAGATGAGCTATAGTATACTAACTTAAAGCTGTAGATAACTATGTTTGTAACAAGCTAAGGTTATACCAATATAGCTCGTTACGGTCTAGTGTCTTACCTATATGCATTGTATCTTTACTTACTACTCTTACTAATAGTTTACAAGGTTTAAGGATAAAGAGCTATATATTCTAATAGAAAGACAGAAAGAAGGATCTATAAGGAGATAGCTAGAAGTTAGGTATATACTAAGTATATATCTACTAGTAAGGCTAATAGTATCTTTATAAGGCTTAAGTATAGTATGATCTATATATATTTGCTAATATAATACTTATAGTAAAGTATTAAGATAGAGGAAAAGGAGTTATAATAGCTATATAAGAATGATATATATAATTATATACTATTATATATCTATCTTAACTCCTTCTATATCTTACTATACTATAACTAAAGATATTTAGCTTAATATATTATATCTTAGTATTCTAAATAGATATTATTAGTAGGACTTATAGCTATAAATTATTTAATTATAACTAAAATAAATTTATCTAAGTATTATAAACTATTTTATATAGTAATCTATAGTTTAACTATAAGTAAAAAGCTAAAAAGTATCTTAAGAAATACTCTATATTTTAAATCTACTATAGCTAATAGAATAGTTAGTTAGTATAGCTACTCTATATTTATTATGTATTTAGAGCTTTAAAGCTTTAGAGATTTAAAACTATATTATCTAGTATATACTATTTTTTATAATAACTATAGATAGATATTATATATAATATATCTATATAATATTCTTATTTTATTACTATATATTATATAGCTAAGAATAACTACTATACTTATAATATAAGAAAAAAGTAAAATAGAAGTATTTATATATATAGGTTTATATACTTAATAAGAAAAGAACTATATAGAAGTTCTTTTACTAGACTACTCTACTTTACTTTTTTATAGTAATAGTATAGATAGAAAAAAGAATAATATTAATAATATAGCAAAAGATAAATATAGCTATAGCTTTTAAATTTGTATAGTAGCTACTAGTAAGAAGGAAACTACTGATTTAGCTAAGATTATAAAGCTCTAAAGCTCTAAATACATGATAAATATAAAGTAGCCATACTAACCGACCGTCGATAGGTTAGCTTATTCCGTCTGACAAGCATGAATATGAGGGTTGCTAATAGCGCACTAGTACGTGGATACAAGCAAACATGAGCTGTTGATGTAGTGATGCCTCACCAAAAATTTGCTGTAGGGAAGCCTCGGGTTCTGCTGCACCCGCTTGTAGCTCAAATTCGGATTCTTCGTGGACGGTCGGGCGAATCCGTGATTGTAGTCCTTCACGGGTCGTTCTTTGGTATATACAGTTGCTGTAGTGGCTGCATCAGTCCCAACAGACCGACTATAGGGCTCAATGATGCGTGTTGTGTTGAGGATGCAATCCAGTTCTTCCCCTCCCAAAGAGAGGCCCAACGTGAACTTGGACCAATCTTCCTGCGTCCAGTGAACGTACGACAGAAGTCACAGTGATGAACCGGAGGCTTTCAAAGTGCTGTAAAGCCTGTCTTCCATTCCTACTGCTCGATAGTCTTTTATCTTCATCATTACCAATCTGCTACTCGATAGTCACTCATCTTCCACCACATCAATTTGATATTCGATCATCGATTTGGGACAATGGCAAACGAGAGTATCCCAGAGTACCAGACAGATGTCCTCATTGTTGGCTCGGGACCCGTGGGAGCGACTTATGCCCGGAAGCTCGTAAAAGCCGGCATCAAAGTCATCATGGTCGAGATGGGAGCTCAGTAGGATAACTGCCAGCTTCGTTGGCATGTATGTACAAGGTACTGATCTGACTTAGGGAGACAAAGATTCCTGGGGAGCACAAGAAGAACGTCATCAACTTCCAGAAGAACACCAATGCATTCATTAAGTATTTTTGCTCAGGATCTTCATGCCATCAGTTGCTCACACAGTTAGTGTCATCCAAGGCGAGCTCCAGAAGTTTTCTATTCCAACGAATGCTGGCGTCTTCTCCGATCTGAATCCCGAATCGTTCGTGTCTCAGACAACTGTTCTCAATGGACAGAACCCCAACCAGGATCCACACACAAATATGGAAGCAGCAGCTGCCACACGTGCTGTAGGTGGTATGACTGCCCATAGGACCTGCTGTACCCCTGAGCCGCTGCCCGGCGTTGAACGCCCGGACAGCTTCTCTGACAAAGAGTGGGAGCGTCTTTTCAACGAGGCCAGAAAGTTCATCCACACCCCTATCGACTCCAATGGCGAAGGTACGGAGTTCGAGAATTCTCTCCGTCAGCAATTGATCAAGAACACTTTACGCGAAGCTTTCGAAGAAGAGGGTCGCGTCTTCAAATCCATGCCTCTGGCTTGCAAGAGACGTGAAGACAATCCCGACTGGGTAGACTGGTCGTCATCTGCAACTGTATTCGGACCTATCATCTCGGACAATCGCAATTTTGAGCTGTGGTCTGAACACCAATGCTTCAAAGTTCTTCGAGACCCCGAAAGCGGAGACATCGTAGGGGCGGAAGTCCGCAGTCTTCGTGACAATCGCGAGAAGTTTATAGAAGCCAAGTCCTATGTCATCTGCGCTGGTGCCATCCTCACACCGCAGATTTTATTCAACTCTGACTTCCAGGATCACCTTCCCGCTCTGGTATGATCTCTTACAAAGATGTTTGTTGCTCAAGTTCTGGACTGATCTTGATTCATCAGGGACGCTATATGACTGAACAGCCCATGACTTTCTGCCATGTTGTCCTGAGAAAGAGCTTGATTGACTCTGTAAGATCTCATGAGATTGCAAAACACCATCAGGAGAAGTATCCCTGGGATCCCCTACCTTTCCCGTTCAACGATCCAGACCCGCAGGTGAGACCAAGACACTGGCTTCGGCCTATCACGAAAGACAGCTTTCTGACACGAGCAGGTCACCCAACCTTTGACTAAGGAACGTCCATGGCACACACAGGTATATTAATCACGCATGGCTTTCGTGCAAACAGTTCCGCTGATCATCATTGTCGAATAGATCCATCGCGACGCCTTCTTCTACGGACTCGTGCCAGACATTTATGATCAGCGTACGATCGTAGACCTTCGTTACTTCGGCTATGTGGAGCCAAATTTCGAGAACCGTGTTGAGTTTGCCAGTGATAAACGCAACGCGCGTGGTAATGTTGTTGAGCCTGGCATCAAGGATATGTATGGCATGCCTCAGGTGAGTGAGTTGATCCAGGCTGGTTGTATTGGAGACTTATTGCCGTTCAGCCTACATTTTACTTCAAGCTCTCGCCTGAAGATTCCAGCCGTGCAGATGCGATGATGACGGAGTAAGTCTTGAGAGCAGCCTAACCCCCCTCACGCTTCTCTTACTGAATATCGTTCAAAGCATGATCAACGTGGCTATCAAGCTCGGTGGCTTCCTACCTGGCGCTTTGCCTCAATTCATGGTTCCCGGATCAGCAATGCACATTTGCGTAAGTCTCCCACAGATACAGAGCTGGAATATACTGAGATGATGACAGGGTACCACTCGTGCCGGCGAGAATGTTGAAGATTCCTGCGTCAACAATGAGTCTCGCGTTCATGGCTCCAAGAATCTGTTTCTTGGTGGTTGCAACGTCATTCCTACCAAGATCGCTTGCAACCCTACACTGACTGCAATGTGCTACGGTATTGTTGGGGCCGAGGCTATCATCAAGGATCTCAAGAAGTGATGACAGCTGTCGAGCACATCACAAGGTAGCTTCATAAGAGGGTTCTGCTATTTGTCTTTCTCACACTATCCGCAGCTAATCAGGAGTACCTCCACGATGTTTTTGGTTCTTGATCTTTGCTCCATGCCACTGCCGTCTAACAATCACAATGACATTAGCCTGGGACTTCTGTGATCTCCAGTCCCCACTGCTCTCATACGCAGGCTCATCCTCATTACGTCATGCTGAATCCTTCGAGGTGCTGTAATTTTCTCAATGTATTCACTTCGTCTGGCCGACTCTTGTGCATACTACCACGCTTTATATGCTTCCCAAAACTGCGCTTTCTTCCACGTCTTGCGGATCGAATCTACAACACACTCGGGTAATCTGAGCAACCGGGGTAACGATGTCACAAGCTTGGTACGATAATGCGATCGCACCGGACGGCGATCCAGAAGATGGATGCCGACCAGGGGAAGCACAAGCTCTGAGACTCTACCTTGATGACAAGATCAATGTAGTGGAAGCTACACGTCTCATGACTGAGCCCACCGAGTCATCTGAAGATCCAGGTGATGACCTACCAAATTTTTGGGGTCTCTTACAAGACGCCTTAATCGAACTCCCCAACTCGCAGCAAAAGGTCGTTCGTCTGATCTCGAAGATTCGAGACCTGCCGAATTTTGATCTCGACTCTCATGACAAGAAGCGAAGTGGTCCACTCGAAGACCGTTCGAGCTCTCTCTGGCATGATCTCCCCTCATTTGCCAATCAATGGTACGATGGTAATTGGTGGTACTACCAGAATGAGTGGCGCCAGAAGCCTCAACTCTACTCCTCGCCTGACAAGATCGTTGAAATTACCAACCTCGCTCGTGCCGAAGCACTCTTTGCACACACCGATATTCTGGATGACAGGGTGAAATATGAAGGCCTCTCTCGCCTCTGCGACACTCTCGAAGATAGCAAAGCTGTTATCGAGATAGAGATACATGCGGTAAGGGACTGGCTACTGTATGCACGCGACATACTCTATGATATGTCACAGACTCCACACATGCACAATCGCTTGCTCTCTAATTCTGATATTAGAGATAAGATCGCAAAACATGAGATGCATGTTAGTGTCAAGGATGAACGCGACCTTTGGCAAGGATCTGGCGGCTCGAGTCTTGAGCGGTGGAATTTCTGGAAACAACGCTTGCGGGAGCTTCAAGATGATAATGATCTAGATGGAGACACCAAGAAAGTTGTCAGAGAGGCTCTCGATGCCATGAGATAATGGTTCGCCAATCGAAGGGAACTAGGGAAATGTTTCAGAGCTCTGCTGACATAAGGAGACATAGATCACAAGAACATCGTTTGCAAAGCACGAAGGTCTTACAAGTCGTCGTAGAGATGTGGTTGGTGGCATGTCATCGATGTCAGATTGGGGCACTCTGTCATGACTGTTGCCTAGCTGCTCGGCGAAGCCACGGGTCATATAGCAATTGATCCTTTCCCTTGATCTTTCTGCATCTTCTACCATGAGATCGAGCCAAACCCACCTCACACCTTACTTTCCATATCAGTATGTGTCACGTTGAATCCGACCCGCGTGAATTATTTGAACTGCACTGTTCCCGCATCCTACAATTTCGATGGAAGTGTCTTGCTCGTTTGTTTGAGGAGCTCGAAATACTAACCGAAACAACTGGTAGAGATGAGCTACAAGTTGTCTGGGGTCATGAGTGGCCACGTGAGATTGCTGGACACTTACCATCTGAGATACGGAGCGGCAACGACCTTTACGCATTGATCACTGATGGCACAAGGCCACCGCGACCACAACATTAATGACTCCAAGGTTTCACTAATATGGAGACATTGCTCCATAATCGTTCTTCCGAGAATGCTGTCTCTGGTGACGGTCTGTAACGCTGCAGGGGTCACTCAGAGATAGTGATGAATTGTTGACTAGCTGTTATGAAGTGCGATGAGGAACCGTTTATAAGCACTCGAAAAGATGCCAACTTTTCGTTTTCCTACGCTGTCGACTTTGATCATTCCGAAACATGATGGGTAGACAGTCCAAGTTGCAGCTCGTAGAAGTTACATGTTTTGTTTTTCGACCTCATCTGTCTAGTGTAGGTCACATGTCCAACGACTTTACTACACAATATTCTCTAAGATTCTCAAATCTAAGAGTATCCAATAGTTTATGTTTTCCTGTTGTTGGGCTTCTATTTAGGAGCCTTTTCTCTTTGCAGACGCAAGCAGGTAGCGATGTTGTAGAAGATATCGACATTGTTGTAGACACCTCCGAAAGCGCTCTGGCAAGGTCCTTGAGCAAAGACAGGGACATCAGTAAGCGAGTGCACACCCTGATCAGCCGAAACAGGAAGTGTGCCGTTCACGACAAAGCTAGTGACGGCATCAATATAGTTGACGTAGTAGTCATTGGAAGAGAAACCAGTGATGTTGAGAGCAGGAACACGAGGTCCGTTCTTGTGAACGCGGTAGTTCTCACGGTGGTCGGGGAAAGTAGCGAGACCGGACTGCAAGGTGTAGCGAGGGTCCCAGTTGACAGGGAAGTCAACACCAGCTGAGTAAACGAGGTTCTGATCGCTGCCGATAGGAGCAGAGTGGTTGGCAACCATGTACTGAGAAAGACCAGATTGCTCATAGATACCAACGGCATCACGCTTCTTGCGGTCGCTGGTTTGAGCATCCATGTACTTGGTATCAACGCTGCCAGTAACATCGAAGCCGTGACCGTGGTCGGCGGTGACAATAACAAGGGTATTATCGAGCTCGCCAATCTCCTCGAGGTGCTTGAGAGTAGCCTTGACAGTGTCATCGAGTTCAAGAAGTTCACCGAGAGCACGGTCATAATCGAGCACGTGCATTTGCTTATCAATGGAGGCTGCCTCAGACATCAAGAAGAAACCCTTGTCGGGATTGCGCTTGTGCAAAATATCAACAGCCTTTAGAGTCATCTCCTTGAGGCCGGGCTGGTCGGTCGCGGCCGCGCTGCTTCCATCGGGAGCAGTCTTGGGGATTTGAGTGTTGTTCTTGTATACATTTCTGTCAAGCCATTTTGCCATGTTCGAGACAGAGAAGATACCGAGAATACGCTCGGTGTTAGGAGCGGCTTGCAGAGCAGTGTTGTTCTGGATCACATTGTACCCTTTGTTTCTGAACTCCTGGTAGTAATCCTTTCCTTGGAAGGACTTGCTGCTAGGGATAAATTGTTCAGCACCACCACCGAAAAGAACATCAGGGCCGTTCCAAGAGGGCCAGGTGTAGTTGGTGATGCCGTTCAGGAAGGAATCAACTACGTTGCCGTACTGGCCACGGTTGCGAGTGTGGGCAGTCAAAGCACCAGGAGTAGCATCGGCAATGAAGGCCGTGGAAACGATACCAACACCACCGCCACGCACCTCGTGAAAGAGTTCGGCAATAGACTGGACCTTAGGGTCATCAAGAGGGTTGGGGGAGGAATCAGCATAGACTCCAAGAGCGTTGACGGTACTTTTGTGGCCAGTGTAGAGAGCGGTGGCCGAGTTGGCAGAGTCAGTGATGAAAGAGTCGATGGAGTGAGTCATCTGGTGACCCAAGACAGGGAACTTGTCCATGGCCATGCGGGTCTGGTACTTGCCGTTGACGCTCTGATGGGCGATCAGACGAGCAGCGGTGATCATGTTGGTGGTCATGCCATCACCAATGAACTGCAGGCACCACAGTCAGCACAGTTCCATGGTTCAGAAAATCATGGGCTGCATCGAATTTCCCATTCGACGGCACCCCTTCAAGAGATTGAGGCGCTGTTTACGTACCATGATGACGTTCTTGGCCTTTTGCGAAATCTTGGTGTCGCGAACAGTCCAGTTGGCTTGGGTAACACTACCATTGGCATAGGTGAGAGTAGCAATGTAGTTACCAGGTTCGTACAGGGCAACCTTTCTGTAAGCTTTCGAAGCAACCTTGACCATCGAAGGTGTTTTGGCAGCCTCGGCAAACAGATCCTCATACCACGTGAAGTTCCATCTCTCAATGACAGGCTCGTCAACTTTGAAGTAGGAAGCAGCGCTCTGGCAGTCTTTTTGCTTGCCGTCCTTAGCAATGGTGAAAGTGAACTTCTCGTCAGGAGTCAGGTAGCCGGGAACGACTTCACTGCCGTTCTGAGGTGCATGGGTCTCAAGGCGAATATCGAACCATTGGCCAGGGAGAAAGTCGCTCTGATCCGGAGGGAAGATACAACCTAGAGTGGGACAAGCACCGAGGCGTCGGAAAGTCTGAGCAGACGCCTGGCCAATGATGGCAGTAGTGCACACGACACAAGCAGTACTGAAGCGCATCTTCGAAGCGAGGTGAAGCAATGAACAGAGATGCAAGGAAATTGGACAAACCTTGCCTAAAGTTCCTCGACATACCTGGACTTACAGCAGCTTTATACCTACCACCTGAGCACCTCGTAACGGTACCTCCATCGCTCCGTCGGCGACATGCCAGCCAATAGGCCCAAAAGATCGTGACATGCAGCCTAAGGATTCCGCCTTCACGTTGACATCGCGTGGTGAGCGACGCGGGCAGGAACAGTCTACCGTTTCCTGCCGTGTGCGCCAAGTAGCGAGGCGCTCTCAGCGTAGTCTTGTCGGCGAAAGAGTTTGGAAGCTGAGAGGTGTTTCGGCAAGAAAGAGATGTTGTTCTGCGAAAAGTGGATAATTTCGCCAAGACTTGGCACTGGGCGGAAACGAAAGAGGCTTGGAAGAGAGTTGCTTGTCACTCCTTGCATGAAGCGTTCCAGACCAATCGTCTCGAGCACGTTGTGCTTCGCGCATCTAACACTTTCCACGTTGGAACATGGCTGTACTCGATGGCTTTGAGGCTGGGGCTGGATGCAGGGCATGTCATCACTTCTGTTGTGTGATGCAAGCATGCGTGTTGAGATCTGTCCTGCTCATTGGCTTTTATGTTCCTGATTGATGCTTCTCTTGGATCCCGACAGCCACAAACTTTGCTTGCGCTAGTTGAATATTGACCTGGACGATTTGGTGTTGCCTTAGCAGCTCTCCCACCTCGACTTTCGGAGATGCTTGGCACGGAAATGGAGCTGAGGGCAGGGTCGTACCTCTACTTACATCTTGCAATCACTTCCATGCGAAGTTCGTCGAGTAGAGCTTAGCCTGATGTTTTTATGCTATTGAAAGACTACCGGCTGTACGTTTCTCGTTATCTGTATTGGAGATGATGGAAAGTAGCAGTATCGCTGTTCTGGTGGTCGTTGACTTGTCATCAAGTCTACCAAGCGCAGCAACGTATTGTTCTTCGCATCGACTTTGACAAGTTAAATTGATACAAGAAATCCAGTGGGGTATTCTCGAGTCGAACCATTGGCTATTTTTACATTTGTCAGATGCTCACTATAGTCTTGCGATCATCATCAGCAGCTATTTGAGCATGTTGAGCGTGATGTATGCATGTCCGATATACAGTCCGTGCGCCGTTCCTTCCGCGCGGCAACAAGTTCTCCGCTTCCGCCTTTTCGTTGCTTCCTTCCTTGTTTCAAGCGACATATCCGACACCACTTCACGTCAACCGGTTTGCAATCATGAAATGGCAGACGAAACCGCGCAGCTGAACGACAATGCGAGTCCTGACTCAACGCAGACTGGCGCGCGGAAACGTCAGAAAGTCACGCGAGCTTGCGACGCCTGCAAATCAAGGAAGAAACGCTGCACCGGCGACCAACCTTGTGCGCCATGCATCAAGGTGAGAGGTAAATGCACATATGAGGCTCAGTATAACAGAGGTATGTCGTCAACGGCTCAGAATAGTCCTGTTTTCTATCATGCATGCACGCGATTTCGAAATCACGCGTGATGTCGTGACGGCGCGGAAAAGCTGTGTTCCTCGAACACACTCATCAATCTTTTCCGACACGATCCGTTACATATTCGAGTCATTCGTGCGTGCTGACGCTAGATCGATAAAGGAATTGCCGTTCCTCCGTCTCCTGCACCATCAGGATATCTCCAGCATGGAACTCAAGCTTCACCTACCCAGATTTCACCTGCACCTCCACAATCGACCGATAATGGATCTTCTCGTACTTACCATAGTATTCCCCAGTACGATGGAATAGGTCGATCAGCGAGAAGGCAGTCTTCCAGAGATGTTTCGCCGTCTCGTGTCGAGCCAGAGCACGAGACCGCTGTTGGTTCGCTAGCATCGGCACACCCTTCTCTAAACTCGGGCGGCGTGAACCGTGACGAGACAAGAGTCTCTACAGTTCAGTCGATACCATGCAGA
Source organism: Aureobasidium sp. EXF-3400 (assembly GCA_024195585.1). Taxonomy (NCBI): domain Eukaryota; kingdom Fungi; phylum Ascomycota; class Dothideomycetes; order Dothideales; family Saccotheciaceae; genus Aureobasidium; species Aureobasidium sp. EXF-3400. The sequence continues at coordinate 44,163 of SWBL01000078.1, forward strand.
AGATTGCCGTCCGAGCCAAATGAAACCTTGAACGGACAATATCTGGGACCGTCTAGCGCCCAGTCTTTTTTGGACCAAGCATTGCGACGTTCCGGTGAGGCATCAAGCCTTCTGATACAGTCCCCGTCGAATGTCGAGATCGACACGTCAACCTTATTATTTGGTGACGCGAAAGTTTGCCAGGCAGACATTGCACAATTCGCTTGGCCTGATCGAGGGATTGCCATCCAGCTTCTTGATAGATACTTCGAGTTTGCATCACCAACATATCGCTACATGCATGAGCCTACCATGCATCGATGGTTGGATCGAATCTACGACAAAAAAGATGTTTCAGTTGCTGCTCAAGCATGTGTTTTGCTGATCTTTGCTTCGGCTGCCACATTCACTATCGACCCTGATGGCGATACAGTTGACGCCAGTAATCAAGGATGGCAATTGAGCGAAACATATTACCAAAAAGCGGAAACATTGCTGTCAGAAGAAACCGGTCCACCACGGCTCGAGTCCGTTCAAGCTAGATTTGCTGCAGTTCAATATTTACTTTCGTCATCAAGACCGAACAAGGGCTTGTTCACTTTCGGTACCATGATACAGCTCATGCAAGCCGTGGGTTTGCATCGTAAGGCTGTCGAAAAAGCTGGCAGCTCGATTCCGGATCCAATAACAGTACAAATGCACAGACGATTGTTCTGGTGTGCTTTTACCCTCGACAAGTACTTGAGCATCATAATGGGTCGCATGCCGTTGCTTCATATTGATAACACCAATCAAGCACTGCCGATGGTAGTGAATGATGAGGACCTCACATCCGAAGGCGTTCGACAGCATATATCAACGTACGGTCGAGACTGTCTACTTCACGCCACCGTTGCGCATATTGAGATTGGTATCACTTTGGCTAGAGCTTCGCAAGAACAATGTAGTTTGCCAAGCATCACGGAACGCTGCCACGTTGAAGCCGCCATGCGTTGGGGTGTTGATATTCACGATTGGCATTCGAGGCTGCCACCGATCTTGTCTGGTGCAGTTCATCCCAGCAGTTTGATACCATGTTTTAGGCGGCAACACTCTATTCTTACCCTGGCACGCTTACATGCGATTATGTTTGTCACGCGACCACTTCTCCTACGAGACCTTTCAACCGACCTGCGAGGGACAGAGGCTCAACAATATCGAGATCAATTGCGTACCTGTATCCGTACAGCTCGAGACGTTGTAGATCTCATCAACAGTTCATCACGGAACCGGGTGCTGTTCCCTGCATTCTGGTTCTCGCAATACATCGCCTTTTCTGCCATCTCAATCATTCACATCTACATCATCCAGTTAAGCCGTCATCGCATCCCCGCTGATCTGTTCAGCACAGCCTCGCAGGAGAGCGATATGATGACTGTCAAGAGCTTATATCAGCTAGCAAAAGTAGGACAGGGCCATCTAGCCGAGGCAGGACTCAAGAGTGCGCCGGTTTGGCGATACGGCCCTATTCTTGAAAGCCTTTCTGCACAGACGGGAAAGTATCTCTCCTTGCTACGGAACAGTTCCACGCACGAGCTCAGAGCATCCGATGCGCCAATGTCCCGAACGATACAGTTGCCGAATAACAGCAATGCTCATCAGATCGCAAACCACATGGTCCAAACAGAATCGGTCGCTCCTGATCATGTTACTGGCCCGCAGCCAGGGACAGATGCATTGTGGATGAATGGCCACGAAACTCTCTGGAATGATCTGATGGCAGAGAATCTGGACAACAATTACCTGACCATGGATTTCTGGCCGCAGTTTGATAACTTACCTATGGGTACGTTGTGATGTCCTTGACGGCTTAGCCTGGAGCCGACTTCGCTATTCCAGGGTTTCAGCAATCAATAGACTGTTGTGCTTACCTCGAGGTACTTTGCTCCCGCACAGAGCTCGCGTCGGTAGAGATAGATAGTCCCAGATGCCTGTTCTCCCGATACCAGGAGTATGGTAGGACAGTCCGATGACAGCGATCAGGGTGTCCTCAGGCATGATAAATGTGTTCTTGGAATTTGTGTTTCGGTGCATGAAAGCTGCTGATTTTAGCAAAGAGTCGATTACGAAGATTTAAGCCAATCAGAATAGTCGTTGACAGTGCTTGGGTCACGGTCAAGCGCCAAGGCACCATATATGACCTGAACAGTGATAGGTCGATAAGACAAGTGCAATACCACAGGCGCATTTTGCATGTGTTGTGTGTGGGGACCTGAAACCTTGGACGACCACTCGGTCGGGCCGCGCCACGCGTTGAAGCGACCCAGTCGGCATTTTATGTGGATGCCTGACAGCCACGATAAAGTAGTTAAAGCATACCTCGCTCTCTTACACCTTCGCCGACCTGAGTCAAGGGACAATATTTTCCGCATCTCGAGACCTGTTCCACCCCCTTAACCCGCCGCCCCGCCCACCATGAGCGGAGAACCTAGTATGTGGCTCGCAAGATTTCGCATACCTCGCTAAGGCGTCACAGTCTTGTACAGTCTCTATGTGTATGCGCCGAACAAGGTCGCGCCCGTGCTTTTCACCGTCCTGTACGGCATATCAGCCGTTGGTCACATCTGGCAGTGCGCGTAAGTTTTGATAGCACGAGCAAACTCGGGATACCGTCTGACACTTTCAACAGTCGTTACAGAGCTTGGAGAATGATAGGGCTACAACCCATGTGTGCTGTCTTCTACACTGCTGGCTATGCTCTTCGCGAACACGGTGCCTTTGACTATCTTTACTCTACAACCAACCTCAACGTCTACATTATCAGCCAGGTGCTGATCTATATCTGCCCGTGAACATTATGTGTCCCTTATCTTATCGCATTTCTCTGCTAACACTAGCCGTACAGACCACTACTCGAACTCTCTAATTACCATGTATTGGGTCGTATCCTTTACTATGTTCCATACTGCGCTCCCTTCCCCCCGAACCGGATCATGTCACTATTTGGCGCGCTTGTTGCCGTTGTGGAAGCTCTCAATGGTCTAGGAGTTGCCTTCGCCTCTAATCCTTCCTCATCGCTTAGCATACAAGAGCTAGGCAGTAAGCTGACCAAAGCATCTCTCGCCGTTCAGCTTGCAGTCATCGTCGTCTGCATTGTGTTTGCCGGATTGTTCTTCACAAATTGCAAAAGAGAAGGCATCCGTAGCCGCAAGATCAACATTCCGCTTACTATACTGTCCGCAAGCATGTTTCTCATCCTTATACGCTGCATCTACCGTCTAGTCGAGCATCTGGGCAATGTGGGACTGAACATCGGCGACCTGGAGGCAATGAGAGAGCTAACTCCGATACTTCGCTACGAGTGGTTTTTCTATGTCTTCGAGTCTACTACGATGCTACTTAACTCAGTCATCTGGAACGTCTGGCATCCCGGTCGTTATCTACCGAGGCTGCACAATGTTCAACTATCACCCGATGGTTCAGAGGTGGAACTAGAAGAAGATGCGGACACAAGACCGCTGTTGGCCAAAGCCGGCTCAATCCTGACATTTGGGATCCTCTTCCGCCACAAGAAGACGCAAAGAGATTCCAGCTATTCTCTCGACTCACGACATAGTTGTATCTCCCAGACCTGAGAGGTACATCGGCGTCGCGTTTGAACAGCGGCGTGAGTACTATAATGAGAGCTCATTCCTATAAGGACTTCAAAAATAGCGCAGTAATATATCCAGCTTCTGCGCCGAGTGCGTCCCCTCTGTACTCTGAGAATATGGAAACTCTGTATTACCTAATACATGGTAATCTGATTATGCATCCAAGAGATACCTATCTAGCATACATCAGCGTCGCTGCTTCAGTCCCATATTGAGTCCTTTGTCATGAGAAAGCTCGAATACATCTTCCATCTCCAGAACAGTCCGCCAAACACTTCTTTTCGACCTTTGATCCAATCGCGCCATGATGTTTAGTGGCTGTCCGTCGCTAGATGGGACGGCTTCGACCTTCCAATGCTTTAGCAATGTCAGCATGACCGCTACAGATTCTACCTACGCCATTTTTTGTCCAGAACACACTCTTTGACCTGCTGCTCATGGTATAAACGTTCCCTCGATGAAGTACCTATTATTGCTGGTCACTCAAGACGAATCTGTCAGATATATAAGATAGAAAACTATCATCAACTATCACAGACCAGTGTTACACAGTAAGATGAGGTCTCTGGTTTGTTAGAAAACCGCAATTACTTCTGCATATATTCCCTAGAGAAGGAAGATCATGGTTGTAACAAAGAACAAAGACATGATAATTCGTCCAAGAGAAGATGCAAGAAAAATATACAAGATCGACAAGAAAACGATTGAATACAGAATTTGACAACCAACAAATCAAGACAGGCTAGATAAATCACACAACAGAACTTAACACCACAATCCGGACCGCACTAGTAGTGATAGGGCCAGGGAGCTATCCTGGCTGTCAATGATATATCAACCATAAATATTTTCAAAATTGAATGGCGCATCGATGGGATTCGAGCAGGTAAGAGTGAGTTGATTACAACGCTATCAAGGTAGAAAAAAAAAAAACCAGAGTATGGAAAGAACACTCTGCATTTGTGACCAAAGTTCTGGCGACCAGACAAGGACGCGGAACCAAGTGGTCTGTGTCTGGCCACATGTCGATCCATCCGACCATTGCCAAAAGACTTGTCGACTAGATCGGGGCATTGAACTTGAGAAGATGTTCCAACTGTGCACCTAGCAGACGCTGAGCACGGTATGTTGAAATTCTCCTCATTATGTCGATTGTGTTTGCTGGGGACTGAGGCCGATCGACAGCTTATTGCACAACCAGCTTACCAGCATGTCGAGGCATCGAAACAACCAGAGTTGCATCCCTTCAAGATGTCTTGTATGATGGCGGCGGTATGGGATGTTGCGAAGCAGATGCAGGTGGGAGTCCAGGAGGTCTTTCGTAGACCATGCGTTGCTGGCTATTCGGTGGCGCATCTACCATGAGCAATTCCTTTTCCGCACGGCTTTTGAGTTCGTTCTCATGCTGGACTTGAGCACAGCAACCACAGAAACCGCTGACCAGACAATCCGTGCAACCGTTGCCTCCAAGGTTGAAGCGATGCCTGATGGTTTTTCGCTGCATCCAGATGGGCACACAGGGGATTGCTAGAACCCAACCTGCAAACATGCCAATGCAAGGAACATTGAACCAATCGAAGCCATCAGATGATGAGGGGTCCATAGGGTATCGATCAAGGCGCCAGGCCGTTCGGCCATAGACACATGGAGAACACCAACAAGCTCCACAGCATGAGCTGCAACTGCTCATAGAGCAGAGATTGTGTTCCCAATCGTACTGTCCGCCCATGGTGCAGATCTTGATTGTCAACAAAAAGAGGAAACAAGAGGATGTTGAGGTCAAGAACAGAGTATGCGCCGATGAATGTGAGTGTGACAATGAGCACAAAAGATGACCAAGAGGTGTCGATAAGACAAGCAAAATAGAGGTAGGACAGGCACACACTGTTCTTATGAGCAACACATGCCGTCTTGTTCTTGGGAATGTGTTGTCAAAAAAAATTCTTTCAAAATTGCCATTTGCCTGATGTGAACTCTCACATAGGGCTGTCTGATCCTCCTGATTCTATTGTGTTCACATTGGGCGTATACATGCAAGAGCGTATCCGAGAGGCTTGCCAGAATCTGGGGTATACGCGGTGGGTCCTTGAGTTACAAACAAAATACCAGTGATCTCGGTCCGCGTGTTTTAGCCGAGACACCATGACGAGACATAGTCGTTCGGCAATCAAGAGTTTGGGGTATACGCCTACACGCATACCTTTTCGACAGCTTCATGTCGTTCAGCAACTGCCAAGGTCGTATAACAGTCTGGCCCTAACAGCTTTGCGTACTTGAGGTCAACATGCCAATTCGCTTCGAGTGGTTTGTGGCTAGTCAGACCGGGCCGACAGCATTACAGCAATCTTGAATGGATTTATTGATGTTGTCGTCTCATGGAGAAAGATTCAGGAGCTTGTATAAATTGCAGTTCAGCGCCTCGAAGAAAGCAAAACAACCTACTTTCATTCAAACAATCTTTCCATTTTGTCCTCTATCGCGTTGAGATTCGATCTAAACTCATCTTGCCCTTTTTTCGATTACACAACTTCGCCATGCGTTGCACAGCAATCATCTTTGCCACCTTTGGCACTGCTGTTATAGGAGAAAACATCTTTCAATCTCTTTTCTCGGTCGCGACCTCAGACATTGCATCGGTCTACGGCGATGTCACATCCAAGATCAACCCTACAACGGACACACAAGCATCGATAGCCACTGAGCTCAGTTCTCTTGGATCTCAATACTCGTCATTGACATCAGTCACCGCCACTGCCACTGGCTCTGCATTGCAATCTTTGTCTTCCGACATCTCCTCTCTTGCATCTCGGGCTTCGGATCTGGAATCTTCTGCATCGGTTCTCGCGGCGACCGCTACTGGCTCTGTCAGCACCGCCACTTCAGAAGGTAGCTGCATGCAAACAGTCTTTCCGGCTGCTGCTGGGCTTGCAGGTGCTTTTGCAGCCATCGCTGCTGCGCTGTAGAAATCATGGTGTTTTTCTAGTCGATAATCATCCATCTGCTGCAAATTCGTGTACTGGACACTGTCCTTTTCACGTCTTTTGTCCACTTTTTCTCTGAAATTTTTGTCATTCCTATTCTTGATGTGTTCAGCTCAATTAGCAGATATGATGGCTGTGCGCGGCTAAGTGCAAACATCGCCCACAACAAAATATGAAGAGTCATCATTGGCAAAACACTCTAGCCTTGGGCCATTCGAGATATTGAGCCCATTGCTGTCCCAGGAACTCATTGACCCGACGTAAGATTATCCCCGGCCATCTATGAAAAGGCCACATAGTGTGAGATCTCAACTTCATGAGTGCTGAGTAGTACCCAAGAATCAGCAAAGCAATTGGTCGCCGTTCTGTCAGCATGTCGATAAACCGCCTCTCGATTTCGATGGGCCATATCTGGACCAGCCTCGCATCCTGGTGTGCATCTGGCTCTTCCTCAAGTATCGCGGTGAAAGAAAAAACCTTCCGCGTTGCATCCAGACACACGTGTCTATCCGCTTCTGATGGACAATGTTTTGTGATCAAGGACCGAATTACAGAATACGGTGGATATTTTGCAACAAGGTCTTGTTTCAAAGGATCGCAGTCGTCGAGTTCTGGTCCTGGATCAGGGTCTGGGGCGCCTTCAAGCTGCCACTTCCTTAAAAGGATGGTCTTGATTCCTCTCGTCATCAGGAAAGAGTTCAGTATGTCATCGATAGGATCTCTTCTTGGAGTGACACGATGAGGATGACGGTAGAGCGGTCGTGCGAGCGCAACCACCGACATTATGGCAGCAAATTGCAATACTGCTTGGATGTTGGTGCCGTTGAGACTGATCAAATGCGGGCGCACAAGTGTAAGTGCAGAGTCCTGATGACGATGTGCCAAGTCCAGCAATTCCAATCGAGTTGGCTGTTTGGAAAAAAGAAGTAGCGCAGAGCAACTCAGTATGGTATGCAGAAGATACGGTGAAGCAAAGCCAAGCTGAATATCTTCGCTGTCATGTCCCAGAGCTTGATTGCAGATCATCTGGTGGTGCAATAATTCCAAGTCGCATATCGGTATCGACTGAACATGTGGGGGACTCAGACTAGTGGGATGGAATGTATCGAACAATAATAGATTCTCAGAAAGCGTGCGGTGTTGAAGGGCTGTAGACTGTTGGTTGTCCCACATGCTCGTAACTGCATGAGACGGGGAAGCATTGCTTGGTAGAATCAAATCACCTTTCGGCGTAGCGGGTGATTGATTTGATTGACAAGCAGCAAGACTGCACAGTTTTCCCGTCCTGTGACAAAGTCCGCAGGCAGGGTGTTGTTCATCGCACTGCATCAGGAAATTAGACCGAAAGGCTGAACAATGTGTGGAAGCAATAGAACAATCTTACCTTGACGTGACGCTTCTTGCATTGTAGACAGCCGTTGCGTGATTTTCTATGAGCTCGTCTCTGCCTGTCGCTGCTGGTAAGGCGTTCTGCTTCCGGAATCATGGACGCACGTCACCGCTTACTTGGTAGATGTGAGAGCGTGAGGGAATGCCGCGGAGCTACGCTAGTATTGCTGACGAGTGTAGGAACAGGGGAGCGATTGGTGATGGCAAGAATTTCCCAACATACCGTTTTACGACGGCTGTTTGAGACGTCAGGCGCTGTCATGTACCCGAGCGGATCGCCGCCCGCGGTCACCGTGACGGATCGGGAAGGTGTCGTATACCCCAGGTTTTATCAAACCATAAAAGCAGCCCCCAGGGCTAATTAAAACTCTGAACTCAGCCCTATCTGTCATGCATGATGGGACGCTCAAGTTTTGCTCGCTGCGAGACAGCGCGGTCCTGATCGCACAGCGAAGATAGACAGTCTACGCAACCCGTGGCAGGTGTCGATCGAGTCATGCGTAGCGATGCAGAGTACGATTGGCGTGTGCACTGCGTATTGACGGCTCTCGGCTTTCTTGACCATCAAAAAAACATGAATGCAATGACGAACGAAGACGTTGCTTATGAGGAAGCAACAGATATATAAGAAGACTGTAGTCACAGAAGGCACAGGAGCCTCACCAGTCATCCACCGAACCTCTCTGAAGCCAATCCCATCCTCGAACCCTCCAAGTTATGTCGGCCTCTCCTTGTGTTCCCGCCACTTTTCCGACACCGACTCTTTTCGGTGCTCAGTTCTTGTCTCTCAATGCCTCTCTGGTACAGGGTTACAATGGCTACGCTCCAGCCATGTGGAGATACGACCAACCTACTGTGCCTGTCCAGAACGTGACTTTCTGCAACATTACTACCTCGTATACTCATCCGGGCCAAAACGATACCATCTATGTCGAAACCTGGCTTCCCAAGAACGACACTTATAATGGCAGACTACAAGCGATTGGTGGTGGTGGCTGGGCTGCTGGCCGCTTTGTGCTCAGTTATGCTGGTATGGCTGGCGCTGTTGTTGACGGGTATGCTACAGTGACTACAGATGCTGGTCTGGGCAGCGATATCAGTGGTAGTTGGTTGTACCTCAGCGGTGATAACTCGAACCTCTACGATCTCAAGAACTTCGGCTCAACATCGCTCGGTGACGAGGTAAAGCAATTCAATGCCAACACAACACCACAAGCCTGCTGACAAACGACAACACAGGCAGTGATTGCAAAGCAATTTATCAAAGACTTCTATGGCAATACTCCGGAATACTCATACTGGAACGGCTGTTCCAATGGTGGCAGACAAGGTCTCTCACTCGCTCAAAACTATCCCAATGCCTATGATGGCATCATCGCCGCCGCTCCCGCAATCTACTGGGCAGAGACTAATCTCAACACCATCTGGGGACCAATCTACATGGACATGACCAAACGATACCCAAACCCATGCGAACTGGCCGAGCTGACATCTCTCGCTGTCTCGCTCTGCGACGCAAGAGACGGCGTGACCGACGGCCCGAGCCCGAAGACTGCTTAAACGTATTCGATGCACAAGCATACATCGGAACCTCTTTCTTCTGCTCCACCACAAACTCGACCTTGAAGATTAGTGCCGCAGCCGCCAACGTCGCGAGCGCACTTTGGACAGGTCCCAAATCCAGCACCGGCGACAGTTTCTGGTATGGTTTCAATATTGGTGCCGATTTGACTACACTAGCGCCTACAAAGTGCTCTTCCCATGGTACTTGCACTGCTGCATCTCCAAACTACAGCAACGAGTTGATAAACTACTATATCCCGTCTTACAACGTAACCAACACGACAATTTCACTTTACGATTTCGAGCATGTGGTGTATAAAGGCCTGCGCAAATTGTTCGACCCATACCTCGGAAACCACGATACCGATCTCAGCGCCTTCAAGGCTGCAGGAGGAAAACTGATAACCTATCATGGCTTGGTAAGTTGTGTTGTTTTGCTTCGCTTGCTTTTTTCCCCCTTTGCATACATCTGGTTTCTGACTCTTTGCCTCTAGGCCGATCCTTCCATTACGCCCCAAGGCACATTGCACTACTACAACAGCGTGAAATCTCAAGATCCTCTCATCCACGACTTCTACCGTTACTTCAAGGTGCCAGGATTAGGTCACTGTTGGGGCGGTAACGGCGGACAACCAATCTCACTATTCGGCCAGCTTCGCCAGTGGGTCGAGAACGTTACCGCGCCAAACAGCTCCCCCGTGACAATCACCAAGCCCAATAACTCAACACAAGACCAACTGATCTGTGCTTACCCCGGAAGAGCTGTGTACGCGTGTGGGGACAAGAATGAGACGATGGGCACAGAATGTTGGAGCTGTGTTGAGAACGACGCGGATGTAGTGCTCCAAGGGCTGTGAAGGAAGGACAAAGAGAGATATTCGGACGTTTCGGAACCTCTGTTCGCGGAAACTCAGTTGGATTGGGAGGACCCAAGGTACAGAACTGTTGTGTTTTGAGCCAGGATTACTACCAGTCAAACTAGAACGAGCAGATCTACAACACTTTCCAGCGTCAAAAGACAGGTACAAATAAGGCATAATACCAAAGGCCTTATCCACTCAATCAATCACAGTCACAAGCAGTACGTCGAAAGCTAAAGCAAGGTCTTTATGTGCAATGGTCATCATAATCGGGTACTCCACTACTTCTTAACCTCGAGAGGAAGACGAGAAAACAAGCATTAACTCTGTCTTGGACAGCCTCGCATCGTCCTAACACAGCTTGCATTAATACGCAGACCGACACATCTGAAAACCCGGTCTTGCACAACTGCAAACAACCAATTCATGCATGATTAGGAACACCTCTAGATTTTGATGGACAATGAACATATGTTAGATATATATTTCGAAATCATATATAAGACCAAAGACTAAGGGAAAGCCTGTTGGAGAAGCCGAACAGGGGCGATGGAACCAAAAGATTCCTGTCGAACAGAAGAAAGTCATCCGAGCGCAAGGAGACCGGAGGAAAAGATTGCCGAATATCTGTCTCTCTGTAACCAGCATTGAGACATATCCGAGCTTAGTGGCGCAATTGTGATGTGATCGCAGACAGGGTGCTCAGGTCGTGCTAGCGAAAAGTGTTGATTACTCCAAGGAAATTCCAAGGGACATTCGTGGAGGCCTTAACGCGCGAGCTGCAACTTTGCTGGATTTCGGTCACGTCCTCAGATATTCGCTTCGGTACATGACTTTTGACCAGTTCCTGCTTCGGCCTACTGAAGATGCCAAGATCTGTTGCGAACTCGATCCAAACATGCACAAAAAAGTTTCATAATTTCATGGATCGTGAACAATTTTTTATTATAGCTATTCGTGATGGGTATCTAATCATTTTACTTTTTGCTACATATGAGAACATCTTAGACGATGACCTTGTGGGGAGCATCCTTCTCCTCAGGCTCGTTGAAAATGTTGACGGGCCATCTGGGCTTGTTGGCAGTGTAAGGAATGTTGTAGCGGCGACGCTCCTCCTTGCCGATCTGCTCAATCTTCTCAAAGTCCTCCTTGGGAAGCTCGATCTCCTTGAAGTTGTCGCGGATACGGGAAGCAGTGACGGACTTGGGGATGACCGAGTGGCCACCGACCTGAGCCCAGGCGAGGATGACTTGTGCGGGAGAGGCGTTGAGGCGGTCGGCAATCTCCTTAACCGTCTTGTGCTGGATGAGGAGGGGCTCGCCGACCATGTTGTTGCCGAAGGTTGAGTACTCGGTGATGTGAATACCCTTCTCACCGCACCACTTGACGAAGTCGGTCTGGAGGAGGCGAGGGTGACGCTCAATCTGGTTGGCAGCGGGGGTGACACCAGTGGCGTCAATCAGAGCCTGGAGGTGCTCCTGAGTATGGTTGGAGACACCAACAGCGCGGGCCTTCTTCTTGTCGAGCTGGGTCATGGCCTTCCATGTGTCGACGATGGAAACGCTGTCGAGCATCTTGACATCGCCGTCGTCACGGAGAGGGAAGAGGTTCTGGTGAACATCGCCCGACTCGTCGAAGGCGACGGGGAAGTGGACGAGGTAAAGGTCGAGGTAGTCGAGGCCGAGCTCAGCAAGGCAGTCATCAAGGGCAGGAGCAACGTCCTTGGGTCTGTGCTGCGAGTTCCAGAGCTTGGAGGTGATGAAGATGTCCTCGCGCTTGATGCCCTCGCTGAAAGCTCTCTTGAAGGCGTTGGCAATCTCCTTCTGGTTGCCGTAGACCTTAGCCAGATCAATGTGCTTGTAACCAGCCTTGAGAGCCTCGTAGACGGCGGCCTCGACTTGGCCAGGCTCGGCTTGCCAGGTACCAAAGCCCAATTGACTGTCACTTGTTGTTAGCAACGACACGAAACTTCAGCTGCGTCGTGGGGACTCACGGGATGGAGGCGCCGGTGTTGAGCTTGACTGTGCGACCGAGAGACATGATGTGTGATGTGAAGTGAGGATGAAGAGTAGAGAAGGAGAAGAATGCGAGTTTGTCTTGACAAGAAATATTGAGGAAGGAGGGGCTTTCATATGTTGGCCCGGTGGGGTAATATGGGGCGTGGGGACTTTCAACCGATGCGCCAAATTACCCGAAATAACGTCATGGTGCCGAATGCCACATATCTATCTCCGTCTCACGCTCTGCAATTGCTGCCGCCCTCCTGCAAATCTGCCGGTCTTGACTTTGTCCGCCAGCTGACTTGCCACTCCGGACCGTCCTTCTCACCGTCGCCTGCCGGCTGATGCTTGAGCTTGGAACAATCTGACGAATACACAAGGTTGAAAGCCAAGGGGTTAGACTTTCAAGCTCTACTAACTTCCATCAATGTCTGAATCAGCCTGTTTGGAGCAATGCCCTATTGTCAAAGCTTCTGCTGAAGCTGCATCACACTGAGTCGCGTCCATCGCCATCAAGGTGCTCACTGCGCGACAGACCATCTCTGCGACTGGTTTTGTCTTTGACCCTTGACGTCTCTAAAGAATGTGCCAAAGTCGTATCCTCGAATGTCATCCTCTTCCACTTCCATTCCACGCTCTGTCAAGAACACCTTCAGATCTGCCATGACCTCCACTGCAGACTCGTACTCGCCCAGCCAACATTTCCTGACCAAGTGCCCGAGCTTCTCCTCTTCGAGTGCCGGTAACGATCCAGTATTGATCATTTCCTGCACTTCAATATCTCGTATCCTGCCTTCAACAGGGCTCTGGTCTGTCATCAATGTATAGATCAAGGTAGCCCAATCAAAAAGATCCACCCTCGCAGTAGGTCGCTCATGTCGTGTATTCCGTACCCACGGCCACCGAAACTCCTCTCCACAATGCATATAACCTTGAACTCGCTCTCCCTTCATGTTGACGAAATCAGCCGATTGGAAACTAACGAGTGCTATGCTCAAATCATCGTATAGCCAGAAACAATCTGGGCTTACAATTTTCATGTGAATGATCCCATTGCGGTGGATCTCAGACAAGGCAGAGAAGATCTGCAACGCCCAGCGATAGATCAGAGGTAGGTATGTCGGAGCAATCGAACCAGCCTCGTTCTCAGGATACATGCGCGTGCGATGAGTAGCGAGAAACGTTTTCAGCGGACCACCTCCAGGTTTCTCCAGCAGCGGAAACGCAGTAGCACCATCTCTGCCTTCGTACTTCACAATCCTGTTGCATTTTGACTCTGCTGCATTCAATTTCTCATAGACCAGTACGTTCCTCCACACCAGCTCAGCTTCACTTTCGCGCAACCAATCCGCATCTTCTGACACGTCGCCGTCGTAAGGATATCGTCCTCCAGGGATCATGATTAGGGTGTTGTCATAGACCGCCTCGTCGATTTCGTAAACGAAACATAGGGGGTCTAGGAGTCCTGCCCAGGACTCGGGAGATAACTTGAGCGGTGTCGCCGAAGGATCGCGAGTTGGCTGCGTATAGACGAGTTTCGTGCGTGCCATGTCTCCTGCGTTTCTGGTCTAGGGAATTGATTCAGGCTAACGAAGTCGATTCGCTGAAAAAGTTGTAGTGGTGCTCAAGAACCAAACTTCGCTGGGAATCGAAGTCGGAGAGGTTGTTTTGCTCGAGCAGGGTGGCCCGTACAGCAAGTAAATTGCGTTGACATGCACGCCGTGTGTATCTGGCGACCTTTCGTATCGACTGGTAGATCCTTTGTGAAAGTCAAAGTACGCGTAGTGTTGTCCTCCGCTCCATCATCATTTTGTTGTGTTATAGATGTTGTGTTTCTGTCGGTCCTGGAGAATTTTGAATTGTGCTTCTAGTGTGTGTGATCAGGCGCTGTAGAGACACAGCCATTCAATAAATGGTTAATATGTTCCTATAGTTTCCGAAACGACCAGCAATGAACGATCTCTTGAAGCCTTGTGCAGTCATCGATATACTACTTAGCCGTCTGATGCAAGGTGCTTGTTCAAGGACACGACCATATGGACGATGATCAAACCACGACTTATGACCATTCGGGAAAGAGGTTTTGACGCCGCTGGCGGCCAACAGAGACAAAGTCCCAGCCAAGGTGACCAAACCTAAAGAGGAAGTGTTCGCGCGAAGCGCATGGACAGCGGCTGTCGAAATCCTCCGACTTCATTCAAACTTGTCATCGTCGGCAACTTCTTCCTTGTCTCATGAGTGTACGAGCTCAGCCAAGATGTACAAAACACATCAGACTGTAATAGGAAGTATTCGAGCGATTCTCAAAGTCTGTATTGCTCTAAGGTAGGTCTTGCTGTGCAGCTCGAGGAAGGTATAAAGAGACGTCGGCGATATAAAATTCCGTCGATCAACTTCCATCTACATCGTCATCTTTGCAATTGTTATATTTCAGTATCTTGCTTCTGTTTGCCCATTATGAAGCTGTCCCTGCTCTTTTTGTCGGCGACTCTGACGTCTGCAATCGTCGTCCAACCTCCACTTGGAAGGTATGGCGTCGCCTCTACTGTTATCGAACTCGTCGACACTTCAAGGAATGACACCTATGCTCCCAAACCGCAATCTCGACGTATCATGGTCTCCGCTTTCTATCCGGTCAACTCACTCAAGAGGTGTCAACCAGTCATGCTACCATATATGCCTCCTGCTACGGCAGCTGTGTATGACAAGATGTGCGCACCTATCGGTATTCCCAATGGCACTTTTGGCTTCTTCGAACTTTCCACTTGCGCTTTCAACCGCAAAGATCGCAGTCGCGGTCCTAATAGCTTCCCTGTTGTGCTCTTCTCGCCTGGCCTGGGTAACTTTCGTCTTTTGTACGGTGCGATGGCTCAATCTCTGGCTAGTCATGGTTACGTGGTTATCACCATGGACCACGCCTACGATGCAAACATTTTCGAATATCCTGACAAGTTCATCGCGCTTGCAGTCGATATCTCGACCACTGAGCAGATTACAGCAGACGTACTTGTACGCCAGCACGATGTCTCTTTCCTTGTTGACCAATTGCACGACTGCTCAATCAGACACCAGCTATTCCATGACATCGCGAGTTCGAAGTCTTTGAAAAAGATCCTCACGATGGGCCACTCTCTAGGCGGTGCAACAGCTGCAGCTGCAATGCTCGCTGATCATCGTATAGCTGCTGCTGTCAATTTCGACGGCACTATGTTCGGCGACGTCTTGAACGAAGGCCTGAGATCTCCTTTCATGATCATGAGCCACCAAGGCAAGAATCTGACCACTGATCCCTCTTGGACTCAAGTCTGGCCCAAAGTCACGGGCTCGGAACTTGCTGTTACGCTTAATGGCACGGTGCACGGTTCTTATACTGATCTAACTTTGTTGGCCAATACCCTGGGACTCTCAGCTAAGACCAGTGCCCAAGTTGAAGAACTTTTGGGCACGATGGACGGAAAGACGGCTATGGAGAATATCAATGCGTTTGTTGGACAATTTTTCAAGTTTGTGGAACGAAAGACGAAGAACTTGCTTCCAAGCGACATGGCTAAGAAGTTTCCTCAAGCAACAGTGCTTGACAAGCATGTTTGCAGGTAGCTACAATCACAAAACCGAATATGGAACTGCGCGTGAAACTTGGGAAGGATCGGGAACACCATGGTAGACGATACACGAGCAAGCAGACATTGGGTAGATAATTCAAGGGTAAATCTGATGTAGATTTGTGGTATAATTATGTCATGAGGATATTACAAGACAAGACTGTAGCCATGATATCGTAAGGAGTGACGCTCAAAGAGCACACTTAGTTGGAGGTCTGACCACCTTTGCGACCGGCCTCGACGGGGTCGACCTTGCCGCCAGCGAACTCTGTGATGCTTGTAAGTGATCAGAAGATGAGAAAATATAGGTGAATACTCACGTCCGTTGCCGCCGGAGGAACCGCCGGAAGAACCAGTAGACTCGGAAGAGCCACCAGCCTGACCGCCCTGCTTGCCTGCCTCATGGGGGTCGACCTGGCCTTGTGCGAATTGGCCGGTACCAACGCGCTTGTCAGGAGTTCCGTCCTCCTTGAGGCCTCCGTGCTCTGTGTTCATGTCAGCCGGTGCTACTCTAAGTCGATCAGGAAGAGGCAAGCAAGTACATACCAGTGGGCTTGTAGGTTCCAGACATATTGATAGATTGGATAAAGTAAAGACTTTGTTCTGAAGTAGTGTGGTGTGAAGTGAGATTGTGCGAGAAGCTGTAAGATCGAAGTGGTCTGGTTGATGATGAAGAAGGAGAGGTAGAGGCAGCAGAGGACGAGGTACTTATACGTCTTTCTGCCATCCTGTTCGGCGATCGCTTACAGCCATGCAAGTAGTGTCGTTTTCGCTCGGTTTCGTCAGAAGGGCGCAAGTAAGATGAGCTGATGATGCCAGAAAGTGTAAAGGATGAGCATGAGCGCCAGCGTCAGGTGGAACATGCATCGGGTAGCTTTCCCCACAGATCGTGCTTGCGTCGTACCTGAAGAGATCGAAGATCTGGTGTTGGAAATGACGCTTATACAGCTGATCTTCTACCGGAAGCAGCGTTGATTGATTTCCTGGAGCGTGTCATCACCGTGATGAAGCCCCACGCTCGAGGCAACATGTTCGATCCTTTGTTGACAGGTCAAAGTAATCTCCTATAGCATGCTGCGGCTCGTTTTGAAGCTAGTGCAGAGGTGAATGCTCCTCAATAACTCTCAGTACATGTTTTGTGTTCAGTATGTACGAATCTCGAGCTTCTCTTGGTTGCAATGGTTCAGTAATCTTTCATCATGATCAGATAACGCCATCAGGGTTGTTTCTGTTTAATTGTGGCAAACGACGCTATTGCGTTCCGAATCGAGCGTAAAGTGGTTTCGCGATCGCGGTCTCGGCACGCGCCATGATGACGCGCGCGAAATTGGAGCTCCAGAAAAATAGTGTCAACATCATCAGAGCCGCACAGGTCTCCACCCGTTTTTCCAGATCTCATTGAACGGTTTGAACTCAATCGCTTCTGGTCGCTTCTTCTTCAGCCGCGTGGAGTCGATGAACATGCGGTTTTGGTTTAGTCCGCTGTTGCAACTCCACTATTGACCCGACGATGAACCCCCCTCGTGATGTTGGTTGCGTGGTAAGTGCTTCATGCAGGGGCCTGAAGCTTCTGGATATTGTGGTTTGACATCATGAATCCTGGTCGATCTGTTTACTATTGGCAGGATGTGCGCGAGGGGAGAGACAGTGGGCTGCCAAAAGACAGATGCAATCGTCTTTGTAATGCGATCCTTCACAGATGTAGTGGTCATGGTTCGGATTCATGAGGTGATTCCAAGCGATGTGACGTTCGGTCGTCTGACGATGAGGTGATTGAGCATCTGCCTCTTACAACACGAGGGGCACTGCTGTCTTTGGTTGATGCAAGACTTGCACTGCACTGCACAAGCATTGGAAGGCAGCGATGCAGCCAAGAGGCAGACCGCTTTTCTGCAACTCTGCCAGCTCGTAGTCGCTGCAACTGGACGAGCCTGCAAAATGCTGACAGCCTTCTGGACGCTCGCCTGAGCCGAACAACCAAAGAGAGCCTCTATCTTCTCCGAGTTGCACGGTCTTCTTTTGCTGCGGTTCGACATCTTGACTCTAGGTCGAGTCTTCAAGAAGGCTTCACGAGCTTCTGCTCACCTCAGTGCTCGAGAGCTCGATTTCCTGGCCGAAGCCACAAGAATGCGGTCCGCTAGGAAAGAGCAGCGATCGAGCTACAGAATCACGAGAACACGTTCGATCAGCTAAGTATCTCAATTGGAGTGTCAGAGATTTTTCGACACTGCTGCTCTACAGCGTCGCGCATTTCAGCCGCATGCTTCGGGCTTCAGCCGCAAACCGCGGCTGATCGAAACTTCGCTGGCCAACGTAGAAAATCATGGAGAGAATCTACCCCTCATCACCCCTCACTGGAGAGAAAGACAAGTCCGGCGGACAAACACAACTCCATTCTACCCCTCCTCGACCAGCGAAACATAAATGTTTATGGTTCGCAGTTTCACAGAATTGCTGATAATTGAATATAGAGCGTCAAAAATTGTTGAAACAACATGTCTAGTACAAATTACAAGATTGCTTGCATCCCTGCCGACGGCATTGGCCCGGAGGTCATCAACGCGGGTGTCAAAGTGCTCAAAGCTCTGAGTGCAGCGAGCAAATCATTTACTCTGGGGTTTGAACATTATGACTGGAGCTCTGAAACATACAAGAAGACTGGCAAATACATCCCCGACAATGGGTTGGAAGATTTGAAAAAGCATGATGCGATTTTGTTTGGAGCTGTGGGTGCTCCGGGTAAGCTTTTGATCATCCTTGATACGACAAGAACGAATGTAAACTCATGCGAAACAACAGATGTTCCTGACCATATCTCACTCTGGAGTCTGCGTCTAGCCATCTGTCAGGGCTTCCAACAATACGCAAACGTTCGTCCGACACGAATCCTAAGAGGCACCGAGTCACCCCTCCGCAAAGCGACAACCGGCGACCTGGACTGGGTCATCATTCGCGAAAACAGCGAAGGCGAATACGCAGGCCAAGGTGGTCGCAGCCACAAAGGTCAACCTTGGGAGACAGCAACTGAAGTCAGTATCTTCACTCGCCATGCCGTAACCAGACTCCTCAAATTTGCGTTCGAGATTGCGCAGAAGAGAGACAAGAAACATATCACAGTGGTTACCAAGAGCAACGCACAAAGAAATGGTATGGTTATGTGGGATGAGATTGCGGCTGAGGTTGCAAAGGAGTTTCCTGATGTCAAGGTGGAGAAGATGTTGGTGGATGCTATGACTTGTCGTATGGTGCTGCAACCACAATCGCTGGATACCATTGTCGCTACAAATCTTGTAAGATGCCAATTTCCCCCCAGCAAAGACTCAAGTCGCTGATTCGAAGTACAGCATGCCGATATCCTTTCCGATCTAGCTGCAGCACTAGCAGGGTCCATTGGCATAGCACCAACCTCCAATCTCGATCCCACACGCCAGAACCCCAGTATGTTCGAACCAATCCACGGTTCCGCTTTCGATATCACAGGAAAAGGCATCGCCAACCCTGTAGGCACATTCTGGACAGCAGCAGAGATGCTACGGTGGTTGGGTGAAGAAGCCGCTGCAGACAGATTGCTTGATTGCTTGGAGAACGTATGTGGAAATGGTATTCTGACACGCGACTTGGGTGGTAAAGCAACCACAAAGGAAGTGACCGATGCAGTCTGCGAGGAGATCAAGAAAAGCTATGCGTAGATGCAAGATGTGAATTTACATCAATCATCGCCCCATCAGGCTCGGTTAGCCTGACCTTTCTTTCCCATCATCCACGGCCCAGTTTCCTTGTTGTCCAGGACCATCATCCCCAACCTCTTCTCATAGGCCTTGCGACTTGTCTCCTGCGACGTCCTCAACATAGCCCAGCGTAGATACGGCAACCCTTCAAGATACGTATCCACACAATCAAGCAGCCAACCACCCAATCCAGTACCTCTGTACTGTGGTAACACATAGACATCTGTGATATACCCAAACGTCACCTTATCCGTGACAACACGCGCGAATCCGATTTGAGTGCTGTTCCCGTCTTCGTAGAGGCCAAAGCAAGCTGAGCTGGTGATGGCCTGTTTGAGCTCGGGCAGGGGTAGGCGAATTGTCCAGTACATCCAGTCGGCGTCGAAGACGTCGTTGATGGCATTCAGGTCAAGAAGGGAGGGATCTGTAGAGATGGAGTATGTGCCACGCTCCCACCTTTGATGTACCGAATGGTCTGATGTCATGGTGCCAGTAATTCTGGTGAGGAAAGAGTGATGAGGAACAAGGAAAGAGCTGTAATTAGAATTGTGTGTGAGTGTGTGTGTGTGTGTGTGTGTGTGTGACTTTATTCTTACATCGTTGCTGTGTGACTCATTTCCATGTTAGGGCTTGGTATAGGGCTCGGTAACGGTCTAGAAGGGCAATCTGTGTGGCACAAGCTGAGTTGGAACCTTAAATATCATTGATCCCGAGCGCTGGGCTGCGATGGCGGTATACAATACCAGGTTGGATTACTGTGCATATTTCTCAACATTTCGAGTTTTTCTTCACCCGACATGGCTTTCCTCAAGAAGTGTTCAGGGGTTGCTACCCAGCTAACCCAACATGATCTGCTATGCACAAAGGTTTTGCAGATTCATATTCAACACACGCGAGCAGGAAGGAAGCACACAGCAGATGCCACAGGGCATTACATTCTTAATTGATCTATCTTCATGGTTCAGCGGAATATTATTGTCCGGCATTTGCATACGACGTACTCAGCTATCGTATTTTAGGAACCATCTTGAGTTCAACAAACTCGTCGAAAACATTGAAGAGGGACTCGGTCGAGTCGACAAAACCATAAAACCCATGCTTGCGAAGCTTGGTATTGCTGTAAAGCGTGCCCCACGTATTCAAGATGGCTGCATCAGTGAATCCGAAAATGCGGTCAACATCACCCAGGTCATCACTCTTCAAGTTTGCGTGACTTGCAATCTCCTTCCACGCGGCGGAGACTTCAGGCTTTTTGGCCCACTCGGTGAGCGTGAACTTGAAGCGGACTAGACCAGGTGGTCCCCATCCACGAGGAGTGTTGGCAGAGGTTATTTCGTGATATTTGGCGTCAGAGCTTGTGTCTGGACCCTCCCAGGGCATGTCGAAATAGGCAGCACACCTGGGCCAGAACTTTCCTCAAGTAAATGGAGAATCATCAGTAGCGTTGAAGTGCTGATTCTCAGCAGTTTCGGTGAGAACAGCCCACTCGGCGAGATAACAGTTCATCCAAGCCGAGGACATTACGTGGACTGTATCCCAGCAATCCAAGTCGCCAGGGAAGATCAAGGGCTTGCCGAGGTGCTTTTGGACCAGAGCGTAGACTGCAAGAGGATATGCAAGGTTCATGGCGGCATTGGGAACAGCACCAGGAATGAAAGATGGTCGAGTGATATTCCAACCGCAACCGTGCCTCGCGCAGAATTGTGTTAAGTAGTCTTCCTGATCGTAGTAAAAGTTCGGCTCAAGCGTCACGCGAGGATCACTCTCTTCTGATGGAATGGAGACGGGACCCAGGTGCATGCCATAGTATTTAGCTCCCTGTTGAAGCAAGATGCGCTTGGGGATGGCCGATGCTTGAGCCAGACCCTCGAGGAAGTTGGCAAGTAGTGCTTCTGCATCGGCAAATCAGACAGTTCGTCGCAACTCATATACAACTGTATACTTACTGTTCACTTTGACCAGTTCCTCGGCGGCACTCCAGAGAGAACCCCCTTCTTCCGGTTGAGGCTGCAAATAGGCGAAGAAGAATACATAGTCTGCCTTGATGTTCCTTTCTTTAAGCTGTCGAGCAATTTCGCCGGGCTCACTTAAGAGATCCATGGAAACATGCTCCACGTGGGAAGGAAGCTCGAGGTATGGAGCACTACGGGAGAGTGCGTAGATCTTCTTCCAGCGTTTAGGGTTCTTGCACAGAACGCGCAGCTATAGATTACAACGTGAACAACTTTATTAACAACAAGGGCTCTGGATGCGTACCATGTATGTTCCTGAAATGCCGTTGGCGCCGGTGACGATGGCTGTCGATCCCTCCAGACGTTCAGGAAAGACTGGAAGACCATGGTAGATGCCATCGGAATGGATCGTCAACAGCTCGGAGGTCATTGTGAAAGTCCTCGACGTCTCTTTGGTGGGGGATTCGAAATGTTTGGTCGTTTGATTATTGTGGTCATCTCATGAGTGCTATCTGTCGTTCCTCTGTATCCAGCCTCGGCAGAAGTCTCTTGTAGATCGTTTCCCCGCTCCGAACGCGTCTCATCTTATATAGGGTTTGACACGTTCGAGCGAGGATAGGTTTCCTCGTTCGACCTTTATTGTGCTCAAGCATTACTTGGGAACACTAGCAGAATGCTTTTCTGCCATTGGTCAGGTTCTGAAAATGCAAATGTGTATCTCATCCATTAGCGTTGGCGAGTCCTAAAGCTCATAAGATCACAGCTGTATTGACGTGTCTATCTCGCACTCAACAGACATACCACATAGCGAACTATGACACACATCATGCGTCGAGCAATTGTTGCCTGAAGGCTGAGAATGCTTTGTAATCTTCGTGGATGTAAGCAGAAGAGGATGACGGAGCTTGGCATGGGAGGACAAGCAAGATGCCCCGCACTCAAGCTGCATCACCCCAGCAATTCGACATGATAAGTATATAAACACTCCTTGTATCCATTGCAAATCATCCAGACCACAGCAATCAGATTGCATCAAGCAAAATGTCAGACATCGAACCCTACACTATCTCAGTCCCTCAGGCGAAGATTGATCGCCTGCAGCAGAAACTCGCTGTGGTTGATCTGCCAGATGAGCTCGATGACGCAGGCTGGGATTACGGCGCATCTCTGCCCGAAGTCAAGAAACTCATCACTTACTGGCAAAATGACTACGACTGGCGCAAGCACGAAGCAAAACTGAACGAGCTGCCCAATCACATGACTGGTATTGAGGTCGATGGGTTCGGAGAGTTGCAAATACATTTCCTCTATCAGAAAAGTTCGGTCAAGAGTGCCGTTCCCCTTCTGTTTTGTCACGGATGTTAGTACTCTTAGAACGATGCATCAGGGAAATTGCTAATGACTAGACAGGGCCTGGAAACTTCACCGAGATGTCAAAGGTGTTGCCTCTACTGGCTAACACAAAGGATGGTGCACCTGCTTTCCACGTCGTCGCGCCTTCGCTTCCCAATTTTGGATTCTCGCAGGGAGTCAAGAAGCGAGGATTCGGTCTTAGGCAGTATGCAGAAGTCTGCCATAAGCTCATGTTGAAGCTTGGCTACAAGCAGTACGGTAAGCATTACTACAACCCCAGCATATTGAGTGAGCCACTGACACTGCGCAGCAACTCAAGGCGGAGATTGGGGTTTCTGGATTACAAGAACCATGGGCCACATCTACCCAGAAGCATGTAAAGCTTCGCATATCAACATGACCCCACCAGCTATGGATACCGACCTCGCAGCTGCCCTAAACGACAAGTCTTCGTTCAGCGAGAAAGAGTATCAAGCTCTACAACGCTTAGCCAGATTCCGCAAAGACGGTTCCGGCTATAGCACCGAGCAAGGCACTCGGCCTCAAACTCTGGGTTATGGTCTCCAAGACTCTCCAACTCTTTTGCTGTCCTGGATCCTCGAGAAGCTCCACGAGTGGACTGACGACTATCCATGGACTGCCGACGAGATCCTGACTTGGGTGTCTTTGTATTGGTTCTCGACTGCAGGACCCGCGGCCAATGTTCGAATCTACTATGAGGCCAAACACGATGCAAAAGGCGGCGATGATATGAGTGCTATCGCGGCAGCGACTGATCATGTTCCGCAGGTCAAGCTAGGCGTCATGTACAACTGGAAAGACATGGAGACGTCTCCGAAGGCGTGGGTGAGGAAGATGGGACCAGTAGTATTTGAAAACGACCATGACACCGGTGGTCATTTTGCTGCTTGGGAGAAGCCTGAGCACCTGGCTAGAGACCTCAAGGACATGTATCGCAAGGGTGCGGAAGCTGCTACGGCCTTGGGTGATGCAAATGGCTACGACGGTTGATGAGCCTTTTGTAGGTTCAGGGTAAGCTCGTGGTGGCGCAAAAATTCAGGGGTAATCAAGGATAAACCAAATGCGAAAGTATAGCCATATCTTGGAGTGACAGTACAGCGCAGTGTGTTCTATGTGTGTGTGATCGAACATCTGTTCGTTCTGAGAAACGACTTGAGATCGAAGTTTGCGCCCGGGCCACCTGAGCCTCTCGTCGCTGTGGATTCTCATTTGTAATTTCATCTCATAACAAGCTCATGTGAATCTCATCATTGTTGGTCGGAACACTTGACCTCTTATATATCGGAGATTCTCTGCTTTGAGGGTGCCTCTGCAGAAGGCACTGCCTTTCGAAACAATTGCTGGTCCTTGGCCTGACGCGGGTCTGCTTGGCGAGATGTTGGTCGTTGCTGAGTGGGTGTTTCGGAAAACGCTGGGAGTACAGCTCAGTGTGTCTCTCACGAAAACAGGAACTTTGAGTGAGTGGCCTTGGGACGAGGAAGACGAAGACGAAAGTCTATTTTTCGAAGAACTGTTATTGCCATGGGATCAGAGCCATCACTCAACATTAGATTCTCATGAGGGTTTACATCGTGAGCTCGAATCGAGATTCGAGCCTGTGGACTAAATTGAACGGTACATGAAGCGAATATGGGGAAGGTTACTCAATAGTACCATATTGTACTGGCACCTTCCAGGAATTCCGAAGCCCACACTAATTCACTCAAGCAATTTCGACCGCGCTGTCGTTATCGCGGGCTTCGATTGCTCTATCCTCCGTTGAGGTCTTCGTAGCCTTTCTACCGTATCGTCTTGTTGGACCCACAAACATGCCCACTGCACCGAAACTTGCAGCGAACATAATGACGCCAGTGTATATCACGAGGCTCGACCACGCTGTGCCTCCTCCCCAACCCTTGTTCGATTCGCCTTCGTGGATAAACGTTTCCATGATGAAGCCCGAACCAATGATCGCAGAGCCACGACTTGCTGTCAGGATAGCAAAAACAAGCAGACTTTGGTTGTCCTGTTCATCTTGATCACCTACAATCTCGGCTGCAAATCGAGGTCGTAGTACAGCGAATCCGCCTGCAGTACTGCCGAATGCTAGCGCAAAAATGGATAGTGACCAGAGAGAGCGAGCAAAGCTCCAGATCAGGAGAGCCTCAAGGCTTGCGCCGATAGTGCTAATGAGCATGGGAATGTAGTGAGATTTTCGCCAATCACTGTGCTTTCAGTCAGTGTGAGGTTCGCAGCGACACTTGGTCAGACTTACGCAAGCCATCCTTGCAAAGGTTGCCCAATAGTCTGGGCAAGGTTCAGGAGACTGGCAAGCATGGCCGCTTCTGACGCGGACAGTCCTAGATCGGCTCCGAAAGAAGGAAGATACAGACTCGGGCCGTAATGAGCGATCGCTTGCACCATGGTTGCGAGGAGCATGATCAGAAAAAGTGGTTTCTTTGTAAAGTCAAAGTCTCTCATCGAAGGGGCTGGTGGCTTTGCTGAATGTGGCAAGCGAGGACGTACGCACAACAACCCGATGGACGTGACGACAAAAGTTATGAGGCCCCATCCAATGAGAGTCACCTTGTAGCCGTAACGGGTCAAGCAAATTGTGTAGATAGGCGGCAGTCCTGCTCCGGCGGCAGCGCCAGCTGCACAACTGAAGAAGTGTTAGTGAAACAACGAAAGCAGGTCGCACAGAAGACTCACATGAAACCATATGCTAAACTTTTCTTTACCTTGAACCATTCGGCCATCAGATGGATAGACGGACCAAACAGTATTCCAGCCCCAATCCCGTACAGCAAGCCAATGGCCATAATAAGCTGCAATGGCTGGACTTCCAGTTAGCGTTTAAAGCGCGATCTGCAAGCGAATATTGACATACCGTTTTTGCAAAGCCAGCACCAATCGCAGAAAACGTGCAGACTAGACATCCAAGCCACATGACTGGAACACGGTGCTTTGGAAAGTTATTCACATAATACATGATCGGAGGCAACGACAATTGCAGAACGCCGTTTGACAGAACTCCACCTGTAGAGACGAGGTTCTGACCTTGAAATGGTGGGTGGCTGTTAGAATACGCTTCGAAGACACCATAGCAATATGGGAAACCTTTACATCGTTAGTAGGCTGTGGGATTGGATGATAGAGGAGGGATTGTGTGTACCCCATGCTGTGATCTCGATGATACACGCGCCGAACAGGAACATCCAGGCTCCTTTTCCACCATCTTGAGGGGGATAGGCATGGTCGGTCTCATTTATGATTGGCGCAGGAGAATCATAGTAGTCTGGCGATATACTGGTCGCATCGTTCGTGTGAGGTTGTTTCTCTTGATCGTGCATTGTGTGAGTAGTCAGGATTTAGGTCGTGAGAAAATGACATATTTGGCTTGAGCGAGTGCCTCTTATATGTGACCATGATTGTGTCTCGTGCGAATCTATCTTGCGTGGTCAACCAGGGCGCAGGAGTAAATGTCAACCAAGGCGTGGGAGCAGATGCCAATAAGGGCCTGGGGAAGCCATGTCAACCAGGGCGCAACGGTGTGATCAAGCAGGGCGTGGCTTCCGTCCGAATTGTCCGGGCACAAAATTCTGGCGCAATCTATAGGAAATAGAATCGATGCTGGGCGAAAAACAAGCGAATTATGTGTCTAGTTGAAGTTGTCGCGCTAAAGCAAGGCAAGAACAACCTTCCGTGAGCAACTTCTTTTCGAGCGAATTTCGAAAAGCGAAGGAGCCACACCACGAATACACATTTTGAAATGCTGAGACTCTAACAACGACAGTAGACGATAGTCTCTGTGTTTGAAGACTAAAGACAAATCTGGTCACAGAACTTACTTTGCTCGCCATAACCGTGGCATAACTACAATGTCACTTCATCACTCAACTCATCCGACGTGACATCTGCTCACCTCTGACATCTTCAAAGATGCACGCTTCTGTTTTCACTTGGACGCACCTTGCACGCAATGTGAATCGCCATCGCCTCCTCTTTTTCTTGTCTGCAGCTCGCAAAAACGCTTTCTGCACGTTTTGTTTTTGTTCCTTTTGTGTTTCACCTGCTCTTTCGGACGATAACAATCTTTGATCAAAGCTCCACTTCCTTCCCTTTTGCTTTCTAACCTCTCGTGCGTTTCTTCCACACCTCGGGGGTGTCCCGAAGACCAGCCTTGCTTCAGCCGTTTCGGCCTCCTAGAAGTAGTAGTGAGCCTCTCCATGGCGTTACTGCTTGGCGGCATGCGACGATATCTTCGCAGAGGATCAGATCAAGATGGCTTTGTTCGAGAGACGCAGGCGTGACGGATATCGTGGTGGACGGCGGAGCTGTTCATTCGAGGCTTCAACGGCTGTGTCACCACGGACACTGGGCGATATGGAGCGACGACTCTCGCTGGACACACTGCTGTCATACACAGAGTTGTGCATCGTTACAGTTGCCTAAGAGCAGACTCTTAGAGATGCGAAAGGAAGTGTCTATGTTGCCGCCGGCTATGCTTACCTATCCAGGTCGCTCGAGACGATGCTCCTGCTAATCAAACTTTCGTCTCGAAGGATTGTCAAGGGTCACGTGTTTGGCCTCAACGTCGCCGACACACCTGAGCGCCAGCATTCCGGCCTCTTGGCAAATAGCGAAGCCTCGAGAGGGAACAAATTCCGGCCACGGAGAACATCTATTTCTCTCAGGCTACATTGCAGAGCTCTCGTGGGTCACGCGACTGGTGTCTCCAGTTCAAATTGCCTCTGAAGCCTCTTCAAGATGGCAGCTGGAACCTGAGGAACAGCGGCTCCGTTCATGCATATCGTCGCTGTCGTATACCATCTTGACCTCGTCGTCGAGAGAGCGATGGTAAGTGGGTCCGAGGCCGGAATGCCTCCTCACACAGGAGTGTTCTGTCCTTATCGCGAGGTTCTGTTCCGGCCACGAGAACAAAAAGGCTTCGCTTCGCCCACATGCTCCGAATTTCCTTTTCATTATCCAAATCATCAAATCTGATTTCCTGCCATTTCTACGCTACCAAACATGCCTGGTATTATCACTCAGCCCTCTTCTCTCTCTATCCCTCATGACTCTTCCGAGCTGCCTGCCGGCTCTGACCCTTTCCTGATCACTGCCCAAAATGGATACCTTCCCACGCAGCTGCCACTCCGCAGATTGCCTGCTGCCTTTGATGCACTGAGCGACATCCTGGATGATATGCCTATCCTCAAGGAAGACGGTAGCGCTGGCTTGCTTGCAAACTCCAAGCTTGGTCCTCTCATTGATTCTGGTGCCTTGCCGGACCTCACTTCCGAGATTGACAACCTTGTCGTTCCTGGCACCGAGGAGGTTGACATGGCTGCTATCACTGCGGCCTTCCGTGACTACTCGTGAGTATCCTGATTGGTGAGTCAGTCATGTAGGTGCTGACTTACACAGCTTTGTCGCTTCTTCTTACCTGCTTGAGCCTTGTTGGAAGATTTACAGCAACAACCCCGACGACGGATACGGGCTTGGTCGCCAGGTTTTGCCCAAGTGTATCGCTGGACCTCTTGTCAAATGTGCTGAGATGTAAGTCGTCATCATATCTCATGATGTTTTGTATACTGAGAGTGATCAGCCTTGACATCCCTGCTTTTATGTCGTACGCTGCTTCTTACGCTTTGTACAACTACTATCTCGTCGATCCTTCTAAGGGCCACGATGACTACTCCAACCTTCGTCTGATTCGTGCTTTCGAGAAGGGTCTCGATCCGAAGTCTTCCGAAGCCGGTTTTATTCTGACTCACATCCATATGGTCGCTCAGACTGGCAAGCTGATTGAAGGAGCTGCCAATGTCGTTGACGCTGTCTCTGC
Organism: Aureobasidium sp. EXF-3400; assembly: GCA_024195585.1. Taxonomy (NCBI): domain Eukaryota; kingdom Fungi; phylum Ascomycota; class Dothideomycetes; order Dothideales; family Saccotheciaceae; genus Aureobasidium; species Aureobasidium sp. EXF-3400. Next base: position 73,050 of record SWBL01000078.1, read on the forward strand.
AGCCCGCAATGAACAGAAGGATGAGCATGCCATTACTGATGCCAAGGCTGGACTTCAGTCTATTCTCCAAGCCATGACTGTCATTGAAGCCAACATGGAAAAGATGTGGGCCAATTCTCTACCAAAGGACTACATGACCTACCGCACCTTCATCTACGGCATCACCAACCAATCCATGTTCCCCGACGGTGTTATCTACGAAGGTCAATATGATGACAAGCCTCAATTCTTCCGTGGTGAATCTGGCGCCAATGACAGTATCATCCCTCTCCTCGACCACGTGTGCGAGATCCCCATGCCCGAGAATCCGCTCACTCAAATCCTTCGTGAATTCCGTCAATACAGACCCAAGCCTCACCGAGAGTTCTTGACCAACATTCGCGAGAAGGCAGCTGATGTCGGTGTCCGCGGTGTTCTGACCAACTCCGGCGACCTCAGCGCTGTGGTTTTATATTTGCGTGTGCTCGACCACATCCGCAGTTTCCGCTGGCGCCACTGGCAATTCACTCGCGAGTACATCATTAAGCGCACTTCTCACCCCGTCGCTACCGGCGGCAGTCCTATTATCACATGGCTGCCTAACCAGCTGTCTGCAGTCATGCAGCTGATGGAAGATGTGTGCAAGGGCTCTGGTCTCTGGGCAATCCTCGCCGAAGGTGTCTGGAACGGTGGCGGTGCCCAGGCATCCTTGACCAAAAAGGAGTTTGACTTGATCAAGGATATTATGGACAATGCGGTGGACCAGAAGAAGAAGTTGGCCAAGGAGGTTGCTAAGTATTGTCAGGACAGAGGTGTTGATGCTACGAAGGTTTGAGGTTCTATATCGCGTTCAGAGGGCTTTTGTTGTTGCGCTGGAGAAGTTTTTTTTCTCTCTTTCTTCTGGAAGTTTTTCTTCTGCCGCGCAACGTATTGTAGCTTATCAACCTATCAGATCATACGTCTTTACAAGTTTGTCTATGCGTTCCAGGAGATCAGCGTGATCGACTTGTATTTCACAAAGTTCTCTCTGGTGCTTGGCCGTTCTAAGGCTCACCAGATCCGCCGTTGTGTTGTTTAAACGACCTCCCTCCATGTCAAACCTTGACCCTCTTGCTTCAAGCCGACCTCTTGAGGGCTGCGAAGCGTGTCATAGTTGCATCATCCGTCTCAAAAGCGACATCTGTGACAAACTTTTGCACGTGAGAAGAGCAGCGGACTCATTGTTGGAGCATTAGTTACAAAAGGTTGCTGAGGAAATCCAAAAATGAGAAGCATAAACAAGAAAATCAAGACATTGCCGAAATGATGACTTTTGCCAAGCTCGTAGCTCCCTTCATCAACCCCTGTGGCACTTCACCAATTGTAGCGAAATATGTGTCCGCATCCAAGAGATCTTCGACTATGTGCCAGTCGTGTACTTTGCCTTCGTCAATTTCAAAGTCGACCTGCACCCCATCGGCCTTTACACGGTCGACGAAAGCGATGGCGTCACCTAGCAAGATCTCGTTCGAGCCTATACCGACCCACACTTTGCTAGGTAAAACATGCGCCCAGGACTGTTTCTCAGGTCGCGGTAGGGAGAAGTTGATGATGTGTGGCGCTGTAGCATCAAGTTCGCGCGGCATGACTTGATATCCAGCCCGAATGAGCCGATCACGAAGCAGATAATCGCTGTCTCTATTGCGCACGAAGGAGCCGTCTCTGACACAACGCAGATCAATCCATGGAGCAATCAAGAACGCACCAGCTTCAGGTTTGGGGAGTGACTTTTCGTCCGCCAGAACAGAAAGTAAGCTCAGAATCAGATGCGCACCTGCAGAATCTCCGATTGGAGCGATCTTTGCAGCGTCGATTCTCTGGTCCTCCAGCAGGTAACGATACGCAGCTTTTGCTTGACTGACTTGAGTTGGAAACTGTGCTTGCGGTGTCAAGGAGTAGTCAAGCGCAAACACAGCGATGGATTTGCCTTTCTTATCCGCGAGTTCGGCGATACGCAAGAATGGTGCAAGAGCAGAGGCTGGGTGGCCAACCTGATAAGCTCCGCCATGAAGGTAGAAAAGGACCAAGTCTACACTGGAAGCCGCCATAGGCTTTCCGGGGCACCCTTTACAAATCCAGTGGCCAGAAAAATCCTTTCGAGACACTTTTTCGTATAGCTCTGTTTTGTTGTTTGCGAACCGTCGCGATTTGGCGAACTTGGGTTCGGAGTCTTTGGTTGCATCTCTTAGAATGCTCATTGGCAGGAAGGGCTGTGCTCTATGCTTTTTGTCAGTGGTCAAGGTTGTCCCGCATGCGAGAATGAGACACACAAGCGAAGGAAGGTACAAATGAAATCGGCTTTGAAACTGAGATCATTAGTTGTCCAGATGGCTCTTCGCAAAAGCACCTGGAAACATGTCCAAGGTAAAAGAGGCAACAGTGTGAGGCATTGTAGCTTATCCATCAAGGTTGCTGGCCCGATGCCTGGATTAGGCTCGTATGCTGACGCCATGTTCGACAACGAGCTCCTCGAATATGTTCTCGTGTCGACAAAGATGGAGGATGGGATCTTGGGTTGCTAGAAAGATGAGATTTGCTTGGATTCAACTATCTAGCAGTCCAGCGTGGAGGTTTTGTAGAGCTCCATTCCCCCTCAGCTGGACCCCTCCTTGTCAGACAAGGCTTGTCTGACGCCTCGGGTCAGCTCGACCGTTACAAGCCACTTTACAAAGCTAGAGTCCCAGCGAACATGTGGGGAAGCCGCACACGATATACGGCTTGAGAAGAGAATGATATGGCGAGAAAGTCCGTATTAATGCGAATTCTGGAACGTTTGCGCTGTATTCGGCGTCGTGAAATGTGCTCAGGGCTTGCCGGTGAAGGTGGATTGCAGCTGATAGAGAAAGCCTCGAAGCATGCTGACAGCTTCCCAAGCCACATCGACTCTCCCGAAAGCGCCGCCGAAGATGACCATGCCAGCAAGTGTTTTTGACAAGTATCCCATGTATGCAGGAGGACCGTTTCCGCCATGGGCGATGGAGAAAACTCTCACACCCTCAATGAGCAGGGATGCGCCCTCTACGATGAGGTAGCTCAGGACGCCGACAATTGCCGTGTTGTAGCTGAAGTCTTGGTCAGGCTTCGCAGTCAGAGTGGCAGCGACAACGACATAGACCATAGCCATCATGGCTAGTGTCCTGACGTTCATGCCAGAAGGCAAAGGTCTAGGTGGTGGTGGTTGTGGTTGCGACTGCGGCATAATGTTGTCGATGCGTGTAAGGAAGTTTTGTTGAGTCGAGCTTTCTGTTGTTGTGAGGGTGGCAGAAAGACCACCCCATGACAGCGCCAAGACTTGTTTCAGACCTGATGGCAACAGCAACCTACGGAGGAACACTTTCGCGAGCAGCGTGGTCACCAGCGCTTCACATTTCATTTTCAGACATCAATCTTCCATCGCACATTGTCCTCAATCAATGCCAGATGCGCCGAGGCATGAGAATGCAGACCTGTCAACTTCAAGGTCGGCACGCGCTGGCGAGCATGTCGATGGACCACCTCGCAAGCGTTCCCGGCGCCAGTCGGAAGATCGTCAGCGACGCGAGATTGGCTTGATGAGACAGAGCGACGGCACCGACGCACCAAGCTTTGTAGGCAGTTCGAGTGGCATCCACTTCGTTCGTTCTGTATACCACGCACTAGCAAAGTCTCGTGTGCAATTGCCTCCTGCGACGCCGGATCAGAACATCGTGCCTGGTGAAGAGGACCAGCTGGACGATGCGGTCCCATACAGTCCTAAATCTCTCTGGTCACCCAACGAGATAGAAGAGATCACTGATGAGCTTCCGGACTTCGATTTCGATGACTTGCAGACATGGAGCGAGAGCTATTTTGAGAATTGGCACACTGCTTATCCTTTCGTTCATGCACCCACTATGCTCGAATATCTCGAGCAACATGTGCGACCAGCTGCTTTGCCAACCTTGTGTAAGCAGCAGAGTCCACATCTTACAATTCTACGCTCTATCATGTCAATTTCCCTTGCTGACCGTAGGCAATCAGGAAAGCCATCTCAGAAGCTGGTTCCCGCATGGCTCGTGTTCACATCGTTCAGAGAAGCCATGGAGAGTGTGCAGAATATGCTATTCATACCATGTTCAACTGATGCACTACAGGCAGTTGTCTCGGTACAGCTTTTCCTTGTGTCTATGCTGCGTCTCAACGGAGCGTCAAGACTCGGGGGCATGATCGTGAGAATGGCTTTCCAGATGGGTCTGCACAGGTGTCCAACAAGATACGAAAATTTCGACACTGAGCAAGCACAGCTTCGTCGTCGACTGTTCTGGACGATATACTGTATTGATCGCTATCTTTGTCAGTCCTTAGGTCTGCCACTGACTATTCGCGATGATGACGTTGACGTCTGTTACTTCGGTGATGAGAAACACGACCGACGACCATCATCGAACACCGATAGATGACCGCCTGATAACTCTCGACTTCCTCACTAAGCATGCGTCGATCAAAGGTCAGATTGTCGAGCTTCGCAACAAGTCCATCCACCAGCGAACTGCCGACCGAGATCTTGCTACGCTGATTGGAGCAAGAATTGACAAGTGGGCCAATGATCTTCAGTATATCCTCGATGCCGCTGAATACGATGGATCTAGTTGTTTCAACGCGCTACACGAAACCGTCCTGCTGGTTTCGCAACATGAATTGATCATTTCACTCAATCGACCTCTGCTGGCATTGGAGAAGCATACACCGGAGTATATGGCAGCTCTGCAGACTTGTATTCGTGCCTCTAAAAGCATTATCTCAACCCTTCGCAAGTACCTTCTTCATCGAGTCAATCAACGGGCTCAGGAGACATCTACAGCACCTTTGCTATGGCCTTCGTCAACGTGGTGCGTGTGGATGAGCGCATTCATCGTGCTTCATGCGGCGATAGAAGGGGAGATGCCAAAACAAGTTGCCAGAAAGCTTGCAGATGATAGCGTGGACATTCTCAGACATCTTGCACTTCGGGGGAGTGTTTGGCCAAATGTCTGTGCAGTCGCTATCAATGACCTATTCCTCAGACTGCTTCTCGACTCGGTCGTCACAACGCCACAATCGCTACTAAATGATACAGAACATCAACAAAACATCAACCTTCAACAAAACGTTGGCGCCGATGGTCAAGACATGACGACGGGTCACAATAACAATTCGGGGCCGCTCAACAACATCAATTTGACCAATGAGCAAAACAATTTGTCGAATCATGCCATGAATATATTAGGACCATCCTTATCAGCATTAGAATCACAGCCGTCGATTCCTTGGCTGTCTGGAGCTGACGCAGCTGCGGCTACCAGCACTAATCTCTTTGAACAGTTTGACATCCCCTTCTGGATTGGCGATGATCAATATTCGTCGCTGCTGGACTTTAATCTTTAACCTGGCGAGGGACCTGCATGAAGCACACCAACCTATCTCTGGTGTATAGCAAGACGATTTGATTGATCAAGGCAGAGGATCAGAAGTACTTCCGTGAGTGCAAGGTGCTAAGTCTCTTGGCTTTGCTGGTGGTTTGATCCAAGCGAGGAAGTGCTTCCAAGCCATTAGGATGGTCTGGTATGGACACAGAGGGCGTATAAAAGGCACCATGCGATTCTGTGAGTCGACTCGTAGTGCCTCGTGTCCAGGGTGTCGAATCAGCGGGTTTACGATCAGGATCAAGAAGCCCGCCTTGAGGCGTGTTCGTCGTCCACTCGCCTTCTCCTTGCGAAGCTCGTAATCTTGTGAGCGGTGATCCTTCTGATTCAAACCCTTGCCTGTAGCTTTCCAAAAGGTGTCTGTTCCCTTGCGACTCATGTGCGGTCCTCTGCCGTTTCCGTGTTGCGCCAGACTGGTGATGTCCTTGTAACTGCCGCTTATCACTAGATTGACTGGCGTGCTCTTCTTGTGATTTCGATCTCGTTACTCTGATTAACGCTGGATCTGTGGCGAGTTTATACCGCATCCAATCTCGCTGATGTTCCTGTGTGTCCAATGGGCACTTCTGCCATTCTTCGACTTTGGCAATCCTGACTTCGTTGTACTCCATGTCTCGAGCCTTTTCAGTGGCAGCTGGAGGCAATCTAGATTCAGGTACTTGAGATCCGTGAATGGTGGAAAGAGCCTGTAGTAACGCGGCTTCTGTTTGCGCCAGTCTTTCTTCAATGCTTGCGATGTAGCCGGATGGAAGACCTCTTTACTCAGTGATTAGCTTAAGTGAGATTAGATGGTTGTTTAAAGGGGTTTGTTACCTCTTGCTCGTGCCTGGATATGTACAGGTTTGGCTGGCGTGAATGCATTGCGAACATGTTGGACTGACAAGCCTCAGTCTCCTATTCAAATTTGCGACCGCGATTCATTCTGCAACTTACATTTTGCGATCACACTGGAACAGAAGTATTTAAGCATATTTTGACCATGCGACAAACCGTCAAGCATCAACCAACACCTACCTTGCGCTTTTTGGTACGACAGATTTCGCACGCGATTTGTGAGAACTCACTCATTGATGCAGCTGACTTGTTATCGTCCGATCCCGACGTGTTGGTGAATCTTCTTGAGTGAGATCGATGATTAGGTCCTGTCGCGCGGGTTTGTACGGCTCGCTACTCGGGTCAGCAAGGTTGCGATTGCTTTGGTGAGTGTGTCGGTGGAGTTTTGTTTCTCCGACACCGTGCCATGAAGCCAGGGTTGTCTTCGCGGCCACGATTTTCTCGACATTTGCTTGCAGCATACCACGCACATTCGAGGTTTGCAAAGGTGACTATAGCTACAGGTGAACTTCGAAACACTTCTCGGCAATTGTTCGAAGTACTGCAAGTTTTGTGCGCTGGTGGGTGTCGCTGTCTGCTTTGTTCATACTCACAGTCTGTTGCAGACGCTCCGCCCAACGAAGGACAGCATTGTCACGCCATGATCATCAACGATTTCCAAATTGGGCTCAAGTTCAATGACAAAGTTCCAAGCATGAGAAGCTAGATGAGTATGAAGCTTGAAATACTAAGGACTTAGATTCTTATCCGATGTAATTATCGCACCATCTTCGGAGTCTGAGTGCCATATCAATCCAGAACTTTTGTTCGCTGAAAATATGGCCTTAACGAGGATATGTGACCAGCTCAAACGGCAAGTTCTGACTCTCGAGAGCTCGCCGCATACCCCAGGCATTAGATACCGCACACCGTGTGTCTTCCTCTCCATGCAAGATCAGCATCGGTGGTATAACCATAGTATTAGACTGTTGACTCCGCTTTATTGCATCACTGAATTCCCACAATGGACTTGCCTGTCGGTTCCTTGTATCGTTGCGGTCCATGTTCCACATCACACGTCCATTGTGGAGTTCAGGCTGAAAGACACTTCCCAGATCCGAAGTCAATGCCATAGAATCAGAATCGGAGATGCCGGCTCCAGCAACCGCAGCTTTGAACTTCCAGTCATAGTCGTGTAGGCCATTGCGTACGCTGCACAGAAAAGTCAAAACCCCGCCTTGACTCCACCCGCAGATGAGAAGCTTATCTCTGTCGGCATAACCTTGCTCGATGGCGCATTGGGTCATGGTTATGATGTCGGCATAATCGTGCTTCCCTACTCCCTCAACAGAGAACTCTGCAAATCGCTTGCCGCGTCCGCTGCTGCCTCTATAGTTGGGTATCAAGATGCCGTAGCCTGCAGAAAGCAGGTATGGCGCGAACATGTAATAGTAGGTATTGAATGCGTTGGTCAAACGGGTGTTCGGTCCTCCATGAACCATGACAACTGTCGGTAAGGCTTCTTTGGTGTCGTCGCTACCCGCACACTCTCTCGTGCTTGCAGGCGAGAGATAAAGTGCCTCAATGTCGACAGTCGCATCATCAGACGGGCTTGATAAAATGTTGCAGGTACCGAATTCGCGTGACTTGAATGCTTCTCCATGACTAGACAGTTGTATCATCGTGGCACCGCCATCTGTCGTCGTGAAGACCTCCACCGGATGATTGACATCAGAGGTTGCGATTGCAAGAATTGTATCCTCGTTCTTGCCTATGTATCCAGCGTCGAAAGCCTCGATTTCTTGTTGCCGACCATACAGAATCTTGCCCCTCAGCGAAGAGATTCGACTTTCCAGGTGATGCTCCACCTTGACCAATACCTCTCCATTGCTTGCTTTGGTCAGGCCGACAGCGTCATCGTCTATTCCGAAAGCCACATGTTCATAGCTCGAAGAGTTGGGATCTGGGTTTATGGAGTAGATGCCATGACCACCATACAACTTGTCCGTAGGCACGCCAGAGCAGACATACAAGTGACCATCGCTCGCCCATGTCAGGTTGATGTTGTACGACCTGGGTAGCGAGCGAATTTTTCTGCTCAAAGCCAGATCAGCATCGACTGTTGAGATGGTAACACCTTCAAGGAGACTGTTCTCGAATTCGGGGGTTCTGCTACTAGCAAATGCAATCCGCATTCCATCCGGGCTCCAGCAAAAGTCAACCAGATGTCTATCAGAAGCCAGGCTTGACACTTTTCGGGTTTTCAAGTCGACAACCCTCAAAGTAGTTAGAGACCATTGCTCACCCCAGACGTGCATGTCTTCACCATCCACTTCTTTCGCCTTCTGCTCGGGTGTCTTTTCATCTGCCGAGAGAAACGCAATCTGTCTTCCATCAGGGGAGAAAGCGAATTTGTCAATCGCCTTCTCGTTGTGCACATCTGTGATAGCATATGCTTCTGCTTCTCTGCATTGGCCGTCGCGCAAAGGCAGAACATAGATAGCCCACTTCTTCCCCGCATCCGCGCGATCGGAGATGAATGCTATGGATTTTCCATCGGGAGCCCACGCACCTGCGTAGTCCTTGTATAAGCCTGATGTGAGTCGTTGTGCCGAATTTGCTTGTCCAGTTCTCGCGAGCCAGATAGTGGAGACTGCGCAAGAGCCTTTCCGGTGATCCCAGGCCAGTGCAGTTGAGTACAGGACGTTGCGGCCATCAGGAGAGAATCTGATTGAGTTCGGGATTTGAAGATCACAAAGGCTCTGTAAAAGTTCCTTGTCTTCCGACATCTTTGTTGCCTCTTGAGATCGGCTGAGGAGAAAATGTGGCGTAGAGTGCTCTGAGCGAAGGGCCTTACGCTTGCGTGGTCGAGTAAGATGCTTGATTCTTACATGGTTTTTGGCGACTGCACGAGAAATAAAGCATGATTATTGATCCTTCAGCCAGCAGTTTTCAGACCTTCCTGATCGGGGACACCGCGCGTCTCGAACGAGCTGCGCGACCCAGAGATAAGGACATCATTGCTGTTGCCTGATGAAGTTCGCGCAGTTTCCAGCGTCTGGTTTGTTCTAGCCATTGTGAATGAAGACTAATTTCGAGAAGTATTCCTTGTCATATCTAAGAGTCTTCGCGCTGTGGACAATCTCTCAGAAGGAGCGATGTCAACACGGTGACCAAGATTTTTGACCACTCCTGACCAGCAAAATGGCCACCCTCTCTCCGGGTTCACGGAGTCGCTTCCTCAAAGTCTTTCGCCGAGCCTCATGACGAGTTTTGTCAAGCCACAAAAACATGCCATCAACACCCCACTCTTTTGGCGATGTTGAATACTGGAACAATCGCTTTACCAAAGAAGAGCAATTCGACTGGCTGGCTGACTTTACAGTCCTGGAGCCCTGGTTAAAGAAAGCTACCGCCGTGAGATCTGGTCAAAATGAGAAGCCGCAAATATTGCACATCGGATGTGGGTCTTCAGCATTATCGATACAACTCAGAGACTTGGTCGAATCACCAAAGCAGATCCATAACGTGGATTACTCGTCTATAGTCATAGAACGGAATCGCCAGCGTGAAATTGAATTGCTAGACTCCTCGGAGGCTACGTTCGAACCTACTTCTTGGTCAACACTGGACCTGCTGTCAGCATCACAGATCTTAGACTTGGGGGCTTCTGGAGAGAGATACGATATCATCATTGATAAGTCCACTTCCGACGCCATATCCTGCGGCGAGGATGTAATGATCGAGCTACCATATCAAATCAGCAATCTCCCCACGATCCAGCTTAAGCATTCAAGGACGACGAAAACAATGTTTCCTCTAGATCTTCTGGCCCATCATCTTGCTTACCTTGCGAATCCTGGTTGCCGGTGGATTGTATTGAGTTACTCGTCTTCACGCTTCTCACATTGGGATGACAGAGACAACACAGAAGGACTCCCGCACCCTCTGGAGCTCTGGAACATAGAAAGGCATGGGAAGATTGAGCAGCCGTCTGATCCTAATGACACTGTTCACAGACCACCTGTCATGCATCATCTGTATATATTACGCCGTACAGACGTACATCTCAACCAGGTGATCTAGCTGTGCTCTGCTCCAATCATTTGGTTTTGATGAGATGACTGGATCTCAATCATTTCTGCACGATTTCACCATCAACAGTCTTAGCTTCCCTTTGTCTTGCCTTATACATCACGTGCGCGCACCTACGTCATGAAAGATGCGTGCTAGGAACCACGTAGATCTGTAGGACTCCAACGACGTTGTTCTCTGGCTATCGAGCTCGAAGTCAGTGTCACAGGCTATCTATCCTCGCTTGTTGTGAGTGCAGTACCTATAGCCATGGATGACTTACAGCTCTATACCCTGGTACATCACCGGCATCAGATCTTTGATCAGTTGGGAAAACTGCCATTCAGCATAGTATTTGGTCTTTGTCGGCGTTCGTCAAAAGATACGGATCCCCGGCCACTGGTCTTGGACACGCGGGAGTCCGTACTGGATATTCCATAAGCGCTTGCCAATGGACTACTTCTTGATGTCAAGAATCCCGAGCTAAAGGAGGAGACGACACATGCGATAAGACAGCTACGAGCGCACGAGGGTTCTCACACGTACCTGACTCTTCCATCCCCAGTCAGCAGGGAACAAAGTTGGACAATCGCGCTCGTTGAGTATCGTTACGAGATCCACCCCCCGAGCCAGCTGGCATCGATCTTTAGACTTGGCGCCACATACGAACTGCGAATCGCAACTCGAGATTTGGGCATAAAGTGGTATGGATATGGAGAAGGATATCAGCTCGTTGACGATAAAGGGCAGCCGATGCAGGAATCCGAGCAGCCTAAATTGACCAGTGATCGCAGACATGGTAGATGCATTTTTACTGTCGTGCCCTCACTGTCATGGCCTCCAAATTTGATTACGAGGTTGCAAATTAGCTCACCGAAAGCGAATAAAGGACACTCAGATGACATGGTGTTCCTCGAAGTCTCGGTGGAGAACACCGGCACAGAAGACGTGACTGTCCAGACTCGTGGTACTCAGCGTTTTCTCCTGACCTGGGGAACCATGCAACCAGAAGAAGCGCTTGAAGCTAGGCCTCGGATATTGACTCTCAAAGGCCGGCATCAGTCGCGAGTTTGCGGATCGTTGAAGAGACCACTGGCACAATCGCGTACAAACCACCACCCCTTTGTCCCTCAGGTCCGGGAAATGAACGTGACCCTCGTCCAGAGCTGGATCGTGTCGTCACAATCAAGACTGGAGAGACGTTGGTCAGGCTCGTAGACACCAGTCAGATGTTAGCTAGGTTCGCAGATGGCATATATGAAATCCATCTGGAGCCAAGAAGAATGTGGTGGTGCGAAGGAGACAAGGAGAGTTTTGCAGAGGAGGGCGACAACCGGATCCCCCAACGACTGTGGAACTCATTGGTTCCGCCAGCAATGTTGGAGTCTGATGATGTGGTAGAATTGCGCATTGAGGATGACAGAGTCCCAGGAAATTGACGGTGGCTCGTCAAAAGAACTTGATTGTTTGGCCAACTTCATTCCTGGAGGATTCGATCTACAGGCGATTCCGACTTGGCGTAACTTCAAGCATTGGCATACTCATCGTCGTGCTGCAAAACATGTGGTTTTACGGCCGTGTAATGACAAGCGAATCCATCAAGATCCACTGCCAAGAATGAAGGATTTACCGGTTTGCCGGATCGTCGTCGAATAGATCTCGTATTGCCATCACGAGTCGCTAGTTTGTGGAGATCGCATCCTATACACATTCACATGAGTCCCACGTCATATCTGAAAGGCCTTACAAAACCAAGTAATGACTCCGCATCATCTCTAGTTGTAAAGACAGCGACTCATCATGCATTTCCTTACCCACACTGCCATCTCTATCGCTCTGGCCAGCACCTCTGTGTTTGCGGCTTCTTGCAAAACATACACACCAGCTGGCCAGCCATATACTCAGCCTTCCGATCGCACCTTCATCGTCAGCAAAGGCATAGTCTGTGAATCTACGACTGGCGACTGTCGTGTTCCTATTGGAGGCTATGTCACCGACACTCGTACCTTGAACGTCACAATCGCCTCTCCGGACTCCATCTACGACCTCATCGGTGATACCGTAGGTTTCAAGTTCAACGACACCATTACGACATGGGTGGGCGGCGAGTCCAACACAGCAGGCGACCCCATAGATTGGCCAATCCAAAACGGAACTTCTGGATATGTAGGCTTTACCGCTAATCATCGATGCACCTCCGGCACACTATCCGACTGCGACGAATCTGCCATCGAAGACGTCCATGTTGAAGCCTGCACGCCTTACGATTTGGCTGATATTAGTATTTCTGGAACTTTTGCTGCTATTGCGACGGATGGCAGTACTTTGGACAAATTGACGTGTAATCCGGCAAACACTACTGCGGCCAAGAATGGCAATAACCCGAACGATTGCACGGATGCTAGTTCGCAACTTCCGGTCGGAGATGCTAGTCGATTTGCGGGTGTTTCCTTGATGTTGCTTGTTGGATCTCTGATGGTTGCTACTTTCGGATTCGCAGGACTCTAGATGGAAGTCATGGTTGCAGATTCGAAGATTCCCGTGTAAGATATAGGAGAGGCTTGGAAGGAGACAGGACTTGTGGTCGTTCGCGGTTCGTGACTTCGAAAGATTTGGCGCATGGGGCTAGCCTTCAACAAGACGTGAAGGCATCTCGACCAGGCCTCTTGATAGTCTGCGCGGATCTGTCGACGTTGCTATCCGACACAGCATGTCTTTACCCGACAGATATGTCCCTATCCGACAAGCATGTCGTTATCCGACAAGTGAGAGAGCCCAGACATGCAGATAGTTAAGGAGCGGCTTATCATTTTCATGCATGGCATTCAGATCCTTATCTGCCTTATCTTATCCTTAATTCAGCCTGTTCCCGCTTCTCCCACGCCACAAGAGTGCCATGACTCATATATAAACTGGCCAGTAGATTGTTACGTATTGTTTTGTCAAACAAACATTTTGAGAGCCTTTCCGCCAGCAGACCGGAGCATGTCATCTCAGACAAACTTTTCTCACCATGAGCACATCCCATTCTCCAAAATCGAGAAGCAACCACTTGACCTGCCCCAATATGGAGAAGAAATCATCGCCGACACGCAACTAGGAGAGTCTCAAGAAGTCTTCCAAACGCATATCGATGGTGTCGAGTTTCGCAACGTCAGTTGGCAACGCGCTACTGTTGTGTTTGTAAAGATCAACTTTGCGATGAGTATTCTTAGTATTCCTGAAGCGATGGCGGCATTGGGCTCGGTTGGTGGCTCTCTATCACTTGTCGGCTTTGCTGGTTTGAACATCTGTGAGTGCAGAGGAGCCATATTTGCTGTTGCGATACTGACTCGCGGCTTATAGATACCGCCCTCGTTCTAGGAGATTACCGCTTGAAACATACCCAATGCCATAGTAAGATGCCTTGGACAGGCCTGAAGAACACCGAAAGAGCTGACACTCTACAAAGTGCTTGCAGACATGATGGGCAACATCTGGGGACATGTTGGCCGGGAACTTGTCGGTATCCAAATTATCATCGCCCAGGTCCTCATCTCGGCTGGCGGAATCGTCACGACGGCAACGGCTTTCAACGCATTGTCAGATCACGGAACGTGTACGGCGGTGTTCTCTCTCGTGTCTGCGATTCTGATCACTCTCTGCTCATCCATTCGCACCTTCTCGCGGCTGGGTTGGCTGACTTGGTTCGGCTTTCTGACCTTCTTTCTTGCCGTCTTCATCTTTACAGTCGCAGTCACACAACAGACCCGTCCCGCTGCTGCTCCCAAAACTGGCGACTTTGAGCTTGGTTGGACAGCCATTGCTTATCCGTCATTTGTCCTGGGTATGATCAACGCATCCAACATCTTCGTCAGCACAAGTGGCTCTTCGATGTTCCTTCCAGTCATCTCCGAGATGCGACGTCCACAAGACTATCGCAAAGCCTGTCTCTGGGCTGGCATTATTGTCGGTGCCATGTATCTCAGTTTCAGCCTGGTGATCTATCGCTGGTGCGGTTCCTGGCTCTCAACCCCTGCATTCGGCAGTGCCGGTCCACTGTTCAAGAAACTCTCTTACGGTATCTCCTTGCCGGGTTTGATCATCGGAGTCGGCATCTACCAACATGTAGCAGCGAAATACGCCTTTGTGCGGTTACTCAGGGATTCTCAACACTTGCAAGCAAACACTCTCGTGCATTGGTCCACTTGGCTAGGCATTAACTTGGCTTTAGGGACGATAGCATATATCGTTGCTGAAGCAGTGCCGATTCTGAATTATCTGCTTGCGCTGGCGAGTGCATTGTGCTTTGCACCTTTTAGTCTGGTCTTTCCCGCGCTTCTCTGGATGAACGATTACAAAAGCTTTAGATCTGGGACCGCTGCCCAAAAGCTCAAGTATGGACTTCATGCGCTCATTGTGGTTCTTGGGGCTTTCATGGTGGTTGGTGGGACGTAAGTATTTTTCTTCCGATCTTCTCTCCTAGTATATTTCAATAGTCTCGTACTAACAGTTTTCTAGTTATGCCGTTGGGGTTTCGATCAAAGACGCCTTTGCCAATGGGCTTATTGCTAGAGTATTTGATTGCAGAGATAACTCTGGTTCCGAACATTGAGATGGTAGATCCGAGCTGTTCTCTGTAGATCAACTGAATGTCTAGAGGTCGCAGAGCTGAGGAATACTATGTACTTAGTTGGTGTCAACAAGAGAGTCTAATACAGTACAAATTGACGAATAATGAGGTCTAAGCTTGAGGAAATTCTTCCAGGGAAAAGTCCAAGTGTCTCTAGACTGCAGTACTCCGAACAGACCATAACAGTACAATGGCCATAAAGATCTAGACGGTTTGTCTTTGTCCTTGGTAAAACCTCAAGTTAATCTGAAATCAGGAGAGAGGGCCTCCCGTTCGTCCCCCGTCAACTCAATACCAAAAATATCCTTCAATGCCTGAACACGTTCATTCTCTGTCTTGCATTCCTTAACAAGTTTACGTTCACTGCCTCTTTGTTCTCTGATGGTATCTTTGAACAAAGTAATACTGCCAACAATGTTTTCTTGCTCAGCGTCCATAATCATTCTTGTCGCTGTCATATACCGCGTAAAGAATGAATTCGCATGTGTAGACGTAAACCAAGACATAACCTCATAATCCTGCGGCAAAAACTCCATCTCTGTGAAACAGTAGGTAGGGGTCCAGGTGTTTTGTTCGCCGTGTGTGGGATCGTGGCAAACGTCATAACACCATAGTTTAGGTGCTTCTGTTTCTCCGGCATAGGATTCGCTGATTGCGCGATGCTGGATGCGAATCCTTCTTGGGAAAATGCTGGTGGTGGAGAAGTCGTGGCGCAAGGGGTAGGGCATGTTCGGTCCCATTGCTCCCATACCGACGTCTACTACATACCACTCATTCTCAAAGCGCACGAGATTGAGCATATGGTTCAAGCCATCATAGGTATCTGCCTGATTCTTGCCGACTTCTGGAAATGGACTCATTGCTCTGCTTACCCTGCCACCACAGTTGCGAATCTGATAGCCAAGGGAGCGCAACACAGTGCCAAAGAAACTGTTGTTTTCCATGCAGCGGCCGCCACGACGCTTGTTCACAAACCAGGCGTAGAGATGGGAAATCTCGAGAACGACTTTTTTGTCGGCCGAGTAGTGGTGGAGGAGGTTTTCGAAGGGAATGTTGGTGGTGTGGTGGCGGCATAATGCTTCTAGTAGTGGAAGACCATGCTCCTTTGTTCTTGCAAGACTGCTGTTTGACAGAACAGGGGAGTTGAGATGGTTTTGGGGGAGATTGATTCGGGCGAAGTAATTCTGCAGCTCGGCTTTGGAATAGAGACGACGGTCTGCTTCTTCTGGCAGCTGAGTTAGAGAAGTGGGTGCAAGGTCAGACATTGTCGAGATGACGCGGTTGGTATGACTGAATAAGTAGTTGTTGTCCTTAGGTCGTCGAACCAGATAGAAAAACCCGAGCGCAGCTAATTTGTGACGACTCGGTGCAGGTTGGATTTGGCCACAGCCCAAAGATGCTTAATAAATGCAGTTTTACTCGGGTGAGCAATCGTTGAAGAGAGTCGTAAGTTCGAAAGCTTAAGAAGCTCCTCGTTTGGACATGCATGACTTTGTCGGCCCGATTGTCAGATCGGATGCCGAGGAATAGCCACTGGATATAAGCTTGCTGGCATCTTTCCATACTTTTGAGTATTGTACCTTGATGCATCTGTTCGCCAAATTCTTTGGTCGTATCGATAGAGAACAACATTTTTTGTCGATTTTTAAGTGTATGGAGCTGCTATCCCACCATCCTAAGGGCCGTCAAGCCGCCGAGAGTGGAAGGCTAGCGAGAATAGCAGACGGGCTGTGTTTGCCTTATTGCCCCGGACCCTGCAGCATGGCGAATATTGAGTTTGGCATCAAGAGAACCAAGCGAAGAGGTCCAATGTGTAGGTAGGTATATATAGGAAAAAACCGTGGGTGTACAGCCGAACCTTATTATTACAGCAACAGCCAGAACGTCCATCCTCGGCTTCCGACGGGCCGAGCTATCGATACAGGGATCCTTCTTCCAATATGAACATCGAGGCCCCCGCCTGGCTTGCGGTCATGCAAAGGTTGGAACAGACATATACCCTCACTTCGCAGATCTACTGAGCAGTCAACCGTCACACCGAGGCATACGTCATTCGGCATGTCGGAGATTCGTACTGTCATAGTCGTGGGTTGCGGTGTTATCGGTATTGGCTGGGCTACGCTGTTCCTTGCTCACGGGCTCAGGGTTATCATCACGGATCCTGCAGAAGGTGCTGAGGAGCGGTTTGAGCAATATCTCAAAAATGCCTTACCGCTCATAGCAGCGAGAGAAGAACTCGATGCACTTGCAAAGAATTACCAATTTGTCAAGGACGTGCTTCCTATATTGGTGGAAGCAGATTTTGTTCAAGAGGTAAGGGCTCTCAAGGTCACGCCGTGAAGTTTTGCAAAAATTACGTGAGCGCAGCGCTGATCAATGTCTCTCTCGCAGAATGGCCCCGAACGTGTAGAGTGGAAAGAAGAACTTCTCGGCAAACTTGACAAGCACACAAGAAAGGGCGTGGTGATTGCTTCCTCTTCTTCCGGTCTGCCTTCTTCTGCATTCATCGGAAAGTGCCACGTCGACCCTAGTCGAGTGCTCATTGGGCATCCTTTCAACCCTCCGCATCTCATACCTTTGGTTGAGGTTGTACCTCATCCAGACACTAGCCAAGATGCAATCCAGACTGCATTGACTTTCTACCAGTCACTTGGGAAGAAGCCTATTCTGCTGCACAAGGAGATTCCTGGCTTTGTGTCCAACCGTCTCCAAGCCGCGATCAACAACGAAGCCTACAGTCTCATCAGCCGCGGTATCGTGTCAGCAGAAGACCTTGACGCGGCTGTAACTTCTGGTCCTGGACTTCGATGGGCACTCACTGGTCCCATTGCCACCAATGCCTTGGGAGGGGGAGGGGGTGTAGAGGGGTTCGCTAATCGTATCAATCGTCTTGGACCGTCCATCAGGAATTGGGAGGAAGACATGCTCAGACATAGGTTTGACTGGAACGAAGAAGCTCTCACCAGGTTGCAGAATGGTAGTGAAAGATATTTGAGGAGCGTGGACTTGTCAAAGATGGTGTCAGAAAGGGATGCTGTACTTTTGAAGTTGTTGGCGGCTAAAGCACAGGCTTCAACGATGTCTTGAAGCCTTCGATTGTCATGTCTCACTGTATACATGACCGTCCCCTTGACAAACCCGAGCCTCTTTTCCATGGTTGCACTATTTTGAGATGTGGTATTGTGCTCATATAAATTGCGGGTTATGGTTGTTCCAATATGGAAGTGCGCGAAGAGTCCTAATTTGCAAATGTATTCACAAGCGAGAATCTCGGAAGTTTTGAACATTGTTTAGATGAAAGAAACCATAACCATGATTAAATCTCTGTGTGTGTCTTGATCGAGAAAAAGGCGTGAGCAAGAAGTCATGAAAACCAGGAATAGAGAAAACGACTGGCTGGTTAAGAACTTGAGATTACTATTCGAAATCTTAGCTGGTATGGATCATAAACTAAACATCTCTTAGACCACAATACAACTGACTTCATTTCTACCACATGTCGGACACAACTCTGTCTAGCTATCACAGCGAGTCCGTACTAGGTGCAGCGATGGACAAGGGGGCTTTGGACAGGTCAGTAAAGGACATTCATGATCAAATTCTCCAGCAGCGACGCTGCCAATAACACGCGTCAACGAATGCTCCGGGCAGGACATACTAAAGCTGATGATCCTAGTCACTGGAACAGCGATATGATGTACTTCCTAGATGATTTACTGCCGACACCCGGTCACGCCTCAAGACGCACCAGACAAGCCAACGAGCCCAATACCGGCCTTGGATCATCAGCATCAGTCGACTGTGAATCGATGGTGATTTATCCAGCTAAGAGTAATCACTCTTCAATTTCGATTCTGGAAATCGTTGCGATTCTCCAGCAGGATTTCGCTCCCCGGGATAGATTAGATTGGGCTTCTCTGGCTAGTCACCCTGGATTACCCCTCACTCTTCGGAAGGATCGCGAAAAGAACGTGGACTTCAACGCCGCTGTACAACGGTCAAGAGTCAGGGATCAACCAGGCGCCTGTCGACTCCAACCCTTGGAGCTCACAAGGGTTCCCAACGATCAGCGTGACAACCGCGGGTTTCCATGACTTGTGATCAAAGGAGAGCGACCAATAGCCATGGTCTGATACTCTAATTTGCTAAACTGCAGAAAGCGCACTTTAGCCAGTCAACTAATGCAGACGTTGTTGCCGATGTTGCCGTATATTTCTCCAACGTGACGCCGTACATAGGACAATCGACCTAGCATTGTTTCACTAATAAGTGAAGAAAGCACCCAGGAAAAAACTGTCGGAGTGGCCGACGTGTTCAGAGATTGGACCGTTACAGCAGCACACTTGCTAGGTCTACCACACCGATGAACTTGGATCTCGAGAGCACCCTGACCGAGTGCCCATATCTTATAACGTCTAGAAAGCTATATGCTTTTGGTAGACATCTCTATTTTCGACATGACGCTTCACACAGTGTCTGCAAGGATGTCTCGAAGGAAATTGGTTGTAGCCGTTACGTGAAAACGGTGAGACAGAACCATATCTCCACCACCGTTACCGTACATGCTTTATAGGACAGACTGTCCCTATAACTGATTCACTTGGAGAAAGTGGCTGGCTGAGCTCACGAGTATCATGCTCGAAGTAGAGAATGGCCTGTAACTCTGGTGTTACTGCAAGCAGGATCTTGAAATGAAGAGCTCTAGACCTTCCACCGTTCTTACTACCTATTCAACAACAATGGATTTTGTTGTTCTACTGAACAAAGATGCACATAAATTGTCGAATGCCGCCCGAAGTTCAGTGACAATAACCACTTTCCCTGCTTTTTCTCCGGACCAAGATGTTCTCTCGGTCTGGTTTATGGCTTTTATGCCTATCTCTTGGGCTGTTCCAAGTCATCTCGGCATCACCTTTGGTTGCCCCACAGTCGGCCTTGACTTGTTCTGCACGCAATCTTGCCATTGTCAAGCGTACTGTTTCTGATGAAGTATACTTCTGCAAATGGTGGCAAGCCGAGTACGAGTCTAGTCTCTATTGTTTCTGAGTAGACTCTAATCGCAAGCAGTACCCGTACAAGAACTCCCTTCCTGGAGTTTACTGTGAATGAAGTCAATACACTCTGCAAATGCATCTCACCGATTGCGAAAGCCACTTCAAGCAAGCATAAGAGAGCCGAGCCAACCGAAAAAGGCACCATTCTCTCAAGAAGCGCATCTTCAGCTGTATGCAGCGCCGAAGTGAGCAAGCAGTTCACAGAGCCATGGCATTTTTGTACATTCTTCAACGCCTAGTATGTCACTCTGCTACTTGGCATGATAATATACTGATGATCGAACAGTCCAAGAACTACATCCCCTTTCAGAGCTTACAATGTCAAAGAACTAAAGACTCTTTGCGATTGTGTCTTGGGAAAAGCTGTTCCTTCAACAAGCAAGAAAACAACCACAAGTTCTCAGAAGATATCGACAATCAGCAGAAAGCCTATACAGTCTAGCACACGACTGTCTTCGAGTACCAAGAAGCCATTGTCAAGCACAACTAAGTCGTCGTCGAGCACCAAAAAGTCGTCTTCGAGCATTAAGACATCTTCGTCAACTAGTCACAAGTCATCCTCAAGTACTTCCAAGGCGGCCTCGACAAGCCCGAAGTTGAAGCACTCGAGCTCCAAGCCGCCAAGCTCGTCAAACTCGATATGGAGCTCTCAAAAGGCTTCTACGAGCTCGAGCCCCTCATCGAGCACCAGCAAGACGACTTCGATAAGCTCGAGAACCACTACAACTCCAACACCGCAATCATTCTCTAGCCTTGTGACCACGTCGAGTCTGGTCTCTTCCAAGATCTCTAATAGCATACTTTTGCCCAGTCTTATCATAAAGACATCTACCTCAACATCACGGACTCTTTCATCGACAACCACGAGTTCAAGCAGGATTATCTCTCCATTTACCATTGGGACCAACTCAACGACCCAAATCAGTTCGTCAACAGGTTCGAGCTCAACTATTGATGGTCTGCCAACAATTGCCGCTTCTTTCATCTCCTTAATAACTACCAACACTGCCAGTGTTGGCGTCAACGGTAACAGTTCGGCTCTTTTAACAACACCTTCCTCCACTCTCACCACTGCCACAACCTCTATTCCTGAGTTCACAGCGACCACGATTTCTTGCGATCCTCTTATGGGCCTTCTTTGCGTCTCATTAGCTATTGGTCCCTCTACGACCAGCACAATCGGTACTGTAGCGCCTGATGGATCTGATCCTACAGGTTCGCCTGTTCAACCCACAACCACAGAGACATCAGCGACATCGAGCAGCGTCCCTACAACAACGACTAGCACAAGTTCTGCCTGTACTCCACTCGCAACATCTTGTGGTAGCAACGGCTACTTTTCCCTCATGGCTGTCAGCAACGACTCGAGCATCAACGGGCAATACGCCTCGGTCAATGGTGTGTCCATTGCGATGTTCGAAGACTCCAGCAACGCACAGGGGTTTTGTCTGGATAGTAACAACGATCTTGTCTGGGCCGTCACTGATGGCTATGCTGCCGTCAAATCAAGCAGCAGGGGTCCGATCCAGATGGAGACTCAAGGCAACCCCTTGAGTTGCACGGCTGTGCCGAACGAAGATTGCACTGCTACCCTACAATGTACTTGGTACAACGATTTCCGTATGGTTGTTGACAAGTCGTACTACAACGCTGTGTACTTGACTGATGACACGGACGCGGACTATGGTGGCAGTAGCAATCCCGTGCCAGTGACTCTTATAATGCAGACCTGGTAGAGGAAATTCTTGTTTTCTTTCTTTTTTTCACTGATTCGCGATTTTCCTCGATTTTTCCAGCGGAAGAGTCTACAACACACTCGAATAGCCCGGACATGGCAATGCTAATTTATTGTTTGTCCACATTCTCGGTATCGAGTTCTGGCTCATCCTCATGTCGTCTCACATCTACCACGAATCAAAGAGTCTATCCTTGTCGATAAAGATTAACCTTGTCGTGATCTTACGTGAAGCATTTCTATCATATCCTCAATACATTCAAAACCGCGAGAACAGAGGTCTTGCCACACCCATCACTAGTAAGGAGTTTCCTCCGTTCACAGTTCTCGTGGTAGGAACCGCATCCTTCTACAAACAGGGATCTTAGGCTTGTCTATCGAATCATCTCAAAACCCGTTTGAGTGGATTCGTTTACTCCTTTAAGATCCAATGATCCAACCAATCCACAAAATTCTTAAAGCACTGTTCCTTCGCCCATCTTGCATGTGGGTCTTCAAGATTTTCTCGTGTCTGTTGCAAGGAAAACATCAGTAAGATCTCCGAAAGCCCTCTCACTCATTCCCTTCCCTCTTCCCCTATGTCTTTCCGTCCCTCTCTTCCTTCCACCCAACCCATCTAAGAAAAAAAAAGAAAACGAGACTCACCACAAACCCATGTCCAACACCCGAATACACCTACATCGAAAAGTGCGTTTCTCCTCTTGTAAGAATCTCCTGTGTGCGATTACGTTGCTCTTGTGGGAAAAGCTCGTCATCAGCAGGTGCCACGATATACAGCGGTGCTGTTTACAGGTATCAGTATACACTGTGATTTCTAATCCATTGGATTGGAGGTTTTGGCGAACTCACCTTGCACAGTTTCAACATGACTTTCCTTGAGGAAAGAAGGATGGGCAATAGCTCCCACTTCACAAATCCCTTGGGTGGAGAGTTGGTGGCAGACGAATCTAGCACCCCAACTAAATCGCGTCAAGAGTATCAGCATTTACACTATCCTCATCCCCACTGAAGCAGCAAGAATAACAGAAGATACTGACCAATATCCCACACAGGCAAACTTTGTCTCTTGCTTGCCATACTCAGCTACAACACTTTGCACCCAAGTTTCCGCCATCACTTCTGAAGAGCGCAGATGTCTGTTTGTCCACGCCTCAAAGTCAAAATTAGGGTCAGAAAGTGGTGATGTGGTGTGTTTAGCAACTCCATCCTGTTAACAGTTTTCGTCATCAGCAATGTATCTGCGTTTATGTACTCTTGCGTCTTTCTTCACCAATTCGGTCCCTAGTTGAGAAGGGAGAAGGGAGGGGAGAAGAAACACAAACAGGAAACAGAAAGGACGAAACACTCACCCCTCCAAAATGATCCACTCCCAAGACTATCCACCCTTTCTCCGCAAAATTATCCATCATGAGAAATGCATTTTCGTATAATCCGAATGCATCTGGGAAGTAGAGCAAAACTTTTCCATCGCTCCTATTGGCAGTAACAGAGTCGGGAGGAGTCGAGATATAAGTATCTATACCCCCAATCTGGCGTATGTTTCCTCTCGGAGAGCCAGCATGGCGAGATCCACCCTCCGGGGCACGGAAACAGCATGTCGAGGGTGGTTTAGCAAGCATTGTATCCATTTTGCAGCATCCAAGACTTTATCAATCGAGGTTCCTTTTGTTGGTTCGATGCTTTGAGGTCGTTGTTAATGGTTAAGTATGGTTGACTTCGTAGATATGCCACGTCGCATGTGTGTGAGTCATGTTCCAAATCTGAGCTGGCGTTCGCCATGTTAGGGCGCTGACCCTGTTCTTGATTTCGTTAGATGCACTTTCCTAAACGGTATTCATTAAACTTCCTCTTCCTATTTCTGCAGAAGAGATGGGCGATTTCCTAGCCAATGTTATAGTGTCTAACGCTCAGGAGTAGGCAAAGCAATGTCTTCTGAATACTAGTAACGAAGGTCGTTTATCTACGATAGCTTCTCTTCCAAAATATATTCTCATGCGTATAGTGGTACTCGCTGATTTTGTAGACCCAGAAGGGTGTATATCGTCACGTCTATGCCTGATCATATCTTATGTTTGAAAGATCATTTCAGTCGGTTTCCAGGTCTAGGAGACATAACAGTAGCATGACATTGTTTACTCGGTTGTTCCAGCCAAACATCACCTCCATACCCATACTTTCCATGGAACGTTCTCATTTGCCCACTGCTTTCTCTTGTTTTTATGCTTGCATGATACCTTTCACGGACCGAATTATGAAGGTAGTCCATAGTACTGGATCACTTTGAAGAGCTTCAGCGCTTTTTTTACTGGTGCGTGCATTCATCACACGAAATCTCTAAAATGGCTCGTACAAATCATCATGCATCTCCTATAGATCAGAAGTATCGAGCACTCCACCTCAAAGCTTAGCCACAGCTGCCTGCTTCCTCTTGGTAAGTGCCAGCTCCTGTCTCACAGCTAGATCACCGATAATCTCTTCACTGCCACCACCGACAACCAGAACACGGAGATCGCGACTGATTTGCTCAACCTGGGAACCAACACCGCCCTTCTGATATCCCGCACCACCCATGACCTGTTGGGCCTCGCGGCACGCAAGCTCCAGCATACGACCGCCAAAGATCTTGACCATGGCGATTCGACTCGCAACATCGGCAGTCCAACCATTGGCTTTGATGTGGTAACCAATCTGCTCTAGCCAGGCAAAGTGGGCCTCAATGTCTTTGGCCACGTTTGTCAACTTGTGGCGGATGACTTGGTTGGAGAAGAGGGGTTTTCCCCATGTTTCTCGCTCTTGGGCGTAGTTGAGGGCGGTAGAGAGACAGATTCTCGCTTTGCGGTTCATGGCCACTGCGATCAGAAGTCGTTCTTTGTTGAAATCTTGGTTTTCATGGTCAGTTTTGTCTTTGCGCGAGAGAGTCTAGCTCATGTGCCAGCGTGGGTTTGATGTACTTACTAGCCATTAGCGCGGGAAAGCCATTGTTCTCTTGGCCGACAAGGTTCTCTACAGGGACCTTTACGTTTTCGAGGAACACCCATGCGCTGCCGCCGGTGTTGTTACCGCTGTTGTAGATTTTCTTTGCGGATACTCCTGGCAAATCCATCGGAATCACCAATACAGAGACGCCGCCAACACCAGGGCCACCGGTACGTACAGCCGTGGTCATATGCGTCGACTTGAGAGCACCAGTAATCCATTTCTGCGCAAGTAGAAAACCAAACGTCAGCCTCCAAAAGCTCTGCCATGGTTCGGTTGGTTCGTGTGTGCTAACTTCTCACCTTTGTGCCGTTGACGATGTAGAACTTGCCGTCATCAGTCTTCTTTGCCGATGTTTTCAGATTAGCCAAATCGGAGCCTCCTGAAGCTTCTGTTGCGCCTAGACAGAACTTTGTCTTGCCTGTAAAGATTCCCGGAAGCCATTGGTCTTTTTGCTTTTGGGTACCGTGGCTCAAAATTGGTGGTGCTCCGATTGTAGAGCTGCCACTCAAGCCCGAGAGTGGACCTGCGTGCACACGAGCCAATTCGTCATGCAAGACGATAAAGTGGAAAATATCATAATCTGGTTTCAAAGTGATTAGAGGCGTTTCTGGTTTCCAGGTTGAGGGGTTGAGTTTCGCTGACCTTCAGGACGCACACCTCCCAGGAAATCTGCACCTTTGCGGTATTGCGTGGGGAAGTCTTGCAATACCATGCCGGCTCGGATGAACGCCATTGCCTCCTAAAAACTCCTCAGTAACTTGCAACATTGTATATTTAGGACAATACACAAAGCCTCACCTCTTCGGGAACATCTCCTGCTTCTTCCCACTCTTCTTGGTCTGGGAGAATTTTTTCGTCGACATATGTGCGGATAGCATTACGCAAGGAACGATGGGAATCGTTGTAGTAAGGCGATGACAATGAGTTGTACCATGCTGGTTCAGCCCAGGGCGATAGCTCGCCGTAGAGTTTCGAGCCTGACGTCATGTTTTGTAAATGTGAACAAGGAGATGATATGGAAGAAAGTGATGAGATATCAACTCGATGCAGGGTTTCCGAAGCAGGGGAAAGACGACTTTATCTCAGAACTGCTTTCTTGGATGCCGACAAAGGGTCATGCGATGTAGCGAATTAACTCTCTGTCGGAAACTTTTGTAGCCGAGGGTTGGTAGAAATCTCACACCAAGATGGCAAGACCCCACATGATACATCAACCTCGGAATGTCGTTATGGAAATACTGGCTTACCAAAGTTCCGGATACTTGGTTTTCCTTGGATGAATGTTTTAGCTCGGGTAACAAGTAGTCAGGCCCCTCATGGTCCAGCTTTCGGATGGGTGTGTTGGTGCACGTTAAAGCCCTCTGGCAACTTTATCCAGCTTTGCCATTTATATATTGATGGGCTTTGACCTTCACCTTGTTTTGAGAAACTAGCGTTACTAGAACCATCACGGCCACAATCATAATGCATGCATCTCTGCTTCCTCCACTCCACATCCCTACCGATGTGTCTTTTGGACAATTCTTGCTCAAATACAATCCCGATCATGTGCCTGCCGACAAGGTTGTCCTTGAAGATTTGGCAGAGCCTAAGGACAAGCTCACTTATGGCGGCATCCGCCACGAGACTGCGCGCCTTGCAGGTGCTTTGCATCAAGCCTATGGCATTCGCCCTGGAGATGCCGTTATTCTTTATGCTGTCAATTCAGTGGCTTGGTTGCGACTTGCTCATGCAGTCATGTGGATGGGAGGCGTCTTGGTGTAAGGATCCCATGCTGTTGGTAGTGTTACAAATATCCCTCTTACTGATCTTGTGATCAGTTGCATCAATGCCGCAGTCTCGGAACATGAACTTCCTCACTATCTGAAAATAGCCAAAGCTACACACTGTTTCAGCGATGCAGGTCTCTGTCCTAAGATGAATGCAGCACTGAGACAGAGCTCTGGTATAAGAACACAGGTGCTCGAGCTTAGTGGTACATTGGTAAGAAAACTTGTACACCATGTTCATCAATTACACACGCTAACAGTGATAATGTGGATGAAGCAAAAACTGAAGGCACATTCGGCTTCGCCCCTCCAGCCCATTGACCTGTCTAAGACGGGTAACCAGAACACAGTTGCCATGGTGCTCTTCAGTTCAGGCACGAGCAGTCTCCCAAAGGGCGTGCAATTGAGTCACTACAACTTGCTTGCTCAAGCTTTGAGTGCAAGAGTGTCAACTCCTGAAACCACTTGCCAGGACGCTCGAGAAGTTTTCTTCCCACCTTGTACGTTCGTCTTGTGCTTTGTTCAGTGGGGCATCTACTAATACAACACCCTTAAAGTGGCTCATATGTTTGGCCTCGCCTCGGTCGTTCTACCAACAGCCGTCTCTGGCAGCTATGTCATGCTGATGCCTAGTTTTACATACCCTGGCTTCATTGAGGGCTCGGCGCGTATCAGAGCCAATGTCATGAGAACGGTACCAGCCATTGCCGTCATGATTGCCAAAGACCCAAACATTTCGAAGTATGATTTGAGCTGTGTTAAATCACTTATTTGTGCTGGAGCAACTCTTCAAGAGGAGATTGTTTCTCGCCTCCAAGACGTTTTCGCCGGTGTTGAGATTACCCAAGGCTATGGGTAAGTCGTCGTCCTCGATGTCTTTCGCTTTAACGAAATTGCTAATTCAGGCTGCTACAGAATGACCGAAACTTCGGTTACTGTGTTGAGAGGACATCGATCTGTCGATAAACGCGGTAGCGTAGGCACCCTGATGGCAAATTCGTGAGTCTCATCATCATACAACGGCTATTCGCACAGCTTTGACGTTAGTATCCGACAGGCAAATCAAAATCGTCGATGAAGCACGCAATGAGGTACCTACCGGCACAATGGGAGAACTGCTTATCAAGAGTCCCAGCGTTTTCTTGTAAGTAACCTTAGATTCCCCACCTTGATAGAGAAAGTACTGATGAAGAGGGATCCAGCGATTACCGCGGCGACAATAAAGCATCCAAAGACTCTTTCCACGATGGCTGGTTATGCACCGGCGATATGCTACGCGTTGACGAAGATGGTTTCTTCTGGTTCATGGATCGCAAAAAGGAAATGATCAAATACAAAGGGTATGCCACAATCGCTCCTTACAGAAAATGCCTTGCTAACAATACACAGAAACCAGATCCCTCCCGCCCAACTTGAAGACCTTCTACTCCGCCACGCTGCAGTCCAAGAAGCCGCAGTCTGTGCAACCTGGGACGCCGAACAACAAACCGAAATCCCTATAGGTTATGTAGTCTTGAGTCCGGAGATCAAGAAACAAGACTACCCAGCATTACTGAAAGAGATCCGTCAATCGGTGGATTCCAAAGTGTCGGGTTATAAGAAACTGAGAGGAGGTGTGGTCGCAATAGATGCGTTGCCGAAGAATCATACCGGAAAGCTTGCTCGAAATGAGTTGCCTGCGCGTAAGGAGATGTTGAAGATGATGGAGGCGAAGCTCAAAGCCAAGTTGTGAGCTGGAAGAGAGAGTTGGGGAGATGGGAAGCAGTGCTTTGGGTCTTGTCTAGATAGATATCGTGAGTTCTGTTCGATTGTCTTCGGTCAGAGCGTGATGTCGTGATTGAATTCCCAGGTCAAAACAGTAAAGTGATGTACACGTCGTGCTCACAATACGTGAGGACGACAGACTTCAAACTTTCGCTTCGCCAGACATTAACGATGAAATCAATGACACGCCGATCCAGGACATTAATGGCCATCGACGGCAGTGAAGTCTCAGCAAGGATCCAGGAACCAAAAAAAAAGGATATGGAGTAGAGTTCTTCAAGAACACAACCATGGCGCAGACGAGCAATATAAGGATAATATTAGTATTGGCAATTTCACTGATTGACAAAGCAGCAGCATCACATGAAATATCTTTGCATGCTGTAGAGAGATAGCACTTTGGGTTTCTATTTGATATATCTGCGGTGGAATTGAATCAGACGCTTTACAATCACAAACGAGACTGTGCGTCTAGACAGAAGAGGTTCCTGCCATCAGACGCTAGCGAGACTGTGCCCCTGCGTCCGATGGGCTCTTTGTCCATACTGCTCAACTCAGCAAGCGTAAATTCATCTCCGTGGTTCGCGATAAAGCGTGGTCGGTCGCCAGACTCCAGTCTACCCACAATGTAGCCGAGCGACGGCTTGTTGTCGCGATCGAATTGTACCGTGTAGGCCTGCAAAAAGGGTTTGGTCAACGCTTTGCCCCATAAGTAGAACAATCCTCACTCACCTCAATTGTTGCTCGTCCTTGTGGTTTCTCGACGAATGTAGGGATCGGGAGATTGATTTCGGCGTGAGAATCTTGATCGGCGTATGGTACAGACCCCTTGTTCGGCTGCTTGGCTAGGATGATTACGTTTTGATGGGTTAGTACACCACCATTAGCTAAAACCAGTCCGAACTTCTTGTTGCCCTTGCGCAACTCCCGCGTCATGGCCGTCAAAGCCTGTTAAAGACCATATCAGCAATAGTTCTTCAATTCGTCCCTTGTTCGGATAGTGATCTGCACATACATGCATGGAATAATTGTTGCCTGCACCACCGAAGGAGGTCAGACCACCCAAAAGCGTGACTGGATTGTCGGAAGGTCCTGTGGGTAGGCCAAGATGGTGACTGGCAAACTTAGGCACAACAGGGAAACATCTGGGACATCGGGTCAATAATTGTTCGACGACTTATAAGGTCAACTAACGAGTAAAAGTCGAACAAGTCAATCTGTCTCTTTTGCAGTCCCGCATTCTTGAGAGCAAGATCGATACTGGCGCTGATGGCAGGTGCCGAATCGAAAGCAGCTCGTTTCCAGACTACGAAATGTGGTTAGTCAAAGATTCAAGGAAGTTTGATTTGTTTCTTCGCTGTAGGGGACTCACAATCGGGGTCTTCAGCACTACCAGCACCACTCAAGGGGTAAATCCATTCAGACTCTGGAATTCGTAGGGATCTAGCGTGTCCAGCTGATGTGACTATACAAGCGGCCGCGAGATTGACAGTGTTGAATGCGTTCATGAGAAGAGGATCTGGCAGCCTGTTAGTGTGTGCAAGTGATTCCGAATGAAAGTTAAGCGGAAAACATACAAGGGAAGCAAATCACTCTGTTCTTCGTGGACACGGTCCCGATTTCCTCTTTTGAAGCAGCCTTGCCATGGTTCCACGCAAGAGTGTTCTCTTTCGCCACTTCGGCAAATTGAGCGTACAGTGCTGAGGATTCTTCGTGGTTCTCGCGTATGGACTGTTTTCTTCTGGCACGGAAGCCATTCTCATAAAGAGGATATATGTGAATAGGCAGCCCAATCTTGTGCAACGATCCCGGCGCTACGACAGAAAGTCAGTTCAAGCCATGACACTCTAAAATTCAATGTGCCTACTGGTTCCGAGAAGCGAGAGATCATCAGCAGTCATGGTGCGACTGTTTGGATCAGGAGCAGGCCAACCAGGCGGTGGCATTTTCTTTGCCACTGTGCAAGACCGCACTGCAGACTCGTCAGCTTGAAAGTCAAGGCAGTTGAGGGACACGGTTCATGTACATGATGCTAAAGCTTCTCCACCGGTCACGATAGCTACCGTAGTCTCGCCCTTTGCTATGCGACGAGCAGCTTCATCCAATAATTGACATGGTGAATTGCCTCCGTGTTCACTTAAGTGGCGAACAGCGGGGTCGATTTTCAGCAGCTTGGACAGATAGTCTGGTAGGTCTGGGTATGGCCAAGTCCAGGTAGCCACGACGCTCAAGTCATCAACAGCGGACATCAATGCATCTTGTTTGGCAGTTGAGAGGTTGGTGTCTTTGAGAGACTCTAAGATGGCTTGCTTCATCAGTACAGCTGGTTCCGAGGCATTTTCGACTTCAAGCGATTTGTTCTTGATATCACCGACGCCAATGATAACCGGGGTGAGCTCATCGTTTGCCATGGCTAGTGATTGAGAATGCTGGGTTTTTGTGCTACGTCAGGCCCAGTCACAATGACTCTCAAATTCAGGGATCAAAGTGGTCGGAGGGGGATGCTTGTTAATCGTTCTGAGTATTTCGGCAGCAGTGTCGGTGTGAACATCAAAGGCCGAATTAGATAAGCTCGCCGGTTCTACATGTTGATCAAGCTTGTTCTTGTCCTCGGTAGATATGGCGGGGTGCTAACCGTTGGTGTTTCGGAATTTCAGCTTTCCAGCTCGGGTAGCCTGAATTTCCGTACTGATTCCATGTCGATTAGCAATTCTTCCATATCAGATCGCTATCATTTTAGCATGATATACCCTCACTAGCAAAGCCTTTGTCTCTCATCTTTACTCAGCGAAAGCAGAAACATTATGACAACATCATACGAGACAACACCACCGAAGACGACCGTCTACGAGCTGTCGAATCCCGAGCCCGGGGTTCTGCTTGTACAGATCTGTCGTCCCAAGGCCATGAACTCAATTCCTGTC
This sequence comes from Aureobasidium sp. EXF-3400, assembly GCA_024195585.1. Taxonomy (NCBI): domain Eukaryota; kingdom Fungi; phylum Ascomycota; class Dothideomycetes; order Dothideales; family Saccotheciaceae; genus Aureobasidium; species Aureobasidium sp. EXF-3400. The sequence goes on from SWBL01000078.1 coordinate 104,212, forward strand.
GCAGGACATTGGGAAGGTGAAGCTATCTGGAAATGGTTCGACAAGGAACCCAGTCTATCTGTCGCAGTCATTACTGGACAAGGCCCGAAAGCCTTCTGCGCCGGCGCCGATTTGATGGAACAGCGTGACGTAGGAGCAGCTGCGGACAAGAGTGCTCGACCGCAGGTAGGACCTGTGGGCGGCTTCGCAGGACTTAGTCGACGATTGGGCAAGAAGCCCGTGATTGCCGCAGTGAATGGTTTCGCACTGGGTGGCGGCTTTGAGATATGTCTGAATTGGTAAGTTGAAATCATACATAGCTTGGATCAACAGACAACAAACTGACTCAAAATCAAGTGATATTGTCATTTCATCACCAAACGCTAAGTTTGGTCTTCCGGAAGTCCAACGTGGGCTCTACGCCGGCGCCGGCGGGTTGTCCCGCATTGTTCGCACCTGTGGCATACAAATTGCTAGCGAGCTTGCTCTGACAGGAAAGGCCATCAGTTCTGCAGAAGCTCAAAAGTATGGCGTTGTCAACAAAGTCTCTCAGAGTCCGGACTCGCTCCTTCGCGAAGCTCTCGACATGGCCAAAGAGATTGCATCCCATTCGCCAGATGCCATTATCGTCACACGTGCTGGTTTGAGGGAATCTTGGGAGACGGGTAGTGTTGAGAGGGCCTCTCAACTCACTGCGGAGAAGTACCAAGATGTCCTCATGTCGGGAGAGAACTTGATGATCGGTCTGCAAGCGTTTGCCGAGAAGAAAAAGCCGAAATGGGTCGCTTCAAAGCTATAAGTGTCTTTGTCATGCATGAAGCGGCCATGTTCCCTTCTTCTGGTATCGTCAATGTATACAACTCTTTTGGATGATGTTGAATGCTTTCACAAGATCAAATGAGATGTCGCAACAGAAGTATTTAGACATTTTGAGTCACTTACAGGTCACGAAGGCGAAGCACTATACTATTGATCTTGTACCATATTGACAACATGCAGAAATAAACCTTCGCAAAGCTTTCGCCATCTTGCATCCCGCAAACCATACTACACATTAGCCATAGGATCGTGAGGGTTGAGGTTCAGCATAGCCTCCGCAGCTGCATCCTGAGCGTTAACCCTCATCCAAGTAGGTAACATCCTAAGTACCACAGCGATGCTCGCCATAGCAGGCATAACAACCTGCTGCGAACTGGCGCTCTTGAGAATCTCGCACATCCTGTCTCCAATATCGCTGGCTTCAAGTGCGGGCATGAAGAAATTGCCCTTTTTGACCACGGATCCAAACATCTTAGTGTTTGCAACGGCTGGACAGATGACTGAGCACCTCACTGCTGGCGCTTTGTAGACGTGCTTGAGCTCTGTCTGGATACCCTCGTACAAGGCCAATGCCGCAGCCTTCGTGGCGGCATAGTCCGTGATATGAGAAGTCGCAACGAAAGCACCTTGTGAAGCCGTGATCAAGAAATGTCCATGATTCTCGCGTACCATTGCGGGAAGGAAAACTTTCGCACACCAGACCACGGCTATACTGTTCACACCAAAGGTTCTTCCAGATTGTCAGCTGAAGAACGACTTTCTGGGACTGGGAATTACTGACAACTCGACATCCCTTGCAGTGGCTTCTAGAAGAGGTTTGCCACGGCATATTCCTGCGTTGGCGATTACTGCCGTTGGTTCACCAACTTCCTGGCGGATTTGTTTGGCGACTGCCTCGAGGGCTTCCAGACTCGTCAGGTCGACTTTGTAGTAATGTACGCCAGGAGCTATCGCCAGTCGTCAGAAAGTCAGAAGAAAACGCTAACGAAGGATTGCCAGAAGCAAACAACTAACGTTTGGGGTATGTCAGGGGCAAAACGTCGAGGACCACAACTGTGGCGCCCTCTGCAGCCAATTTGAGAGTCGCTGCCGCACCGAAGCCCTATTGAGCATTAGTTGTGTGAGCCTATCTCAGACCACTGGCAGTGGGCTAATATCACGTACCCCAGCACCACCTGTAACTACCACAATTTCCCGCTTTGGTTTGAAGTGAGCAACGACTGCATTGTTAAGAGCCCTTTGCGAGGCGTAACTATTCAACCGCAGCAGAGTAGCTATAGCCGCCAAAGCAATTGCTTTCTTTTGAAGAGAAGGCAGCTTAACAAGATTCCAGCCCAGTACTGAGTTTGAAGCTCGTGCAATGACTATCTGCTGTTGGCCGCTGAGATGAAGAGCAATTGGGATCGACAAAGTCAGCAGTGGGCTAAGTAGAGTCTTGTCAAGCAATTGCAGAACGTCGCCGATAGAGAACTGCATTGTGAGATTGTGAGAGTGTGAGTGTTTGAACGCACTGGTCGGGGTGTACAAGACCTCATTTTGTCTTTATGCTTGTGGTGCTGCCTAAGAATGAGGGGATCCCCCCGGAAATCCATAACGGAATCAACGCCTGTGTGTACTTACTTCCGCTCAGCTTCGGTTATCGGTATGACTTATTTAGCTGAATTGGCAGTTGAAAAGATTGCAGAAAGGCCTCACCCTCTAGCCATCAATATTTTCAGCCACAAAAAGTCCGAGGTAGATTGCAGTAAGGCTCACTTGCGTCTTTTTTGTTTGCCACTTAAAACTTTTCAACAGTTTGTATCCATCTCAGGAGGTGTATCGATTAATGATTGCATGTTGCACGTAGCTGTGCCAAATGCTGGATTTGGTGGCGTTGGCAAGCAATCAGGAAGATCTATTTGTCGTCCTTTGAAAAACAAGACTCACAACTCTAGGCGATTCGGGCATGGTTGCTTACCATGGCGAAGTTGAACTTCAATGTTTTCACGCACCGACGTACGGTTGCCCGTAGGCCAGATCTCTTAAACAGCGTGATGGGTTTTCGCTACCCGCCTTGAGATATGGAGAACAACAAGGCTGTCGATGTTGGCACCAGAGTCGGTTTCAGAAGAGGTGAGACACTGCAAGGCTAGAATATCGGACGCGGTCATGGCAAAATCTCGATGTTGGGTGTTGCTATCGCTCTCGCTCTGCTTGCTACCCTACATGCTCCCGCAAGGAAGGTTGCGTACGCTAGACTCGGCAACATTATAGGTTCTTGAGAGTATCGAACCCCAGCTAGACCTACAGACACATGCGCACAAGGTGATGGATGGATACACAGATGAGATCGAGAAGCACCCGGCTCAGACAGTCTCTCTAATGACAAACCACATCTCTAGATCATGATTTATCATTCACTTCGTAAAGGTTCAAGATTCTGTTCGCGCAGTCAGCTAAATTATGAAGAGCACACGTATATGTCCAGTGAGATATAGCTACCTTCCGTACAAGTCATCCCAAGATAAACTCGGTTGAGATGCAATGGCACCAGACATAAAGTCCGATTCCAATGGGGTTCGCAAAGCCTCCATGAAAGACGTCTCGGTATCATTGTGCTGGTGAATTTTTTCACTGTCATCAGCGATTGCTTGGAAGTTAAGAGCTTCTATTGTCTGGTCTTGATTGTAGGGGTCATGATGGCTGCTGGCAGGATGATTGGCGTTGACATCTTGGATGACAACTCGAAGTGATCTCAAAGTTTCGCGAGCCACGAGGGCGCTTGAGGATATCTCGCAGAGCACGGTGTGGGCGGTGCGGAAACAGGCCAATGGTTCCTGGCGCGGGACATTCTCGCGTTGGCATCTTATCAGGATGAGTGACACGTAGATGACAGCACGCGTGAGCAGGATCGAAACTATCGTGCGGTCGCTGGATTTGAATGACTGAGACCGATAGAAGAGGTCAAGAGTTGACACCATCTGTTTGGCCGTCTGCAAACCGGTACGGTAAAGGCGATGATCAACTGGTAGTGAAAGCATACACTCCTGACGTACCAGCAACTGAAGGTCACAGAATCGCTAGAAAATCTACTTGTCAGAAACTCATAACAGAACTTAGATGTGCAGATCAAGACTTACCAGATAGAAAAACAGAGCTGGCTTGGCAGAAGAATCATTAGCCACGGCCAACATGTCCTTGGACCATTGGAATTTGGAAGGCAGACTTTGGTAAAGAATAATCAGACGATCGTCCATAACAGCCACAACATCAGGACTCGTCGGCTTCGCGGCACTCGCGCTGGCCACCCTATTCCAGATCTCAGATGAAAGCACCGACCATTGTACGAGAGTTTCGAGGTGTGTCGAGGTCTGGTCCAGATGATCAGAACTCGACGAGACACTGATTGAAGAGTATTGATCCGAAGTGGACACTTGCTGTGTCAAAGGTATCTTCAGATCGCAGTCGCGCAGGATGCATGGGATTTCGAGAAAGCGAGATATGTCCTTATCGAGGCAGTATACTGAACACATGATTTGTCTTGCGGTGTGACTTTGACCCGGTGCGAGCTTTAGATTCGATGGCTGAGAATTGAGTCGTAGTTGGTAGCACATACGCACGCAGGAAGCGAGAGTGTCATATGCTGTGCTAAGCATGTCGCACAATGTCTCATAGATCGTCTTCGCTATCGAGAATTGGACAGCAACAAGTGTTGGTCGGTTAGGCGGCGCTAGGCAGCTAGTCAGGTGAATAGCTTCTTGATATTCTTGCCATCCAGGAAGTGAACCCTCGTTAGGATGCAATTCTTCCAGAATCCGCACAGTAGCCTGCATCATCTTGATCAGCGCAGCGAAGTGCAGAGTACTTGATCCTAGCGATCCTCTTTCGTTTTGGTCCAGGACAATCTCAAGCTCTGACAAGCACTGAGTCTCGTTAATGAAGGGATACATTGAATTGACGTTAGTGAAGTAGTTTTGAACGCTCTCCTTGATGAGAGGCGCAGTCTGCGGATCGATGCCGAGATACAACCCAGCGTTGCAGGATGCGGGATCAGTACGGGAATCAAAAGATTCGAAGTCAGATTCCGTCTGCCATTGCGCACTTTGGGCTGACGATCTAGAACCCGAGGACGCTCGATCTGATACCGCGAAAGCATCGAGACGGATGAGCGAGCTACCTAAAAATCTTTGTGTAGCACTTGAAACGACCGCAGGCTGTGAAGAGATGCTGGTCTCAGAAACATCGTCACCGCCAAAGGCGCTCGAGGCGTTGCGGTCTACACTCGCCGTGAGCACGGGGCAGCTCATCAAGTCAGGGGTTGATGGTTGATGCAGACTTTGTTCCAGGGCTTGCAGACGGCGGTCTACAGTGGCCTGCCATGCTTTCAAGGAGTCATGATCTTCTCCAAGAGTATTCGAGATACCCGGCGGTCCACGCCTCGAAGTATGAATGGAGTTGCGTGCTCCAGAAGCAAGCTCATCTCTGGTGGAATTTTCCATTCGTGCCGGTCCAGCCATGTTGTCTGAGTTATAATTGCTGGTGCCAGTAGCCTCGTTCGGCAGCTCTGCGTCGATCTGTCGGTCCACATAATCTTTCCCCAACCTCCGTCGCCTTTTGTTGGAGCCGACAGCATACGAACAGTCCAACGACAGCACTTGACAAGCCAAGCAAGGCCGTTCGCCTGAGCACTACACAAGTGGTAAGTCTGCGAACAGGATCAAGATCTACAGGAGGCATGTGATGGACCAAGTGTATCAAGGCGAGCCTACTAGTCGAACAATATTCTGCCTCACTGAATCACGTACCTTTGTCTTCCGTTTCTTGCACGTCTCACTGTCATAACATCAGTTCAACTACACACTTCGGCACACGACACAAAAGCGCGATCAGGTGGTTTACCATGCAGCGCGGACGTATTGGCCACGAACCGAGCCGGGAGCAGCTTTGCGCCGCTTTTCGGTCATAGCTTGATGAGAAGTCGTGGTCCAAGTTCTTGTTGAGTTATGGCTGATGTATGAACGATGCACAAGGTGAGGTTCCTGGTGTTCAGATGGGCAACCCCGCACTTGTTCGCCCTGAATCTAGATCTCTTGGCTCTTTATATCACGTGAGCTATCTTCTCAAGGACAATCAGCAATATATCGAAAATGTACACTATGTCATCCAGAGAGGACAAATCGCAGAACAGCAAACATGAAACTCAAGTTTGAGTCGTGTCCTGTCGAGATCGATGAGCTAGCGACAGTTACAGGGCCCTCTGGAGATCCCGAAATGCTGGAGATCCCGAAATGCTGGGGAGACGAATATGGGGTGATTTAATCTGTGGAGTTGCTCGCTTTCGCGATATTTGAAATCCTGGAGCCGACTCAGCTAAGCACTTCACCTTATCGTCTCAAAGCTTACTGTATAATTTGAACACGTGCGGGCCTTAGTGATGCTCCCTCTTGCCTTAAGACTTGGGAGACCGAGGCATTTCGTAATTGACCGGTTGTGGCAAAACATTCCGGCTACACTTTTGAGTTCTGCGTTTCCGGCCCTTTTTCCGTCAGGCTTGAATTCAAGACCAAAATTCCGTCTAAGTTCATGATTCGGCATTCTTCACATCAACTGATTCGGGATCCTTCACATCAACTGCGGGGGTCAGCATGTATCTCGAATATAAAGGGCCCCCTTATTAGACCTCGCATCTAGGTAGTTTGATTGTATTCTCATCATTTCCTCTTGTTATACAGACCACCATATACACCATGAAGGCATCCGGAGTACGCTGGTCAGACCCGATCTTCCAGCCACAGAGAAAACTTAAAGTCACTTGCATTGGTGCAGGGGCGTCTGGCCTCTTGTTGGCCTATAAGGTACAGAGACATTTCGACAACTTTGATCTTGTAGTGTACGAGAAGAACGAGGATGTAAGCGGCACATGGTTTGAGAACAAGTATCCAGGGTTGGTCCTGCTTCTTCACCTACTCTTGACCACCACTAACTTTCGTATAGATGTGCATGTGACGTTCCCAGCCACAACTACACCTGGTCCTTCGAACCCAAAGCAGATTGGTCCGGAACTTATGCAACATCCGGAGAAATCTTTGACTACTTCAAGCAATTTGGCGTCAGACATGGACTAGAAAAGTACATTAAGCTTCAACACACTGTGGTCGACGCCAGATGGAACGAGCAGGAGTCCATGTGGCACGTCACTGCACTTAACACTGCCACTCAAAAGACTGTCACAACTACTTGTCATGTACTCATCAATGCTGCGGGTATTCTCAACGCCTGGAAATGGCCTGCAATTCCCGGCTTGCAAGATTACAAGGGCACACTCTTGCACAGTGCAGCATGGGACACCACAACCGACTTGCAAGGCAAGAACGTTGGTCTCATTGGCAACGGGTAAGGATCTCCGGAGTAGGATCTCGAGCGAGCCAACCATTATTGACCTCTTTCCAGATCATCAGGAATCCAAATCCTTCCAGCAATTATCGATTCGGTCAAAAGCTTGACGACATTCATCAGAGAGCCTACATGGGTCGCTCCTCCTCTTGGTCAAGAACCCAAGAAGTACACAGACGAAGAGATCCAACAGTTCAAGACTGATCCTCAACACCATCTGGATATGCGCCGTGACATCGAGAAGAGCCTGAGTGGCTCTTTTGGAACATTCTTCCGAGACTCTGAAGAACAAAACATGACCAAACAATACATGCAAGGACACATGGAGTCGCTGCTCAACGACCGTGAGCTGCTGGAGAAGCTTGTCCCGGATTGGAGTGTTGGATGTCGCCGTATCACCCCTGGTATCGGCTATCTCGAGGCTCTCAACTCTGAAAAAGTCAAGGTTGTGCATGGTGCTATCACAAACGTCACTACCAGGGGACCCATCATAGATGATGGCGGTGAACATCCAGTCGATGTTCTCATTTGTGCAACCGGATTTGACACTACATTCAAGCCAAGATTCCCACTTGTCGGTAGATCAGGCAAGGCGCTGGCAGATGTCTGGAAGGGTAAGCAACAAGACTGGCTTTTTTATTGGAATTGAGTAGCTGACATATCCTAGATGAGGCTCGCGCTTACCTTGGACTTGCCGTCAATGACTACCCCAACTACTTTATGACCCTTGGACCAAACTGCCCAATTGGCAATGGGCCTGTTCTGATCGCCATTGAGGCAGAGGTAGAATACATCATCAAATTCCTCTCCAAGTTCCAGAAGGAGAACATCAAGTCAGTTTTGACAAACATATCATCCGTATAGGACAAAGGCTAATCCATCAACAGATCGTTCGATGTCAGACAGGAACCAGTAGACGACTTCAACGACTACAAAGATGCATACATGGAAGGCACAATCTGGTCCGAAGAATGCAAGTCTTGGTACAAGAACGGAAACGCAAAAGGCAAGATCGCCGCATTGTGGCCTGGAAGCACACTCCACTACCTCGAGACTCTTGCGGAACCCCGTTACGAAGACTGGAACTTCACTCATGATCGCGCCATCAACCGATTCACATATCTTGGCAATGGTTTCAGTACCTCGGAGAAACGCACTGGAGATTTGTCATATTACATCCGTAACAAAGATGATTCTCCCATCGATCCGTGTTTGAAGGGGCGGTCTGTAGGAGCGCCATCGATAGAGGAGTCTGCTAAGCAGGCTAACAACTTGCTGACAAAGGGTGATACCCGTGGTCAGAAGATTGCGGCTGTTGGAGAAACTGTAGCCAAACTGTAGTCAAATCGCAAGAACGATAAATAAATAGATGTTTGTTATTAAGCAGCCATCTCAGTCATGAGAACACGAATCAGATCTAGATAGTTTATATATGTATTGCTTTATACACTTCGGAGCATGGCCTCTGCGTCTGCGTCTCGAGTGTCTTTTTCCAACCATCCAGAATCTGTCAAGATGAGCCTCATATTATATCGTACTGACCTTGATCGGATTTGATCATGGATTCCCGAAGTTAATCTATTCATCAACAGTCTCCATCATCATAGATAGTCCAGTTAGAAGCTTTGAATAAATTATGTAGACAGGGTTGTCCTGTCAGATTTCCGATCTTGGAGATTTCGGAGATTGGCCCGGACCATTAGTCACTTGCCAACTATGCCTGATTAGGCTAGTCTCAAGTCTGGGGTAGTCTCACGCATCATCCATGGGGGAACAGCTTCTAGGCTTCTACATCTATTGCTTAGAGGAGTTGAGGTCTTCTTCTAATATACATGAACTTTGGCAGTCTTTCATATGGATATTTATCTGGATAACCATAGAGTACCAGCACCAGCCAGAATGCCACCCCAGAAATGCCCTTATCGTAGGATCACCTAGCCTCGGCAAACGTTCACAAGAGACCGGAATTGGTTAACATTCCGAGGAAACTCAAAATGCAGCAGCCATCTGGATTGGTTTGTCCGCAAGGAGACTCGAGTCTTTGATATGCGGGGACCCCTTTCTTCCTCCTTAATCTTCTCAATTGTTGGCACTTGAACTGTCCACAGCGAAAACCCCGGCACCGCGATGGCGACCAAGCAGAGACTGTCTACTGGAGACATTTTAAAAATCATCCGAGTGCTCCTTGCAACTTGTATGTAATCCGCCGCATAGTCTGCTTGGTTCGTTTCCGAGCTGATTTGGCAACATGTAGCTGCGAAAGCATTGGGTGCTGTAGTCACAGGTCCTTTCAGAGGTGCTCATGGCGCAAGAACGTACAAACAGCATGTGATCTTCACAGCCATAAGGAGCTTGACTGCGAGTTTGTCTGTGCGGCTTATGAGGCAAGTAGCTCGACTTCTGGGACTGGGGTTTGACGTTGATGGACTGACTTTCGATTGCACAGTGCGCTGACTCCTGGCACTCTGGACGCCTACGAGGCCTTTGCAAAGAAAAAAGGCTTCAAGCCGAACTTGATTGACACTGCTGGTGTTCAAGGAGGCTGGATTGGTAATCCTCAAGCCAAGAACACAATCATGTGGTTCCATGGTATGTGTCATGATCTCGAGTTTGGAACATCACAGTATGGCTAAAGTTGTTTACAGGAGGAGGTTATGCTTCTGCCGGCACTGATGGCCACATGAAGATAATATCAGACCTTGTGGATGAAGCCCAAAGCCACGGAAGTGAGCTGGGCGGCTTGATCATCCGATATGGTAAGTCTGATGATCTATTGCCATCGAAAATCTCAAAAATGGAGAGATGTTGACACAGCTGTTTTTGCTAGATTTGACTGCCCAGTCGGCATATCCCAGACAGCTGGAGCAAGCAGTTGCAGCGCTGCGCTATTTGATCGAGACTATGGGCAAGTCTCCACACCAAGTACGTCGTCCTCTCCAACCAAACATCAAACTCATACACGCTTTTTGTTATTTCCATGTGCTGATGTGACCGAAAAAAAAAACAGATCATAATAGCAGGTGACTCTGCGGGCGGACATCTCTCTCTCTCCCTCCTGTCCCATCTAACCCACCCTCATCCCAACATCGCACCGATCGATCTCGGCTCTGAGTCCTTGAAAGGACTTGCTCTGATCTCTCCCTGGGTAACTTTTTCCCAAGAAGCCGATGCTTGGAAGCGCAACGCCCGCAAAGACTGTCTCAGTCCCGTAGCAATCACCACCTGGACGAACGAGTTCCTGCAGCAAGCACCACACGACAACTACAACAGTCCCTTGACAGCGCCAGAGTCTTGGTGGGCTGACATCCCCGTATCAGAGATTATGGTCACTGGTGGTGAAGATGAGGTGCTTGTTGACGATGTCATGTCCATGATCAAGAAGTTAAAGGTCTGTTTTGTTTCTCGATTTCCTGGTGTTCATATTGACGAAAAAAACATTATCTGGGATGATTTTGACTAACTTAAAAACGTGGCAGACGCAGGATAAAGCAAAGGTACAGTCCTTGATTGCCACCCAGGAGCCACACGATGGTCCTTTACTCGAAGTGCTATTTTCCAAGAAGAGCGAATCAAGCCTATTCTTGACAGAGTGGACTTTGAAATTGGTAGCATCGTAAACGGGAATCAGCTCACTAGATCATCCATCACTTCACTGGGAAACCAAGATGTATATGTTTTATCCAAACTTTGCTGTGTTGATCCACTTGATATATTTGTTTTCGAGGATCAATACTTTGGGGAGATCTGATCAGATCGGGGAATTAGAGTTGATGTTCTAGCGTTTGCAATATTCTAGATGCGATAGATATTTCTCATGCAGTAATCAATACTCGCCTATGTTCAAACGAACACGGTCTTTTTGCAGTTTTCCAAATGCAGATTGGTGACCTGCTCGCATCTCTCTGACGAAAGAGTGTTTTTGCAACAGGGAAATAGATGAAACGAGGCATTATTGAGGTTGGAAGACGATTCTTTCGAGTAAAACAGTCATGGACATCTTGCGGGTAGGTGGGCGAACATTTGGTATTGTGGTTGGTAATAGCTATATAAACAAAAGAAAAATTTGTGTTGGGTATGGTCTTTCTTCCCATTTTCATCCGTGACAAGGTCGATAAAGCCTGTTATCGCCAGCCATATCACTTGAAGTCCCTCCTCTTTGTCAAAAACGCCTGCGCAAAAGAACGAATGAAACCCCAGCGTCCTTGATTCAAAATCCCTGCCTTGGTCTACAAGGTACATCCACTGAGCCCAGAGCTCCACCCCGTAAGTCTGTTAGCAACATCCGAAGCATAGCAAAGCGTACAGCATCCAGTGCCCAAATCATCAGCATGGTATCCGCCCAAACCACCATTATAGATTCTCGCAGCACGGTAATACATGCTGACATCAGTGACATCAGTCTCCTTGAGACATTGCACAAGGCCATCGCCAGAAGCAGTGCCTTCAGTGCCATCTACAATCATTTGTTCGATCTCCGAACTAGGACAGGGGTTTTGAATCACTCCGCCTGAGTTGCAAGTGCCGCTGCCGGCGTGATCTTGCATCAAGCCGGGGTTTGCAACACTCCAAGAGGTTGTGACGACACGTACACACCCGTTGGATTCTTGCATGACAATCGCCAAGATAAAGCGAGGGTCGACGCCAGAAGCAGCAGAAACCTTTGTGATGGCAGCTTTGATGTCAGCAATTTCGGTGGGTGAGTTGTTGGCGCCCCAGCCGTTGTTTGCGCAGGATTGTTGCATGATGGGGATGTTGGCGGTGAACATGTCGTCGAAATCCATCCATTGGGATTGGGCAGGCCAGCCGGCTGCGACAGTGCCGTTGCCGGTGTACATTTTGTATGCGGTGGAGGCGACAGAGGTCGATGAGGAAGACGAGCCAGAAGCGGAAGTCTGGGTTGCGGTTGTGGCGGTGGAGGCGGCGGGCGATGTTGCTGCGACTGAGGATCCTGCGGCTGATGAAGGAGTGTTGGAGCTAGAACCGGAGCTGCATGTAGCGACGCAGTAGGCATATCCGACCCTGTGCATGTGTTAGCTTTGAAGATCTGAAGAGGAAAAAGGGTCAAATGCTTACTGGATGTTGTTGCAAGAAGGTGCATTAACAGCAGGGTTCCAAGACATGAAAGTGTCGGTAGAGATGCCGTTCGCGGAAGCAATAACATAGCAGTAATCGCCAGACTTGGCAGTGTACCACTTGGTGCAGCCAGACACGATACCAGTCTGTGTGGAAGCAGGAGCAGCAACAGTAGCGCAAGAAGACGAGCTGGCCTGTACAGAACTGGAAGCAGCGGCCTTACTCGAAGAAGACTTGGCAGACGAGGATGCCTTGTAGCTGGAGCCAGAAACCAAAGCGGGAATGCTGGAAGTGGTGGCGATAGTCTTGGTAGTGGCGCCATGTTGGATCATAGAAGACATGGTAATCATGGTAGAAGACTTCTTGGACGATGAAGTAGGCTTGACAGAGGATGTGCTGGCCTTCTTGGTAGGGGAAGTGCTGGTGGTCTTCTTGCTGGACGAAGTGCTGGAGACTTTCTTAGCAGACGAAGAGCTAGTCTTCTTGGAAGATGTGCTCGATTTCTTGGTGGAAGTGCTTGCTGTCTTGGTCACGGGAATCGCGGCAGAGGTGCTCGTCTTTTTGGAAGATGTGCTCGACTTTTTTACAGAGGAAGAACTTGACTTCGAAGAGGACTGAGACACATACCTGACTGTGGTAGCCTTGGAAGAAGAAGAAGCAGACACTTTGCTAGCAGAAACACCTCCAGCGATAAGAGTTGGAGACTGGCTGGCGGGAAGGTAGATGATGCTAGTCTTGATGGCAGCGCAAGAAGATCCAGAAGAGAGAGCAGCAACCTTGATGGCGGGAGCTTTGAAAGGTGTTAGAGCTGAGAAGGTGGCGGTGACATAGTTGGTGACCACATCCGTAACAGTAACAGTCTTCTCGCTTGCAGATGCAGTAGTGACAGCTCCATTAACAGTGATGGTGTTGTAGACCGTATCAACAGATATGCTGGTAGTAGTATCAACAGTCTGAGAAAGTGCGCCGACAGCAGTAGGTGTGGTAGCTGCAACAGCGAGGACAACCGACACAGATGCATCGGAAGGGATGGCAGTTGAGATGTTCAAAGCCAATGATGAGTTCGAAGGAGACCCGCTCGCATACGAACCATCGGAAGTGAATGACAAAGTTGGGAAAGCAGTTTCTGATTGCGCAGTTGTGGAGGAGATGGTGCTGGAAGCTACCTCTGAGCTAGCAGAGTTGGCATCAGTACCATCTGCAAAGTTAGCAACAACATTGACTGTTGAAGTCTCGTATGAAATATGATCAGCGTAGATTGTAGAGTTGGCAGCGTCTGTCGTGGTGGAGTTGGAAAGAGTGCCGTTGATGAGGGAGCGATGGTGAAGATGATGAAGGTGAGTATGGCGAGAGTGACCGTGAAGAGGTCCAGCGGCGACGAGACCGATAGGCGCAAGGGTTGCGATGACCTGAGTAACGCGCATTGTAAAGAGTGTGGTGAGGTGTGTTGTTGTGAACGAGAGTGAGAAACCTGGTTCTGTAAAATGTGCAAACAGCGACCTGGATATATATCAGTGCAGACGCGAACAGCTTAGACTGTCGGCAAGCAGGGTTGGCTGCAGGAAGCACGGATTAAGGTAGTGTAGGGATCAGGAGGGGTGGAATACTTAGCCTGTGTGGCGCTCGCGAAAAACCTGGGATGGAGTGCTTCTGTAAAGGGGCTGGAGGGGTTAGTGAATCGTAGAAGATTTTTTTTTTTACCTTTACAGCTGCATTTAACCTGGTTGCCGGGATGAGTGTCACGAATGATTTGTTGGTGCGCGTGAGAGAACAATGAAAGCAAGGAGGCGCGCATCATCTTATACCATTTGCAGTCGAATATTTGAACAGTCTACACGTGAAGAGCCCACCACATGGTTGCGTAGGAGGGCGTGATAGAGGTCAACGTTCTACGATAGGAAGATAGTGTAACCCAGGTGAAAGTGCACGGACGGACCCTTCAATGACAGGTATTCAAGTCACGATCGATACGTCTTTGTCCATTGGCGCGACTGACCTGACAGTTGCTCGTGAAGAGTTGTCCATGCAGGCGCGTTGTAGAAACGCGTAAAAGGGGGTGCTTTGCAGAAGGGGGGATAAGCCAGGTCCACAAATCCAGAACAGTCACTGTCTCGACCTGGAGGAGTAGCGCAATTGGGATTGAACAAAGGCAATAGAAGAGCCAGATCTTTTCAGAATGTTGCCCTGCGCTACAACGGTAGTTATTGGCATCATAGACGATTCAAGCGGTTCGGTTCCTAGGATATCCCTTGCTTGGAGAAGGAGAAAGAGGTTCGGCTTGTGTCCAACGGGTGGGTTTCTAGCCAACGGTCCTGTTGTTCCGTCGACGCGACTTTCAGACGGACAGAATGGGATCTGTAGAGACCTACGGATATCAGTGTCCATCCGAGTGTGCATCAGAGGCGCATCAAAGACCGGTGACGTGCGCCTCTTTCGTGATGGTCAAGTGTCATGCAAGTTCCGTCAAACAAGGGAAGAGGTTGGGCAATGGTTGGACAGGAACGAGCGGGGCTTTCCGACAAGGAAATTTGTAACCTCTCCTCACGAGCACCTCGCAGCCAACAATTACGGAATCCACTTTCTATGCCGCAATGGTAGCTCTTCGGGTACTCACACATGGATATATGCGATTAGTCTGATATGTAGAGATAGCCGTGGTGACCGCCGTTTTGCAGCCGCCTGCCTACATGGGGCTTGAACAGCCGAGAAATCGCAAACTGTAAAAGTCTAGCCATGAAACCTCGACATCGAGCGAGACTGGAGTCTAGCAGGTCTATTATTGCGCTTTGGATGGTGCGTCAAGCATACTCGTATCGCTGCGCTACAAGTGCTGAACACTATTGTGGTTGTCAACCGGGAAAGCAATACCGAACAGTGTCTGAAAGCAATGGTAAAGCATTTTCCAGCCATCTCTGACGGCTTCACGCATACCATAGATCTGGCACTTGCATGTCACAAAAGAACTACTGCATGTCAAGCCAGGTACCTTTCAGCCATGTTATAGATGCGACAATGTGATAGGTCAGAGTGTGGAGATTGACGACGGGACATGTTTTCTACCATCCTTGTAACATTTGGACTGAGTGAACTCCGGCTCGGTAAAATGCAGCCGGGTCGTGGTACCTGACCTCCAATCATGATTTTCTCAATCGCATATCATCACTCTAGTTGCAGAATCAAACCCACAGTGGAGCAAGCGCGCGCTTGTTGAAAGTGTATTATAGGGTGCTTTAGTGATTGTTGCTGAACAGGCGAAATGGACGAAAAGTAAGTAGTAAAAGAGTTTCTTGGAATATTTGTACAGACCATGTTGAGAACGCCGGTAGAAGATGCCCAGATTTTGTGAGTCCCCAATATCATATACAGCCAGCAGAGCAGCAAGAAACAAAAAGATGCCGTCACTCCCTACGGCGAAGGAGACTCGGGCATGCGGTTGGCAGACTGATCAACGCTGGGGGGAGGCAGTTCACGTCTCGGCCTCCTCAGCGACTCCTCAGTGACACCGTTACCAAGCTTTGTGATACCCATGACTGGTGGGTCTCCAGCACGCACAAACTCGTAGAGACCAGGCAACTTGTTTCCAGCCAGTCTGAAAGCATCCTTGACAACCTGCTCGTGCAACTCTCCCTTGAGCTCGAAGATGATCTTGCTGACAGCAACACGCGAAGCCCAGTAATCGAAGCTACCCTTTCCCTTTCCCATACGCGACTCGTTACCAGAAGTGTAGACACCGATGTTTGCGGAGATGCGGGTGTAGAGGCGGTACTTCATTCCACGCAGGCGCTTACGGATGACATCTTCGCCAATCTTGAGCTGTGCAGCACTAATGCGACGGTCGTGGTCGAGCAGACGAAGGCCGTAGTCACCCCAAACGACGGTGGTGCCGCGAGTGCTGCCGCCAGTAGGTACACGAGGTCGTCCTTTGCGGTCTTTCTTGTTCGCGCCGGCGCGAGGAAGGAGCCAGGATTGGATTGAAGGTGTTGAGGAGAATGCGCGAGACAAGGATGAGAGGATTGGAGATGTTTGGCTTGGGAGGAATTGTGGCCGTGCTGGAGTATGGTTTAGTCTTGGATGCGCGAGGGAACTGATGAGATGAGTGGCGTACTGCAGGTCTGGGCGAAAGAGAAGAGGGTGTTGCGATGCGAAGCAAGGCTCGCGCGGATCCGTGGTGCCGACATGATTGATGTGATTGAGTGTATATGGCTGTCTTGTCTTGATACAGGCCCTTGGACTTTCTCCAAGTCGGGCTCGGCTTGTTCCGTTCGCCGCGGGAGTGTTGCAGCCTAATCGGGATAGATTAATGACGCGCTGTCGAGTGATCGCGAACACCCGAGCGCGTCTTGTCTCAGAGCTGCAATTGACTGCATCAATTATATCGTAGCAGTTGCGAGCATCTACCTATCTCGCTTGTGGATAGAGATAGACCATGCCAGCAGACATTCGCAATTTCTTTGGTGGCAAGCCGGCTGCTACACCACCGGCGAAAGAGGAAAAGAAGGCTCCTGCCAAAAAGGGAAGAGCTAGAAAGGTCGTCGATGACAGCGACGATGAGGAAGAGTCCGTGACTCAACTATTACCACCAAGAGTTGATCACATGCTGATACTGCAACAGAGTAGCACCAAAGAAGGCAGCGACGACAAAAACAGCAACAGCGTAAGCGTGTCTGCCTGGCTGCAACTTGCTCCTTCCCTGATTGACTCCCCCAGAAAACGCGCCGCATCACCACAAGGCGAGGAAACGACGACTGCCGCCTACTTCGCCAACAAAAACAAGCCCAAGCGAGCTGCCGCCGCCACCAAATCACAACCTGCTCCGACCAAGAAATCTCCAGCCAAACCCATCAAATCAGAATCCACTCCACCACCTTCTACAGATGATCTGAACCCGGACGACTTTCCTGACGACGACCTCGACGACGCTCCTACAGCAAACCTCAAGAAGGAGGACCCTCCTGCTGAAGACATGCCTCCCAAGAAGCGCACCGCCGCCACCAAGGCCAAACCAACCAAGGTCAAGGATGAAGACGACGAAGATGCCGACGTTGACATGAAAGACAATGACTTTGTCGTTCCTGACGATGACGACGACGACGACATGGTCGTTGAAGAACCCACCAAGGCCAAACCAAAGTCCAAGGCCGGCGCAAAGAGAAAGTCAAAGGACCTCGACACAGACGAAGAAGAAGAAAAGCCCAAGCCGAAAAAGCCTCGTGCTCCCTCCAAGAAGAAGGACAAGGATCCACCACCTGAAGACAGTGCGGAACTCAAGGCCATCCTCAACGACATCCCCTTGATTCAGGCACCCGACCCGCCCAGTGATGATGAGAGCGGCAAGAAGAAGTGGTATAATCGACCCAAGGATGATAACCCCGCCCCTGGTGCTGGTAGTCTCGACATTCCCGAGGGCAACGAAAACTGTCTTGCTGGTCTGACCTTTGTCTTCACTGGCCAGCTCACATACCTCTCGAGGGAAGAGGGACAGAATCTGGTCAAGCGTTATGGTGGAAAGTGTACAACAGCTCCAAGTAAGAATACCAGCTACGTCGTCCTGGGAGCTGAGGCTGGTCCCAAGAAACTTGCCACCATCAAGCAACACAGTCTCAAAGTCATTGACGAACAAGGTCTCTGCGCTCTCATTGCCAAACTTCCTCCCAACGGCGGCAATAGTGTTGCCGGCGCCAAGTTTGCAGATCAGCAGAAGAAGGAAGCCGAGAAGATCAAGAAGGCTGCTGAAGAGATCGAAAAGGCAGAGCGGGAAAAGGCTGCCAAGGGTATTGCCTCTCAACCAAAGGGCGTTGCTGCCGACGGTACTGACAACAGACTCTGGACTGTCAAGTATGCTCCCACTCAGCTCGGTCAGATTTGTGGCAACAAAGGTCAAGTAGAAAAGTTGAGTAATTGGTTGCGCAACTTCCACAAGAACGCCCGCAAAGACTTCAAACTGGCTGGCAAGGATGGCAGTGGTACTTACAGAGCAGTCATGATCCATGGCCCTCCTGGTATCGGCAAGACCACAGCAGCACATCTCGTCGCCAAACTCGAAGGTTTTGACCTTGTCGAAAGCAACGCCAGTGACACTCGCAGCAAGAAGTTGGTCGAAAGTGGTCTTAAGGGAGTCCTGAGCACAACTTCTCTCATGGGCTACTTCTCTGCGGGCGAGGTCGAGGCAAGCAAGAAGAAGATGGTCTTGATCATGGATGAGGTTGATGGTATGTCTGCTGGTGATCGTGGTGGTGTCGGCGCGCTCGCCGCTGTCTGCAAGAAGACCCAGGTCCCCATGATTCTCATCTGCAACGACCGCAAGCTTCCAAAGATGAAGCCATTCGACTTTGTCACATTCGATCTTCCTTTCCGCCGTCCAAGCAACGACATGATTCGTGCTCGTATTGCAACCATTGCCCACCGCGAAGGTCTCAAAATGCCTCCAAACGTTATGAACGCTTTGATTGAAGGCACAGGAGCAGATATTCGACAGGTTGTCAACATGATCTCTACAGCAAAGCTTGATCAGTCCGCCATGGATTATGACAAGGGCAAGGAGATGTCGAAGGCTTGGGAGAAGCATGTCGTTTTGAAGCCGTGGGACATCACAAGCAAGATTCTCGGAGGTGGCATGTTCCAAGCAGCCAGTAAATCAACACTCAACGACAAGATTGAGTTGTACTTCAACGACCACGAGTTCAGCCCTCTGATGATGCAAGAGAACTATCTTGGTACAAAGCCGATCCTGGCTGCAGACGCTCCCAACGCCAAGATGGCTAATCTCAAGACGCTCGAGTTGTCAAGTCAAGCAGCCGACAGTATCTCTGATGGTGATTTGGTTGATAGAATGATCCACGGCTCACAACAGCAATGGAGCTTGATGCCTACACACGCCATTATGAGTTTCGTTCGTCCAGCCTCATTCGTTGCAGGCTCTCAAGCTGGTTCACAGACCCGCTTCACATCATGGTTGGGCAAGAACAGTACTTATGGCAAACTCAGCCGTCAAGTCAAGGAGATTCAAGGTCACATGCGTCTGCGCACTTCTGGAGATAGACACGAGATCAGACAACAGTATCTTCCCACCTTGTGGCAGAATCTTGTCAAGAAGCTGGAAGCTGAAGGCAAAGAAGCAGTCCCCGAAGTCATCCAACTGATGGATCAATACTTCCTTACTAAGGATGACTTTGATGCCATCTTGGAACTTGGTGTGGGACCTATGGATCAGGAGAAGGTTAAGCTGGAAACCCAGACAAAAGCCACTTTTACCAGGATGTAAGTGATCATTGCACTATTCATTCCCCTTTGCAAAACACAAGCTGACTCAATTGCTTCACAGGTACAATGCACAATCTCATCCTCTCCCCTTCATGAAAGCTTCCAGCGTTGTCAACCCATCCAAAAAGATCGCAAAGGACAAGCCCGATCTTGAAGAAGCTATGGATGACTCGGAAGATGAAGCCATTCTCAAGGACGCAGCCGAGGACGATGCCGAAGAAGAGGAAGATATGGATCCTACAAAGGACAAGTACGTCGCCAAACCCAAGAAAAAGAAGGCTCCCGCTGCAAAGGGTAAGGGAAAGAAAAAGGCAGACAGTGGAGATGAAGATGACGATGAAGAGAAGCCCAAGCCGGCTGCTAAGAAGAAGGCACCTGCTAAGCCAAGGGCTAAGAAGTGAGTATGGAGAGCAGTCCTCGTGACGAATGCTGAAGAAGAGGGGTATGCTACTATGAAGGATATTAGTGGTTGCTGCAAGTCGTCTTGCCACGACGATCTTTTACCAGGCGCACACTTGCTGTACGATCATACAGCTGGGAAACATTAATAGAGTGCAGGTTCCATGGGGAAAGAGAGAGGAGGATTTGCTGAAGCATCGTTATAGCTTTCGGCATGAATGCAAATCATATGCTAATCCCTATCTTTTCCTGCTTGCATCTCCCTGACATGCACATCAAAACACATTGAAAACTAGTAATGCCGCTCAAGAGTTCAAAGCAATGTGGGTTCACATAGCGAACTACTATAGCTCTCCCTAACTACAGACCTGATCTCTCCACATTGTGCAGTCGACCGGTGTGCGATGCTACATACTATCATGATGAAGATCACTTCTGTTCGTATTCCAGCCCCACTTCTGTTATAATGACTCGAGAATCAGAAGCCCGACGGCCTCTTGTTCTATTTGCAGTCTTCGCTTCTGCTTGGCGTACGCAATTGTGTTGACGTGCATTAGCGAGCCGTCCATTAGGGAACCGTCTTTTCGGAAGTCGACTCTCTATCAAGTTATGGCAATCCACTTGAGACACTATAAGGACCACCTACATAATGACTCTTGTACGAGACGATGGCGCCTGAGCGAAGTCCTTGAGATTGTCTGTCAAGCTCAGCGGATCTGATAATCAGGATTGATGTCGATCTTAGGGTTAGAGTGTTAGCGAATCCCCCTCGGGTGATCTACGACCATTCTTGACAAGAATAGCAATCACACGCCATGCAGCATACAACGATACGATGAATGACTCGAGGACGAGGTTGAGATCATACTGATGGAAAGCTATAAGTATGTGGGCTTTGTCCGTTGTAGCACTACTTGTTCAGGCTCAACCTTGATCGTTCTTGCTCAAGATGCCTTCTCGCCTTATGCTCCCGGCCTTGTTGGCTGTTTTTTTGCCTATGGCTATCGCTGCTCCTGCAAACAGTGCTGAGTCTTGTGCTGATATCGCTTCTGCTGTCCCCACTGGCGTCGACCCGACGCCTTTTTGTCGCTCATACATCAGCATAGCAACTAGGCCGACCTATATCTACGTCAATGACCCAACGTTTACTTCGACCATCACCACCACTGCATCCACCGTGTTTGAGACTGTGTAAGACAGCAAATCTCCCAAGCAACTCTTACTCTTCGGACCGCCGCTAATGCCACGCAGGGCCACAAGCACTCTAACCTTTTGTGATGCCCGGCCCACCAACGTGAAGAGAGAGGAGATTTCCTTGTCGCCTGAGCAGAAGACTTCGGAAGCGTGTTCTTGCTTGAGCATTCCTCCCGAGACTGTCACGCATACTGTGACGGACGTTTACCATACCACTATTACTCCCATTGTCACTTCTTCCGTCACTGCGTATGAGACCCACATCGGTGCTTCCAAAGTTGAGATTGAGTCTCCTTATCTGGTTTCGCCTACGCCTGTTTCTTGGTCTCAGCCCGAGTATCTAGACCATGCGCTGGACTTTTCCGAACCCATTCTACATGACTGGCCTATCCGTTTCCGCAACATTTCCACTCTGGATAGAAACTTTGAGAACAAGACGTATATCTTGTCTGCCTCTGTCAATGGCGTAAGTGAAGCCCAAAGACCCCAAATCGTTGTCGTGTATCCACAACTGACCACACGCCACAACACCACAGGGTCTCTCCATCGTTGCTCCAGGAGGTGGATACCTAACCCCTTCACCCTCGCCAAACCTTCCCTCCCCACCCTACGACTCTGGAAACATTTTTGCCGTGCTCTGGGGCCCGCACTCTGTAAACGCCGCGCTTCAAAACCCTACCTCTAATCAAACCCAAGGCATTCAATATGCTACTCAAGGCACTGCTCCCCAGCGCACCTTGACCATCGAATGGATCCTAGGCTCCTCCTCGAGTGACGTCTCCTCACACTACCGGTTCTGGGTTACGTTTTACGAAGACCAGCCCCAGAGGTTTAGATATACTTATTGGGATGTCAGTGATGGAGTGGTGGAGGGGGTGGGTGAGCGGGATCAAAGGGCTAGATGGGTAGTCGGAGCAGAAAACGAACAAGACGAGGCTGTACAATCCTCCGGCAGCGATGAACTCAACAACATTCAGGGCCATGAGATTACTTCAGGCTTGGTGTTGGAGTATGAGTATTCTACCAACAGTTTTATCGCTAGCACTGTTTGGGAGGGGTTGTGCTAATAAGCCGAGGTGGTCTCATGGTGCGCACTATTGCGGAGCATTGACCGTCTCGAAACAAAAGCCACAGGGACAATAAGCAAACAGAAGAAAAACACAGTGATACTAGCACCGACAGAAAGCATTTCGCCCGCGGGAAGAGTTGATTCAAAAAGTCTACAGCGGCGTGAAACCTAGGTATGCTTACTCCTTGAAAACCCTCCTTCCTTAAACCTCCACTCTCTGGAAGTTCAATAGCACCCCCCCGTGTGCTAAAAGACTGTTAAACTTGCATCGTGCTCCGAACGACAGCAAAGGAGAGCAAAAGCGTATACTATAACAAGCACGATTGTTTACCGAGTAGAGGTATGGCTATAGAGAGGCTTTAAGTCATCACTTCTTCGATAAAGCACTTATCCTATCTAGAGGTCCTATAGTATTGTGCATTTTTACAGCTAATTACCATGCGTTTACATACTTTATAGCAGATACAAACAAAGGGGGAGAATTTCTTCGACAGCAGAATGCAGCAGAAAACAAAGATAAATGATAAATGATAAAGGATAAGGATAAGGGTATAGTATCGACTTGTTCCCAGATGTAGGGTATTCAAGGAAAAGATAACCCAGAGGTCATTGAAGTTTGTTTTCTGTACATCGAAAAAGCGTCGGACAAACATATATATTTGTTTTACGATATAGGCAAGAAATTACCCACGATAACCGATGGACTGTGTATTCTCAAATGTTAGCAAGAAGTACAAAACACTCTCTTTCACCTCTTCTAACCATCTGCCATACCCGTGCATATCTCAGCAGAGAAAAGATAGAGGCAGGGCCAGAGGCAAAGGGAAAAAAGAAAACACACTCACATGTTATGTATATCCCTCCTGATCGTAAACGAAAAACAGCATTTCCTAAGCCTCTGCTGCTGCTTGGTCTCCCCTCCATGTTTGGGAGTCTTTGCTTTAAGTTCTTCGCTAGCAACTCCGTCTTTGGGTTTGTCGGTTTTGTCGGTTTCATCATCGTCCTGAGGGTTTTTCAGTGTACAAGAAGTGAGAATGGCTTTTTGAGATTGGTCAAAAGCAATGGCGCCGAATTTCTCCCAGTAAGAGACGAGAGAGTCTTCGGCCATGATTTCGTGGAGGGCGAGTTTTCCCTGTTGTTTTGCAAGCATGGGTTAGCATTATTGCTCGAAAGAAGTGAGAGGAAAGAAGCGTTGTCGGAAAAGCAGAGCAAGAGTGGCAAGGGGGTGAGCAAAAGCAAGGCGAGAAGCAAAACAGGGTAACACACATCTCTCAGCTCCTCCATGGGCACCTGAATAAGCTCAGCCATTTCCTTGTTGCCTCTGAAGATCTCTCCTGTACGTCGCCAACAACAAGCAGGAATGGCCATACTAGCAAACACGCGATCATATTCCATCAGTGTACTCTCCCACCACATCTCGACTCGAATAAGTTGGATGTCAGTAAGATTATGCATGGCCTCCCTAAACTTGGGTCTGAATTTCTCGAGTTGGCGAAGGATTTTTTGGCGCAAGGGTGGTCGCATGTGTGATTCCATGTATGTGTTCAAGCGTGAGTAGCCGCGGACGTAGTTGAATGGACGCAACATGCCGGCGTCATATTTTGCTTGCAGTAGTTTGAGCATGCGGGCTTCAGGAGTGTCGTTACCCGCTGGATCGGCGGCTGTCATGTAAAATTTGTCACGGGCTTTTGTATCGACAGGCATGACTGATGCAGGACGAGAGACTTCATTCGCGGCAGGAGCTGGAGGATCTTGTTGTTGTGGTTGTGCTGTAGAGGAGGGTTGTGCTTGGTGGATGCCGCTGAAGAGGTTCATGTTGTTTGCGTAGGTGGAGAGGGAGCCAGTGGCCAGCAGAGGGTCGTTGAAGATTGGATTGGGGTCGTCAAGGTTATAGGTTGCGCCATCGTCGAGTAGACTGTTGTTCAGAAAGTCGCCGAGGAAGTTGTACTCGTCTGTTACCTCGGAAGTGTTGAAGGTGTAGTTGGGATGGAGATTACGCATGTCATGTAGCTGGTTTGAGGAGCCAAAGTTCCAGTCGTCAATGGAGAAGGGCTGCGGCTGATTCTGTTGCTTGATGTGTGGTGGTGACATTGGTTTCGAGTGTTGGATGGTGGGAAGGTCCATTCTCATGCTGCTTCGACGTTCATCTTGGTTGGGATTCGTCTCGGCAGGAGGAGTGTCAGTGTCTGGTTTCTTGCCCTTTGCAGGCTCTCGTGGTTCGTCATGGCAGAGGTGGGCAATGTCGCGTTTGACGCATCTGGCGCATGGTCGTTCGAGGTCGCATGTCATATGCGATCGACGACAGTAGACACAGGCATGATTGACCTTTCTGCGCTTCTTCCTCGGCGGGCTTGACGGGCTGTCTACGGTGGCTGTGCTCTTTGCTCTCTCCTGCGACTTGGGAGTGTCGGTTGTACTCGTAGTCTGTTGCTTGTTGGTGGGTTTCGTGTCGTTCATGGTTCCATTGCGGTCGTGTTTCGTGTCGGCGTCGGTCATGTCCAGTCAAATCCCTCTATAGGCGGAGCAGTCGCTGCAACGCCAAATCCGAGCTCTTCCAGTTTCCAGACTTTGGTATACGCGTAGGCCGAGGTGCAATGACGGATCGCATCGAGTCGCGAGGGTCGAGGGTCAGCGGCCCGCTGCCAAGCCCGTTCCATAGTCGGCAATAATGCCTCATCTTTCAACAACACCCATCATCTTGAAAACCATCTTGTGTGATTGCTGTCATCATCTGCTGCCTCACATGGCTGCTGGCTCAACCTTTGTTCATGTTTTTGACAAAGAATCCTTGTTGGAGATTTTTGTTTTGCGTCTCGGGATCTGCAAGGACAAACACGGCCCGATGAAGCCCTTCATCACTCCACCATTTCTACCGATTATGCCCGCTTGGGATTCTGACTACTATGAAAGAGTACTGCATGTCCGACATGCTGCGTGATAGAATTATGTTTCAGATCAATCCAATTAAGTAATAGGAATCCACATTCGCTCAATCCATGCAAAAGCACTGCTCAATCTACTCAACCACTGAGCTACAATTAAAAATCGCTTCTTCACAAAACCCGTCCATTAACAGACGATTGAATCGAAGCCTGTATCCCTACCCATGCAGTATTTCTAAGAAGCCCTTTGTCGAAAATGCCTCTTGACCAATCCCAAAACTCCCTCGCAGCATATCCTCTAGATGCTACGTATGCTTGTCGGTGCCCTTCTCAATAAGAGACCAACATCATCTAGTGCGATCGACTGTCACATAGTCGTGTCCCTGACGGTAGTTTGGTGTAGGTGTCTTTGGCATGGCGCCAGGGATGTGTGGTTGGAACGACTCTTCTCTGTTGTTTGGCGGTCTTTGCTGATATTCTTGTCCGGGGTACGATTGGTAGCCAGAGACTTGTCTAGGAGCGGCTTCTCTCGCGGTATAGGATGGCTGAGCGCCAGATGCAGCTTGGTGTGGAGTGAGTTCGTGGTCGGGACTGTTGGCAGCTCGTGCTAGACGTTCTTCCGTCTCGCGTAGGCGTGCTTCAATTTCTGCGAGTTCTTCTTCTCGGGTCGATACTGTGCGCTTTCTGTTTTGGGTCAGCTTGAGCTGATGGTGTGGCTTGATGGATGGGATGCTCACTTCTCTTGGACGGTAAACGAGAGGTTGCCGAGAGTTGTGCCCGAGTTCAAGCCAAACAGAGAATCCAGGTCGTCCGAGAAGTTGCGAGCGGCGATGCTACGGCCATGTAAGTGGAAGTCAAGCAGTCGGGTCAATCGAGGTCAGCGTACGATTCGGGTCTGGCCCGCTGTTGAGGGGTGTGTTCCATGACGTTGTATTGACAGGGATGATGAAGCTGTTGATAGATTGTGGCTTGTTGGTTGAAGGTGGCAGCAAAGGTAGCGCAGTAAACAGGGACGGATGTTGAAGAGTGGACAGAAGGCGGGGTGTTGGTGAAATGGAAACAACTTAGTCTTGAGTGATAAAAGGAGGATCGTCTCATTCATATGCAAGCTGCGACATGACCACTTGTCGGTGCGTTCTCGTACTCGACTCAGGCAGTGACCAGGCCGCCAAGACTAGCATCATCGAGCATCATGGCAGACCGAGGAATGTATACCTACAGGTACCCATCGACTTTTGAGGCTAAAACAAGACGATTGTGATGAGAAAAGGTCAAAAGATGGCGCCTTTTTCACAGCTTCTAGACGTCTCCTGCCTTGTCGTGTCTTCTGCCTTGAGGCTGTTGAGGATGGTAGCTGAGGCATTTTGGAAGCATCATTTGGCTACTGGTAATCTTGCAGAAATCAAGGCATTTTCTCATAATTAGCATGTCAAGGCGTAGCTGCATTATCTCAAGATAGACGTTAAGGCAGATGTTGAGTCAAAGAGTGGAACAGTTGAAAGGTTCCAAAATCCAACTGGTCCAGCCAAGCAACGTTGGCGGCAGCGGAAGAGGCGCGCAAATCCCATGGCAGCCCAAGCAATTCAGACAGACACGAAGCACGAGGCCACCAACAAGACGATCATCAAACCATTCATCATTTCGCAACACAATCACCATGAGCTACAACGCGTAAATCATAACACCAGACAAGCATGAACTGGAATTATCCCAACTCCTGGCCCGAACACAACCCGACACGCTACTCTGGTCGCCGACGTCGCCAACAACTTGCGACAAGTCAACTCGCAAATGACTAGTCTGGCCCAACACACTCCGCTCGAGTCGCTTCTGCTCTTGCACGCCTTGCGCAGCGATGGTTTGACTGCCATTCGCTTTGGCCAAATTTCAGAGCAGCTGAACAACATTCCACTCGTCCGCAACGACCCATCCTACGACAGCGCTCGTTTGCATCAAGATGCTTTGAAACACCTGTGTCTACGATTGCTCAAGGACGAGGCACGCAATAGCTTGGATCAGCATGACGACAGGAAGAAAAGACAACTCAGTCCGACCATTCTTACTGTCGAAGAAGCCGCCAAACATTCCCACTTGATCCCTCGTCTTGTCCATCGCTTGTATACTCGCTACAGGGAGGGTGTAGTTGCTGAAATCAAGAAAGAGGAGGACAAGTACGATACTTTGACGCGCGAGATTGGCGAGATAGAGGCTGGACAATGGGACCATCGTCTACGCAGCGAACAAGCTGCCTCTACAGCGCCCACGCGACCTGAACCCACCGATGCGACACCAACACCAGATGGAGATGCGCAAACCAATGCATCTGCTGCTTCAACTCCTGGAGAGAATGCGTCGCAACAAGCCAAGGATCTAGTACGATTGAATCGCGCAAAGATTGACGCCGTCATCAACCATGAGCCCGTCGCTGCTCGTCCTACAGCTTCGCCAACCCCTCCACTTCCTCCATCATCTTCGCAGTCGCAGTATGCTCCACCTGCCGTACCTCACAGACTGTCGACCACTTCTCTGCCACCTCTATCAGAGATGGCTCCAGATCAGCACATGCAGCAATCTCAGCCCTCCCCCCAGCTACCAAATCTGCAATCTGCTCCTGGCTACCGTGTGTCTCCGTCCATACAGCAAAATGGCTTCCCTCCTCAGTTTGCTCGTCCCAATGCTCAGCAGAGTCCTCGTCACAGTCCTGCTCCATCCTCGCCTCGTCCAGTCTTGCCCTTACCTCCTGGTATGAGTATGCCACCTCGCCCACATTCTCCTGCTCTTTCGAGTCGTGGTGGTCCTGCTCAGTATCCATCACCCACTCAGCGTATGCCTCCAGTCCCTCTTCAGCCCGCCCCACGACCACCCCACATGCACACTCCTCCAACATACAACCAAGCCTACCCTCCATACCCTCAACAGCCAGGTTATCCTGCTCAACAGCAACCAGCATACCCAACTCGTCCGCCTCATCAAGGAGGCTATCAATTGCCACCATTTCAGGTCGCTGCTCAGGATCCAAACAGGATGCATCAACAACATCTAGTTCAACAACAAGTTGTACCGCAACATGCTCGTCAACCACCTACTCCCGCCCGTCAGCATGTCCCTGCTCCCTATTCTCCCCATACACCATACGCATATCCTGCGCCTTCTGATCCGCGTCGTCCTGATGCTGCCAATCCTTTGGACATCTTGAGCAGTTTGAGAAAGACGCCTCGTTCAACTCTTTCTCGTTCTATGACTCCACGTTCAAATTCTCGTGTTGCGACTTGGAAGCGTGAAAGACCATCTATGCTATCTCGACCATTCATTGATGGTGTTGAAAGTCCTGCACCTGAACGTGTGAGCCCACCTCCACCATCGCGTGAGACTTCGCCTGTCCGCAGTACCAAAGAGGTTCCAATCAAGCCCAAGCCTGTGGAGGAACATCCTAAGCAAGTTGAGCAGGAAGAAGCAGAACCAACTCCAAAACCCACCAAGTCTAGCCGCAAATCAACTAGACGCAATCGGGCTGCGAGCAATGCTTCTTCTGCTATTGCGAGCTCTGTTCGTGCCAGAACAAGAAGTCAATCTGTGTTGTCTCAGATCGAGGCTCAAGCTCCCAATCCAGAGCAATCGACTACATCACGTATCGTTAAGGATGAACCAATGACACCTGCGGACTTGCTTCAAGAAGAAATTCTGCAAGCTGAAACCTCTGATCCACCTTCTCAGCTCAGATCAAAACGCGGTCGTTTTGCGAGTAACAAACGCAAGCGGGCTCGTTCGGCGACTCCGATTCCTTCCTCAGAAGCACCTGTTGCAGAATCTTCCGAGCCTGAACAACCTGGACCTGCTTATGGACCTCCTCTCAAAAACAAAGTTCAAGCCCACCGCAATTTCGCACGCATCTCGAACGTGATCATTAACGATATCACTCAACACAAACACGCAGGACCATTCCAAAAGCCTGTCCGCGAAAAAGATGCAGAAGGATACACATCCATCATCAAACGGCCTCAAGACTTGAAATCGATCAAAGCAGCCATCACTTTTGGGTCTCGCGCCATCAACGCCGCAACCACAACCTCATCTGTCGATTCTCCAGCCGTCGGCACACCCTCAAACTCTTCTTCTTCCTCTCTTGTACTTCTCGACAAAACCGCCGACTTGATTCCTCCTCGTGCCATTGTCAATTCAAGCCAGTTGGAAAAGGAAGTCATGAGGATGTTTGCTAATGCCGTCATGTTCAATCCTGGTATGGAGGGTATGGTGCAGGATGCACGTGAAATGGCTGATGATGTTGAAGCCAAAGTCAGGGATTGGAGACAGG
Source organism: Aureobasidium sp. EXF-3400 (assembly GCA_024195585.1). Lineage (NCBI taxonomy): Eukaryota > Fungi > Ascomycota > Dothideomycetes > Dothideales > Saccotheciaceae > Aureobasidium > Aureobasidium sp. EXF-3400. The sequence goes on from SWBL01000078.1 coordinate 133,571, forward strand.
TCGAGGGAGCGGCTGCGAGTAGTGTTAGACAAGCAGCTGACAAGGATGAGGAAGAGGAAGGTGTTTCTGCATCTGTTGGAGGCGATAAGAAGAGAAGGAAGGTTTGATAGGGGGTTTCTTTTGGGTCTGTTTTTTTTTGCATTTTTGCATTTTTGCACTTTTTTGCTCAAAGGCATTTCTGTTTAGGAAAGGATAAACAGAAATGGCATCCTCTGCTTTCGGTTTCTTTTTTTTTGGTGCATTATATCACTTGCCTGCATCTTCCACAGCTTAGAGTAGAAAAGCCGGTGTACTCCATACAGTTAGACTTCTTCCAGGTCCCATTCATGCCTTGTTGTGCACAAAGTTGTTCATTTTTTTTTCTTTCGCGGAAATTAAAAGTCTTTATTCCTCATCCTCATTCCAAACGCATCGCAAGTGGCTTGCATGGCCTCTTTGCCCTTTCTGCTTATTGTTACTCTTTTTTTTTTTTTTCCTTGATTTTTTTTCGTGGCCTGCCTTGATCACGCTGCATGTCTTTTCGAGTTTCGTGCTCTTTTTGCTCTCTTCTTGCTTGAGTAAGTAGGTGGGGGGTTCAATCCTTCTTGTTTTTTTTTTCTTGTTTTTTTTTTCTTGCAAAGAGGGAATCTTCCAAGTTACTAGGTACCTAGGAAGAGGAGCAGTTGTGTGGAAGATTGTATGCCTTTATACCTCTTCCCGTATTTTTTTCAAAAAGGTATGTCAACACGCGTATCAGCTGTGAGAAATGATGCATAGAACAGTTTTCCACACTTAAGAAGGCGAAATAGAAATATGGACTGCTAGTATATTGTTTTCCAAAAAAAAAAAAAAAAAAATGAGGTTTGTGCCTTTTTTTTTTTTCTATAGCTGTGTACCTTGGGTCTTTTTTGTAGTAAGGAGTATGAAGGAAGGGAAGTTATAAACTTTCGGATAAAGAGATACAGGGAGGTAGATAACAGGGCAGAGGGGTCTTTTCAGTGGTTTTTCGAGATTTTGACTGTTGAGTCTGTAAGGTCTGCTGAGTCCAGGATTTCTTCCTCTGGAGAGGAGTGATTGTGGCTGTGGTTGTCATCATGGTCGTGGTCCCATAACCAATCCCCTGGACACCAATCTAGCGTACACTGTGTTGTGCTCGCGAGTTTTGTGTCTTTTTGTGTGAGTTGTGCTGTGTTTGCAAGAAGTGTGTTTTCTTCCTTCATGTTTGAGTCCTCTGTCTTGATCTCTTCAACCTCTGCCTCGTTGTTGGAGTTGTGATGTTTGCCCTCCTTGCCATGCACATATCCCCTCGGCGGCTGCACATAACTAGGAGGCTCGGTAAGTGCATGTAGATACTTGCACTTGTTTTTGCCTTCTTGCTTTTTCTTCTTGCCGTTGTTGTCCTTGTTGCTTTTGTTGTCCTTGTCTTTGCCCACTTCTTTTTTGTTTCCAAAGGGGCAAAATCCATGATACCATGCAAAACACGTCGCGTGGATTTTGGAGTGTTGGGAGGCTTTTACACAGTGTTGGGGCTTGGAAGGGATGGATGAGGTGTAGAATTGAAAAGAGGAAGGCAGAGGGGTGGTGGTGAGGAGGTTGTCGTGGGCAGCAGCAGCTTTGGCAGCTTTGTTTTTGGCCGACTTTGTGGGTTTGTGTGCTGCAGCTACGTGGTGTTTTCCAACGACGAGGTCAGTGGGGGTGGTGAGGGGCTTGGGTTCGGTAGCGCGGTTGGTCGTATCTTTGGTGGAATCTGTATCAGATGCTTGCAATGATTGAGTAACAAACGCAGAACTTGCGTTACTTCTTTTCCCAAACTGCTCAAAAGCATCATCAATCACCTCTTGTACCTCATTGGTCATGCCTGATTTCCTCGCTTTTTTCTTGTTTGGAAAGGAACTTGCATCTGCATCTGTGATCAGTATATCCCCAGCCCATGACACTCCTTCCGCTTTCGAAGCTTTGCGTTTCAGTGTTTTTGAGGATGTGGATATAGGTATGGATACTTCAGCAACAGTGGCAGAGACTTGGTGTCTTTGTCCTTGTGCCTGAGCCAGAGATTGATGTCTTTGGTGTCGTTGCAATCGCTGTCCTTTGGCATATCTACCTGCTCGTGGACTGGTGGGTATGATTGCAACGGTGGTTGGTTCCTTGTCCGTGGGTTTGACGCTGGACATGGGTTTGGCGTTGTCAATGTTGCTTCTTTTGTCACTCTTTCTCTCCATCCTCTGTTCTTGTCCGGCAAAGGGGTAGCAAGAATCGATCTTCTCATTCCTCAGCATCCCCGACTTTGGGGGTGAGATTTGATACTCATCCGCTGTATCGTCATTGTGGCTTTGGTTTGGGCTGTGAGCGGCAACATCTCCACCGCCATGCGTCTGGGAAAGCAGCACAGAAGCAAGGATATCAGGATACAGTGATAGACCTTTGAGGACTTGGTCGCGGGTAAGGAGAACCTCTGGGGTAGCAGGATCTTTTGTATTAGCAGTGTTCAGAGAGCGGTGTTGTGGTAAGGGCTGTTGGTGCTGGGGTTGGTGTTGCTGTGATTGTTGTTGGAGGTGATGTTGGGGATGGCTTCGGAATTGTTGGTGATATTGCTGGGGTTGTTGTTGTTGGTGTTTTGGCTGATGTTGAGATTCTGTATAGACTAAGGTATGATGGTGAGATGGTCGGTTTTGGACTTGCTCGTGTGGAGCTATGAGGTATTGGCGGAGGTCCATGTTGATCTCAACGTTGTGTTGCTTGATTGTTGAATGGTAGATGGCGGAGTGGTTTCGGCCAGTAGTGTGGTTGTGGAGAAGTGGAAACAACTTGGAAAGAAAGCTTGAGAGTTTATGTAGGCTGAAAGAGGACAAATGAGACGCAGATGATATTAGGAGTGATTGGCGGTCAGGGTTGTTGTGAGACGACACTAGCTCTGTGAAGGTAGGGCGAAGAGTGGAAGGTCAAGAGCAGTAACGTCGAGAAGTGACCAACCTGCGATGCTGAACGAGTAAAGATCTGGGACTGTTGATAGTGAGACATTCGAGATGATAAGGAAAGCAACCTCTTACAGCTAGCACAACCGACCTGGTCGTCGAATATGACCAAGCCCAACGCTCTCTTTGCGCATTGTCTCTCTCGTAAATACTTTGTGACTTTTTATAGCTCATTCTCACAGGCTTCGTCCTGTGAGAGTACATACAAAAACACTCTCTCTGGCCAGACGCTGGACGTTGGAACTATTGTGACTTTTTACAACTCGATCCGGCAGACTTTGTCCAGTGAGATTGATGGGATGAAAGATGTCAACAAGCGCTTCTGTACACATTCGTCTTGACAACAACATTAAGATGGAGGATTTGCAAACGCATTATAGAAGGCTAACAAAGAAGGAAAGGGATGTGAATGTAAAGAAATACATATACATGTATATTAGGGTGCTGGGGTAACTCGAAACTCGAGACCACGCACTGTTACGCTAAGGCAAGCAAAAACAACAATCTTTTGGTAGGCATGATGCAAAGACAGATGCATCACCACAAAGAAATGAAAAGCGCGCAGAAGCAACAATGCTTTTGGTTCGCGGAGAAGGAACAGCGTGATGCGAAATGTGAAAAGAAAAACACACACAAGTGAGTCCTGTAGAGGCAAGAAAGAGAAGGTGAACATGGGCTTGAGTCTGTGATCTCAAACATGAAAGAACAAAAAGAGAAAGAGAAAAAATGCCAACGGAAGAAATGCAAAAACACAAGACTCCAAATAGCCAACCAAAAAAAAAAAAAAAGAAATTCGTGAAGTGAATCTAGAGACCATCATAGCGCGCGACACCTTAGTGTCTTCTGAAAATGTTCAGAATGCTACTTCTCCTTCGTTCTTCTCTAATTTGCTTGACAGCATCATTGACAAGATGATCAGAAGCATCTCCATGACTCTTCTGTCTTGGTTTCGGTGCAGGTCTCATACTGGCCCTAAGACCAGCCATCTCTGCTTCCTCATGCGCAGAATCCTTTTTGCGGAAAAGATGCAGAGATTGTCGTGCACTGTCACCACACTGACTTTGCTGAGCCCAATCATGACGATCTGCTGCCTTGAGGGCTGGACGGTTGAAAGGATGGATAGGAGCGGGTGAGGCTGAGGGTTCTTCGTGAATGGGTTTTGCAGGTTTTGAGTAGACATTGTCGACAGCATCCCACTCGCGCATGTTTTCCAATGCTGTGCTCAGAGGCCTCGGACGACCTGCTTTTGAAGCATCGCGGAAGGCGTGGAGAGCGTGCATACGTGCTTGAGACTTTTCTGCATCGGGATAATCGAGTGTTGATGGAAGTGGCGGTGAGGCGGGCTTGTGATGAATGGCTGGCTCTTCCCAGTCGAGGATGTGCTTCTTGGATGTGTCTTTCACTTTGACTTCCTTGGGCTTGGGCTTGGGCTCTGATGCTTGATGTGAGGAGGTTGATGGTGTTTCGGTCTTTTCCTTGAGTGGGGTTGTAGTGTTTGCGAATTGCTTGGCTGCTACTCGGGGAACGAAAGGTTTTGCTGGCTCAGTGGGAGTGTCTTCCTGGGTCGATTGCTTGCGGCTGCGGTGGATGATGGATCTTCTACGTTCGGGTTGCTCGTTGGCAATCAAAGTCTTCGGTACAGAAAGGGACTGAGCACGCTGCATTCCAGCACTTGACTTTACTTCCGGTACTGCTGTGACGACTTCCTTTTGGGTTGTTGGTGGTTGTGCTGGACCCAATGCCTGCTCGGTCTTCTTGTTTGCCAACTCGCGCCGTGCCTTTTCCAGTTTGAGTTCTTGACGATAATTTTCCAATTTACGGGTCAGTTCGGCAGCATCGAAAGGCTCTCTCAACGACCTTGATCGTGTGAATTGTTGAGCTGGTTGTGGTTTTTCCTGGTGTTGTTTGGCAGCATATCGAGGTTTCCACAGATTGGGCTGAGAAGTGCTGGTCTGAGCCATTGTCGCTACGACAGCCATGGGTGTGAATTTTTTGATGGTGGATTATTGGACAATGTCTTGAATCAAGGTGCTCAAGATGCGTCGTGATGTGAATATATGTCCAAAGGTTCGAACCTGACGTTTCACGTTTTCGGGCAACGGCCAAACACGTAAGTAATAGCACCGAGCGACAACGTCAGAGGGTGGTGATGCGACTCGCAATCAAGTCGTGCAGTGGAAAAGTGTAAAATGAAGTAAAGATAGGAACGAGTGGGAAAAGAGGGAAGGAAGAGATCCACTCTGCGCGCAAGCGTCCGCCGATGTCCGGGTCCTTATACACCTCATTTTTGATCACACGCATCCCTCGGAGGGAGCGCAAACAAGAAGGGGCCCGCCAGTGTGACGAGGTAGTCCCTTTTCTTCTTGGTGCCATTTTTAGGCTTGTGTCGACCAGAGGTACGAGGGGCAGTCCGGCATGGCATCGTGTGTCGGTAAAGACTCTAAACTATTCCCAGCGCAGGAACGAGGGCAGCGAAAGAGAGAAGAAAAAGCGCCATACCAAGAACGGTTTCCAAGTTAGGTCAAGGCCGTACCCCAGATCGACGACCTAGTCGAAACCCAATCGTTCAGCGCAGACCAAGGAAGTGTGCTCACTCTGTGACCAACGCTTTCTCCGCTGCGTTTCCTCTTGCATCGCGTGAACAAACTCAGGGAGATTATGGTGGCTTTGACAACCTTTTCATTTTCTGCCGTCCATTAGAAAAGACAAAATAATAACGACCCGTAGATGTTGCTTTTAGACATGAGACATGTGAGAATTGAGAGCATCTAGATCATCAGACCGCTCAGGAACGAGAATTAATTCGTTTGCGCCTCCCCGGAGCATTCTCGTTTAGAGCGACGCCTTTTGCTGGGCAATTCCTCCAGGATCAGAATTCACAATTTTTCCCCTCATTTTCCGATGCTCTCCTTGAGCAACACAACACCTTCATGAACAATGAGTCTTTTTCAGTTCCGTGCAATGCACGCATCAAGCATGAATAGCTAGTTTATGACATCGCTATTCCCTCCGGCTGCCGTGTCCGGATCTCTGCGGCGCGAGGACTTGGTTGCACGTGTTTGTGTATCCACCGTGTCTGCGTCACCAGAAAGGACCCCTCTGAACGTCATGTTGCATGCCTTGCTGCACGTTGCCGGTGCTGCGCTGCATGTTGTCAAGCATTGTAAATCCTCCGATACGAAGGTACGAGGAGTTGTCCAACCTTTTTCTTTGTTAAAGATAGGTAGCTCCCTATAACGAAGTTTCTCACTGTGAAAATGCACAGTGCTTTGCGGAACGAAGTCATGTCCACAGAGACAGCGTCATCTCTGGGTGTTTCCATGGCTGATCAATATTGCGCATTGCTATAGCTTCACTGCCACACACAAGCGCAACCTCTCTTGAATGCCTTCTGAATCGTCAAAGGCAAGAAACAAGAAAGGTCTTTTCCCAAGAATCCATCCCGCGAGAGATCGGGAAGTCAAGCGGGAAGCAATGTCTCAGTGCGGGCAACAGCTTTCGCACAGTGGCTTTGTTATACTTTTTCTGCCTTGCACAAATCTTTCTCAGCCTCACAGTCGTACGCCTTTTCTCCTTGTTCTTCCAAATGGCTTGCTTTCTCAAATTCGTCGAACGATGACATTACTCACACATAGTCAAAGTCCCAACACATTCTTCCTCTTTGCAGGCAGAACATACAAGATTAATGGCGCCTCTGCCGAGCTTTTTTCTCGTGCCAGCAGAAGATCCCACGAGTCAAGAGCATAATTCCCCGGAGATGAACGAGTTTCGATGGCGTTATTACTGGCGTCTTTTTGCTTTCCTGCTTGTTGTGCGTATGACTGGTGGCCCAACTCTTAGCTCTGTCCTCCGGAGCTGAAAGGACACAAGAGCTGAACTCCAGGAGCTGAAAACCCGAGACGTTCTCGAATCGCGATGCGATGCTCACCACACTGAGATGAGTTCCGCAGCGAAAAAACGTCTCTCCGCAATTTTCTCTCTGTGAGCAAGACCTCGGTATAAAGTCCCCAAAACCACGCACTGCAACTTTAGAAAGTGATGGAGAGGAATTGAGTAGATGATGCCTGCTTGCAAACCGTTGAATACGAGTATTAGCAAGACTTGGTTGATGAACTTGCTATAGAACGAAGTGGTTATTACCTATGATCATATATATACTATAAATCGAGATCTTTGCTGTGTTACTTGTTATAGGGTTTGCCAAGTATAAAATCAGTGGGATCTGCATAGCATTTCCGAAGCTATAATGCTGAACATGTCACCTGAGCAAACACTTGGTCTTGGCTGAGCTCAATGTCGAGAAAGTCGTTGCATAGATTATCAAGAGGGAAGATGGGTAGCCGTGTTCGGGGTCAGATGTCATTGTGCAATTCCTTAGCTACAATAATCGGTGCCGATTTGCTATAGCCTGTACCTTGCCGGTGAGTATGCAAGATCTTCAGATCTGCATAGTAAAACGAGAGAATGGCAATTGTTTCCTTCAGCTCAATGTCCTTCCAAAGAAGCTCACATCAAACAAGCTTGCGAAGCATCAACCAAAGGAGCGCTCTGGCCCAAACGATGGAAACCACCATTCTCAGCAACCTTCTCCTGCAACACCACCATTCTCTTCTGATCACCGGTGGGATCCTCACTCTCAGTATCAAAAGTCCACTCAAGGAATTCGTTGGTGTAGTTGGGAGTATACTCCTCGGGCAAAACTCCCAATCTCTTTCCATAAGCAGTGACTTTGTTCCAGTCGCGAGCTACATTCTTCATATCCTTTGAAAAGTAGGCAAAACTCCTTTCGAAGATTTTGCGGTTGAGCGAGGTGCCCATGGATGGTTTGAAAGCAATGTATTCCTCGTAGGCTTTAGAGGGAGAAGCCAAGACGAAATCAGTTGCTTTCTTGCATGCGCGCAGGAAACCCTTGACCTTTTCGGGGTTCTGAGCGATGAAGGTTTCATTGCCGATGTACAGGATACTGCAGAAACAGCAACAACCCAACTCGGCAAGTTCGTCGATACGCAGCATTTGCACGTCGCTGCGGGGTTTTCCTTGCGAGGCTAGCCATTCGGCAAGTTCGACCATTTGAACATTTTCAAGACCGATGCCTGCATCGATAGTACCATCAATGATGGCTTTGGAAACATTCATACCGCAGCGAATGGCAGTGTAATCGGTTGGCTTCATGCCGTAATGGGCAGTCAACTCATCGATTTGGATTTTGCCGAATTCGCCGACATAGCCGATGCGCTTGCCCATCAGGGAGCGGAAGTCGGTGGTGATGCCTGAAGACTTGAGGTACACGACTCCAGTGAAAGGCTCATCGAGAAGAGAGCCGATGGACTGGATAGGGAAGCCACGAGCTTTGCCAGCGAGGGTGTGGATCATGGCCTTGAAGCCGAGATCGACTTTACCACTGCCAATGATTTCGGTGACATCCTGAAGGTGGTCAGTGTATGGATGGGATGTGTTGGAGAGAGAGAAGACCATACGCTAGGGTCGTTGGGCTCTAGGAGAGCAACCTTGAGGCCTTCCTCTGCGAAGTAACCCTTGGCTTGAGCAAGGTAGACAGGGGCGTGGTAGGGGGTGGCATGCCTACAATAAGCTGTCAGTCACACTGCTCCGTTCTGACAACAATCAAGGGCAAAGGAGCCACAGACCAGTTAGACAGAAAAGTGATCTTGTCAGTAGACATCTTGAAAGTTATTCAGGGCAGAAAAGCTGATAATGTCAGTAAGTCCCACCCCTAGTGGTGAGGGATAAAACAGAAGCAGTCCTTTCGCTGGAATTACCCAGATCAAGTTCTATGTTATGGAAATGAAGCAATCCCTCGTCAGACGAGAAATCGCTCCTTTCCAAAACATTACGGTATTTCTCAGATCGACCTCAAGGTGTCTGACATCACTTGAAAGCAATATCAGACACCTTGAAGTTGAACACCCGTCTGCAATATACATGTTTTGTGTGTTTTGAGACGTTACCTGCTGCTTGATACTTGGATACCCCCATGTCGAATGGCTTCTGTCTTGACAAGACTCATACCAGAGTTAATTCTTGGTGTCTGGTAATTGGATGTTGTTGTTTGTGGTGAGAAAGAAAAGATTGAGAAAGAGGAAGGTCAGAGTGAGGCATTTATAGGTTGTGCTCGGCGTACCTACCTCTAGAGGTGTCGTGCAGCAGAAGCGGGTCACGAAGAGGGGGATCAACGTACAGGACCGAGTTTATTCATACCGGTGTTATCAACAAGACTTTCGGGGCGCTTGTTCTTGTAGGGCTAATTGGATGTCTTGTGGCAGAGATCAATGGTGAACTCATTGCTTGTACCAGCGATAGAAACAGATAGTAGCGTGTATTCAGAAGCATTTTTCGACCATTGAATCACTTCAACCCTAAGCATAGTCGGTACGAACCCCCCGCGTTTTGAGATATATAATGCGTGGAGCTATAACAATGCAGGATACTCTTGAGACGCAGGGTCAATGGCCGGACGGGTGACATCTTGTCGACTCTCCTTGGACACATCTCTGCTTCTGAGAATAACAATGCATTTACATAGTGTACTTTCACTCTATGCCATTTTGGAAGACTGGTGGGAATATCCAGATTCTGTCACTCGAGGAGAGACTCTGGATGGGGATACCAAGACCACGAAGTCGTACTCGAGCGACATCGCACCACCCTTGAGTCACAGTAAGCATGAGGCATATCACCGGCTCGTGATGGGATCCCAACGCCCTAATCTCGTAGCTCGAACACCTGCGCGATGATTATCATGTGATTGCTCGTGCAGTCCGTTTGCTGTGTCAGTCTTGTCGATTGCAAATGTCGGTCTTGGTAGGGCGTATCTCAATCAAGTGCACCGTCCTTTTGATTGTTGAGCCCAATCGTAAACTGCAGCGCAGCTATCTCGAGCTCAAGGAAAGATAGTGAATTGCGACAGCACGTTGTAATGCTGCAGGCTTTGTTTCGCTGTTCCGGCTCTCCGGTGATACGCGTCGTCCCAGGTACTGGCATGTCACTTTTCTCTCTCTGATCACGCGTGATGGAGAACTGATGGAATTGTGAGAGGCATCAACTTTCCCAACATTGATTTTGTGTGTTCGAGATGATAGCGAAACGCCTGAGGCAGAGATGTGGACTTCTCGAGCATTTCATGTTGTTGCGCATTTTTGCAATAGCAGCTGTGACAGACTTCAGCACAGTTGAAGGATGATTAAGGTTTGGATCAGCGTCTGTGTTGTTTTGAAGTTTTGGCTGGTAGGATGACCCTGCTCTGGTGTCATGATATTTACAATGTGAGGAAAAGCACACGAGCACCATTCTTTTTGTTATCTCAAGTTCCAGGAAAGGGCTTTGTATCTGTTGCAGGAATGTGCTGAGTGTGAATAGGGATATAGATATGGTAAGTTGGTGCTACTCGGAGTGGAAACAAAGACGGCGTGCTTGATGTATTGATTTTGGTGCCTCCAAGTGCGTGAAAAGATGCAGCGCCTCGGAACTCATGGATCCGGAAGGAATAGCAACGACTATTGACTATTTGCAAAGAAGCAGACGGCTTGACCAATCAATTCGCGAACATGTCAGTTTTCTGGACTTGTGCCTGACAATCTGGACCAACAGGAAGGGGATATTCAGGGACAGTGCTGACTGCGGCCTCTTTTTCGCACAGACAGTCGGTGGGGCATGACGTACCGGCTCTCTAACTGTCGAAGATTGGGGGATAGTCTGAAGGCCAGAGCGAGGCGATAGACACCAGATCTGCTTGAACAAGTCGACGTGGCACCTCACACGAGGGACATCAGCCATCAAAGTGGCTCCCAACTTTGTGCGCAACCTCAAGGCCCGAGGCAGAGCGGTCAAGTCGAAACCCTTCCTCAGCTACCTACTGCCATCGACTCGCCGCACCGCTCGAAACACCATCCGCAATCTCCGTTTCGACACGCTCCCTCGACTGCGCCATTCCGCCCAGTCCCGTATATACCGCTTTCTCGTTGGTCGACAGCTCAAGAAGCAACAGCGCAAGGCCAAGGGCATTTTCGCCTATCTGCGTCAGCGCAGTCCGGCACTTGTATTATCACGCGCTGAGAAACATGGTCGTGGATATCTACAACGAGCAATCATGTCATACCGAGCATACCAAGACGATGCCCCTCGCGAGTCGGGCGGCCGTCGTAAGAAGCTGGCCGGTTACCTCAAGGCCGCCAACGAGCTGAGGCAGACGTATGCATCTCAGTGGTCCCAGTCCAGAGACTTTGCACAAGACAGTGAGGAGCAACCAGGCATCTTCCCCGGTGCCGATGTCGTTCGCAGTGGTGATGAGGAAATGATCATCTTCCCCAGCTATGCCACAAAACACATAAGAGCGAAACCCCGTGCCCAACCAGGCACAATCCAGCAAGCCGGTGGTACTGGTCGAGATTATCGTGATACTGTAGGGGCAGGAGACGCTGAGTTCTGGAAATCACAATGGGAAGAGTACGAACAAGACAAGGCCATTGTCGACGTCGACGTGCGAGGCTGGCTATACACTCCACACAAGGGTCAACTAAGTCGCAAACATCGACTCATGGTCGGTCTCGCGAGACAACTCGTCGGTATACAAGCCCCATCAGCCAGATCAAGTTCTGCCAACAGCCGAGCCAGCAGTCGCTCATCCAGTCCTGTTGGCGCTCACAGAGACTCGACAACAAAACAAGAAGAGGAGGTCATCCAGAAACAAGCCGACGAGATCTTGAAGAAGGGCGAGAAGGAAGCCGAAGTTGCTGGAAGAGGAGGTTTCAGTGAACGCCCGAGTCAATACGCAGAAACCACTCGCTCTAGGGAACCTTCTCCTGCACCCAGCGCCAGAGAGGGCCCTACCTTTGACGACTTCCTCGCTCCTTCAAGGACAAACACTTCTAGCTCCGATTATATTGACCCTGTGCAGAAGCGCTCATCATGGCCCAATCCTGCAAAAATGTCTTCTGAGCAACTCGTCACTGCAAACAACCACCTCATGGCTCGTCTGAGACCTTTCATGGCCAATCCATTGGCCAACGCATCTGTCAGCGCTTTCTTTTACAATGACAAAATCTCTCGTCAAAGAACTGTACAGACGAACGCTGCCGGACACTTTCACCTACGAGCCGCTCTGGACTTTGTTCCTACTCACGTGCGCATTCTTGCGTCTGAAGATCTGTCTGCTACCGAAGAAGTCAAAGTCGTTCCCGTCAGAGGCGTCAGTTTGATCAGTGATATCGACGATACCATCAAGCACAGTGCCATTACTAGCGGTGCAAGAGAGATCTTCCGCAACGCTTTCATCCGCGATCTTGGTGATTTGACCATTGAAGGCGTCAGACAATGGTATGGCAAACTAGCCGACATGGGTGTACAGATGCATTACGTCTCGAACTCACCCTGGCAACTTTATCCTGTCATCACTGGTTTCTTCAAAGCTGCAGGCTTACCAGCTGGATCTTTCCATTTGAAGCAGTACAGCGGTATGCTGCAGGGTATCTTTGAACCAGTCGCTGAACGCAAGAAAGCTACTTTGGACCGCCTGTTCCGTGATTTTCCCGAACGCAAATTCGTTCTGGTTGGAGACAGTGGTGAGGCAGACTTGGAGGTCTATACTGATACTGTCCTGGAATACCCTGGTCGTGTAGTTGCCATTTTCATCCGCGATGTCACATCCAAGCCTGACAAGGGCTTCTTCGATCCATCAATGGGTCCGTTGAGCAGTGACAAGTCATCTAAAGGTCATCTTCGTAACATGTCAACCGATAGCTTGACTGGAGCCAAGAGACTCAATCGTCCTTCCGACATACAGGACGATGATGAGGAGCTTCGCAGAGCAATTGCTGAATCTCTCAAGGATATTGAGCCGGACAGGAAATCCTTGTTCGGTGCAGATGTCGAGCCGACGAAAAGACCCGCATTACCACCAAGACGCCCTACGGATCCTCCTGCACCACAAGCATCTGCAGTGGACGAAAATCTCATCGACTTTAGTGATGACGAGAGTACTTCACCATTGTCCAACGAACCTCAGAAGAGAGCCTACAGCACATCACTCACCAGAAGGCCAGCCATCCGCTCTCACACCGAAGGTCCCGCTAAGCGCGCAACTCCTCCACCTCCTCCAAAACCGCTCGCGCTGCGTTCACCATCTGGCGAGGGCAAAAATGCAATCTTCCCACCTCCAGCCAAATCTTCGACTCCGCCGCCACCCAAACCTCGCAAGCCTAGCACCACTGTTAACACCACCAATGTGCCTTCACCACTATCTCAAGTCATTGAGCCATCTCCAGCAACTTCAGCACCACCACCTTTGCCAAAGCGCCACTATCTTGCCTCAGCAAAGCAAAAGCTCTCTCCTACAACCGCCTACTTTTCCCCCACCAAACGCAGTCCCACATGGGCATCCGAAAGCAGCGGCGCCTCAACACTCGGCGAGTCACGAACCTTGACTTCATCAGCAACAACGCGATCAATGGACAATCTACGCGGTCCCCCCACCGCTGCCCCCTCCGCCACTCCCTCTCAGCAACCACGACCCAAACCCCCGCCACCCCGCCGCAATCTCTCCCACTACCCAGTAGCCGCGGCCTCATACGCAACCAACCGCCTCAGCGGCGCCTGGAACGACTCCTCCTTCCACGACCCCTTGGACCCCGAAGGCGGACCCATCCTTTCCAAAAAGGAAGAATTGTGGAAACGACGCTGGGCAAAGGCCAAATCCATCATGGAGAGAGAAGGCGTGGTACTCAGGACCTGGAGAGTGGGCAATGATGTCATGAATGTTTGCGTTGAGACTGTTAGACAGGAATTAGTCGAGATGGAGAAGAAAGATCGTCGGGATTTGGAGTTGCAGAAGCTTAGGGATAGAGAAAAGGAAAGTGGACGTGGGAATGGGGGCGGGAGGCAAGGGACTTTGATTTGAGGCAAAAGATGGATTTATGAAGTCGAACGATCGCAGCCGAAAGAAGTGAGTGTGTTATTTTTTTGGAGTTCGCAGCGAGTTGCCAATAGCAACATCCTATTTTCTTTGGTGTGGATTTTCTTGGCATGCAAAGCGTGTTTGTACATAAAAAGCTGCTACGATACTTGTATTTTTTCTTTCTTTCTTTTTTTCTTTCTTTCTCTTTGTTCCAATCCAAATCAACCTAGTATTCCTTCCCTCTCGCACCCAGTTTTCTCGCTGCCCGTGTCCAAAAGTATATAACTTTTGTCATACTCCGACCAAAAACACGGAGTAAGGTACACGCTTGCTACGAAAAGGCACAAACCTCATTCAGAGACAAATGCTGTCCAGAGAGAGTCTATATTTTAGTTGCTTCTTCAGTGGGAAGTCAGTTTCCTATTAGTATAATGCATTGAATGCGTTATATACTCCAAACACGGGAAGGGTTGAGCTTGTTGTTTTTTCCTTCTTTGACTACTGCTTTGAAGTTGAGCCAATCTAAGAGAAGATGAGGCTGTGGAGAAAGCTATTCGGTATACTGAGTAGAGTGAGTGAGATAGGCATGGTCCCGAGTATTTTTGAACAACTCTCTTGGAGATGATGTTATCCTTGGCTCCAGTATTGTGGATTTCTTCCACTCAATCGGTGCCCTCTATACCCATGTTGGGAAATCTTCAATCTTTGAAACAGCATTCTGACCCACCTCGCGGATCTCGGGATGAGAGCCTCAGCAGCAGTGACCTAATGGGGTTTGTCTTCATCGGACTCGCACAGGTCGATGATCTCCATCTTCTTGTTCTACAGTGAAAGTTAGTCTGTGCGAGGGGTAATTTTATACACTCGTCCCGAGATGAGTTGAGGAAGTGAGAAACTTTCGATGAGTTGGCTGTTTGGCAGTGTTGCTGGGAAGGTGAGATAGGAACGGAAACGGAAACGGAAACAGAAACAGAAACAGAAACGCACTTGTTTGCAAGGAGGAGTTTGTGCACAATTATGAAGTTTGTTGATGCTGTCTAATAGGGCTTCTTGATGTGGTATCTCTGCGGATGTATTCCTCAACTAGAGTAGAGAAAAGGCAAGAATATCGTCGTGTGCAGATCTGGAAGTTTAGATGGACATGTTGGAGAGTATGCAAAGTCACGTCTGACATGTCATGGCACATGATGACACCCAACACGAAGGTATGCGGTTCAACAGCAGCCTCAACAATCCATCTTTATGATCCAAGAAGAAAGGATGACATTTTTTCACCTACTTAAATTCCAAAACCAGCAAGTTATTGACTTACACACTAAAACCCCTTGGATTCCTCTTCAATGCCGTGGTTTAGGTGATCAAGCACTTGGATGGTCACTGGTTCCACGGACGTCGATTCTTGTCTACCAGTCTGGTGAATATGCTTCGCCGCTGTCGGCCCCAGCTGGCGGAGAAGTATGTTCGATCATTGGGATGAGCGGATTGGAGAACTGAATAGCAGTGTCTGTGGGCTTCGGGATAGGCAGGCGCAAGGGGCTGGATGCGTCCCCTAACTTTGTGGTTTACATACCCAGCTTTCGACTTTGCACTCGTGGTATTGGTCCCAAAGTCTCCACTTCCCAATAGTTCAGCAATCGAGATAGGAAACTGCAGATGGTGCTCCATAGTCTGTGGTCTGGGCTTGCGTCGGGTTTGTCGTTTGTTGATGACAAAGAACAATCCCAAGATCAAAGATTCTGATTACTACGAATGGGTACTAGTGGCTGGCAAGGTCAGAGATTGGGTGGGACAAGTAGTTATGTGCTGACTGGATTCACTGGAAGTGGTGCAGCAAAAGACACATGCCCTTTTGGGAAGTCACGGATGGCCAGGAGAAAGAGACGCCACATGTTTAGTGTCCCCTCTCCACAACACAATCGACCACACGATCCAAAGAATCAAAAAAGAAAAAACTGAGAAGATCGACACAGTCAAGACAGTCAGCAAGAATCTGTCAAACCAGGAGAAGTCTGGCAAGATCAACCTGGTCAAGCCCATCGGTAAGAGACTAGCAAAGCAGGGAGTCGAAGAGGTCAGTATCGCATCTGTCGTCAGCCAGTGTTTCTGATGGAAACAGGTTCGCTGGGTAGAGTTTTGGATACAGACATGAAGAACTTTTGCCGCTCCTTCTCTGTGAGAAGATTTTCGTTGTCCTCGAGCGGGCCATGTTCACATAGGAGGACTCAGAGTGTTTCAAGTCATTGCTATCGCCGGTTTTGCTACTTTGCTCGGTGTCGGTCACTCGAGGCTCAATGTTGCCATGTTGGAGAGGAAAGTAGATAGATATCTGGTGAGCAGCCCTGACATCTGCCTATGCTTGGCCTCGTCTGGCATGTGGTGGCGCATTTTCACACTAACACGAGGTTTGCGGTTGTGTGGGAGAGTTGGTGGGTTGTCCTGGTGGTCGAAGAAAAGGGGAACCACTCGTGCATGTGGCTGAAGTCCGAGGGCAGCGGGTTGTTGCGCTGGACAGCGAACCCCATGTCCAGTTCTTCTCGAACATTGTAGCCGAGGCGATCAAGCACTCTGACGATATCATCGTGCTCAACTCTTCTCAGCTGGTCTGGCAGAGCATCTTTCGTCGCGATGGGGCTTAGATGGCGAAGAAGAGGGAGGTTGGCGAACTGGATGATGTGCTGATCAAACCTGGCAACTTCAACTGCGTTAGCCAATGCATGGCCGAGAAGGTCAATGGTTTCATCGCGACAAAGGACACCAAGGGTGTCGTCGAGCTCGGGCTTCTCATGTCCGCGGATGAAAATCTGACCGTCATACCACCAGACAAAGAAGTCGAGATGGTCGGCGGCCCTGAACCCAGGAGGAAATTGGTTGTAGTAGGCGCCGTAAAAGGCGCAGGCATGAGCGATCACTTCTCGCGAGATGTCAGTCTCTTATGTTGCGTTGAAATTATTCATGATGGCAACAGCAGTAGCTGGGCGGAACTGGTTGGCAGGCAAGGCAGGGAGTTCACGGTCTTGGTATATGTTGTTGGTTTTGGCAATGCGCAGAGCGACTTTCCAAGCTCCTTGATGGCGAGCTACCATGACCGCCTCGGCAGTCGAAATGACTTCTCGTTGTTCGAGAGTGCAAAGTGCATTTGACTGCTCACGCTTTCGGTGAGCTTTTCTTCTTTCGATGTCGAGGTAGAACGACTCCTTGAAGTCGATTGCCGAATCAGCAAGCATGACTGATCTGCTGTCGCGGTAGGTATAGTTCAGACTGTTGTCGCAAAGAAGGTAGGCGATGTCGCCAGGAAGGCGCGGCGCATTTTCATGGGTGCAGCCAATGATCACGCCAACATGCTGGAGTCTTCTGAACCTATCTTTCTTGTCGACAGCCAGGTTGGCCTGCTTCAGACGATCTCTGGCCGCGTCGTCAAGGAGGACATTCGCCCTACCACCGCCTCTGCGTTGGCGCTGTAAGCGCTCGTATCTGGCCTGGCGATGGGCCTCGGTGACTCTCCTGTCAAGGTCGATGTGGTTGACAAGTACCATGTCGGAGATGTTTGAAGTAGCAAGAAAGGGGACGAATGAAGAGCGTCTGGCGATGAAGTGATGTGCGCAGGAGGTTGGTGGTGCTTGAAGGAGCGAGAAAGGATATCAATTGAAGGTGTATGGCAGTGGGGCGATATCAAAGCTAGAGAGCAAGAGACCTAGAGTCTTGGGGCACCTCAAAAGAAAGGAAGTTGCAAAAAGAATCCTACCAAGCCGTGGATCGAACCCTCTATCTCTAGCAGCGTAACATATCAGTCTCGGTCCGCTCGATGTGAGAGAACAATTCACCTCTGCCTCCATCTCTTGATTCCTCTTCCATACCTCGATAAGTGTCTTCTAATCCAGAAGAACTAAAAGAAAAGAAGGATAGAAGTGCAAAAAAGAAAGGAATGATCTGGAGGCTACCTGGGACCAGTTGCGCCTGACCGGGTTGTTGGTTCGAAACAAGAGAACTCTCAGACCACAGGATTTTCCGCTTGCGCCAAAGAACCTGTTTTCCTTTCTGAAATGCAACTCAACTTAGCTTGTATATAAAGCTTGCATGTGAACTTCTGGTGAACCCCGGTCTGTAGTTGTTTCATTTGTTATGCGCAGACATCACGAACAAACTTATGAACAGTGACATGTCAAACACAGCAACCAGCCGCCCAAAATGCAACAACACTTATGCCTTATAATCCAAGTCTCATATCTTCCATCGTGTAGCCTCACAGTCACTTCTATATTTCCTATATACAAAACTCTAACAGAGTAAATATGCTATACAAAGACACAATTGCTTGTAGAAGCAGAAATGTATTTACAGAGAGCGTATGAGATATGTTACTCTCAGTGGACACTGTCTTGTTTCGTGATTGTACTGTGAGTGCATGCAGGTAGATACGTTGTGATATAGCATATGAGAAGAATGAGACGGGGCATAAAGCTCGTAACTTCCACCGTACTCCCAGTATAGCGAAGGTTAGAAGGTACATTACTAAAAGGCACAGTGGTATCTCAAAGCAGAGACATGACCACAGAGAGCAGATGAGACAAAAACCCTAAACCCTCTCAGTGGGGGTTGTTGTATTGCTTGGATGTATTGTGCATATTCAGAAGAATGAATTCGAGAATGAACACGTGGGAGGAAAAGATACACAGTACGACATGCAATGGTTTTCAATTCATGGATACAATAAAGTCTGTTCCTCTCTGAAAACAGACCTCCCTATGGTGTAATCGTGCAGCTCAAATGGAGGCATGATCTTTCGGCCACGCTGAGCTCAATGAAGGCATGACGTTTCCGCCACTTGAGATATCCTGCCTCGCCCTACGACAACCTCTGTCCAGAGAATCTCTGCACCATATCCCAAGTCTCACGCTTGTGAGTACGCTTTGCATCTCTTCTCTGTCTGGCTGGCCCCAATCGGTGCTTTGCTTTGACTTCGGCGCGTTGATGTTCGTCGTGACAGTGGTTGCAAATGTATGTGTCGCACTTGCGGCAGTGGAAGACCCAAGACCACCAGACACGGCACCTATCTCCAGATCTGCCGTCCTCACAGAGAATGACGCCTTCCTCGCCGAAGAGATTGTTGTAATAGACCTTTCCAGGTGGTCGGACCATCTGACCACGGAAATCTCGCCATGGAGCGGTGTGCTTGCACTAACGAAGGCTCGTTAGTAAGGTACGGGAAGCTGTAGGGACAAGCTGGAACATTACCTCGAGGTTGCTGTCTTGAACGGTCCAGCCAGGGTTTAATCTGGTACCATCGCGAGCAAAGAAGCGGTTGTCGATGATGGCTTGTCTGACAACATAGTTGTTGTTGTTTTCAGAGTGGGGCAAGGCGGCGAGGGCAAGGTTCTGGCGGCTGACAAAGGGGACAGCAACCGGTCTGGCAGCACTCTCATTGCAAGACCTTTCGGCCTCGCTGTGAGTGCTGCCAGATTGTGCGCCAGCGGCAAGACGTGACAGGCGCACTCCCTCCTGAACAGCACCGTTAGCGAGACACTGCAATGTTTGATAGAGGTACTCACATCATCATCGTCGTCGTCATCGTCGACGCGAGCAAGTCTTGCTTTGATGAGATTCGACATGGTGGATGGTGATGATGAAGATTGGGTAGAAGGTGGAAGTGGAGGTGGAAAAATCACCGGCGAAGTGAAGTCACGAGTATCAAGCATGGCATGTGAACGAAAGGTTGACCGAACGATCGGCGGAAAGATAACTTCTCACTCGAGAAAAAGAAGACTACAGAGTAACATAAAAGAAAGCACTCAAGATGACGGAACAGAACAAACGATGGCGCGATTATCATGAGATTTGATGTACGAAAGAGTTGAAAGTGAAATGAAGATGCATTATCACTACAGATACTGATTGAACCACAAGCGAAGAGTAACGCTGCTGCTGGTCGGTATGTTTACCAGGCCTTGCGACCTGGTCTGGTGCAATACTCGCGATCTTCTCATGCTGACTATAGGCTCAGGCTGCTGCTCCAAACTTGGCAGCACGAGCTGCCCTTCTCTTCAATGTGGAAGGTCTCTCGCGATGTTTTGCATTGACCTTTTTGGGGTCCTGATGCAGCTTGCAGCATGCACTACAGTAGAGAATGTCACATTGATGACAGTGCAGGAGGTTGCGGTGCCAGAGGCGGCACTCGGACGAACGTCCGCCTTCGCAGAGGAGAACACCAGGTCTGCCGAACATCTTGACGTGCGAGACACAAGTTGGAGGCTCGACGGCCACTCCGCTGCGGCCTCTGCCGAGACCGGTGTGAGTGCACTGCTTGAACATTAGCTCGATTGTCATAATGCCAGCATGACATGACACAAACTTACGACGAGGTTGCTGTCATGGGGGTCCCAATCAGGTTGGAGTCTGCTCCAGTCCCGGACATGATAGAAACCACGCGTGATTGCCTTTCTGACTTCATGGATGTCTTGAACGTTGTTCGCATTGGTGAGAGATGCGAGGGCCATGTCGTGATGGCTCATGGATGCAGATGAGACAGGAGCGGGAGTCACTGAATTAAGGGCGGTTGAGTGAACATCACTGGAAGTGCCAGACGAGGCACTGCCAGCCCTTTCGGGCTGGCCATGAAGTGATTCAGAAGAGCGAGCAGTGACCGGAGGAGGGGTCAATGGACGAGGTGAAGAAGAGCGTGACAGGCGAACTCCTCCCTAGGCAGCAAGGTCAGCAAAGCACCATGATTGATGTAGGGCAAGGCTCACATCGTCGTCGTCATCATCATCATTGACGAGAGAGAGTCTTGCAATACCTGCGACGATGGGGTCCGACATGGTGGTGGTGGACGGGTTGGAGGTGGGAGAGAGAAGCAGAAAGGAGAGGTGAGTGCGCTTCTTATTGACGCGTCTCGAGAGTCGCAAAGTTGGAAGGCACAACCACTCACTGCTAGGCTTGGCTGTGTTTACTCGCACCTACCTCGCTTTGACAGTCCGCAGCACAATAGGAGCTTCTGTCTTCTTCCTCCCCTTTCCCCGACATCAAACAAATGTTTTGCACTCCATCACAATGAACTCATGTAATCAGAGCAACCCCTTGAGATCCTATGATTAGACCTTTGGGTCTAGTGCCGTGCTCAGCGCAGGCACTGGTTATGCTCGATTGCTTCTCTGTTGACTCATACCTAGGTATATCTTCAGTCATGATCATCAATTCATTGTGAGTACACTTCTTCGTGTTGACCTGGACATATCTTTTTGTTCATCTCTTGCTCCAAAGGAAATGTAAGGAGAGGTATTCCGCCAGTTCTGGAACAGCTTCAGTGGTCATCCAAGTCGTTATGTTAGTCCCGACTCATATGGTTGCTTGGTCAGTAGCCCAGGAGGAAGGTTTCAGCAGCTGAGGTTGGCGATAGGTAGCTACATCTGGGGTAGGCGGTGAGCGATTCTGCCACTTTCGAATTAATAGTGACCCTGTTCCAAAATCTTTCCTTCCAACTACATCCTCTACATCTAGATCCAAGTTGTTGTTTGATACGATAGCCTCAGTTGACTGTCCTATTTGAGCGGCCACCGACTCATTGGTATTGCTCCTGGTAATACTCATCCCGTTCCTTTCACGTTTTTCGTTGCACGATTTGAGCAGAAGCAAACAGACAGCTTGCTGATCGCCCATAGATATCGTCCGGTTTGAAGTAGAGCTTCAACGAGGTGAATATATGGTTTTCAGATGCACCTCGCACAAGACTCAATGGACAAAGACTTCTGCTTTTGCCGCTGTTCTACGCTGCTGTATTATCTGACTCTTACCATGATTCTACCGCCCCTATCCGGAAGAGCGTCTATTGCATTTGACCATAAGTTTCTAAAGCAATAGAGCTCAGCACAACGACGTCGACATCGTATGAGAGGTAACGAGAGGTAGCAATCAGTAGTCGCAGCTCGCATAGACCAGAATCATTCGCAAAAAACGACCGTCACGACAACATCCACTTCTACACAAAGCCAATTACAAAGAGTCGCGCCTCTTGGTTCTTCGTTACCTTTCCGCCGTGTGTGAGCTTTAGCAACAGGTCTTTCGATGTGTTGGAATCTTGCAGAAGCAAACGAACCTGCCAGGTCGGGTGTTTAGTCGCTTTCACACATCGCTTCCAATTTTCCGGCGGTCCCACAGGCGCACTTCAAAAAGCGCTCTCAAGCAGAAATCGTCCTTCTTTTCTGAACATCGCGTCCCGCACTGTACGCGCCATGGATCCTGACGACGGTCATCCAGAGCGTCCTGTGGCTCCTCAAGTACAAGTCTACAGCCACGTCGGCGGGACCATCTTCGTCGAAGTCACCCGTAGGTTTCCCTTCTCTCAATTCCCAAGACAAGAATACAGAGCTTACCTCCGCCCAGACATCGCGTCTAGAAGAACTCGAGAGAGAGCACGAGGCTCAGAAGCAAGCTCTCTCAGAATCACAGACAGAGCTGCAAGCCTGGAAGGACTTCCACGCCGATGGACCCGGTCCCTGGACGGTAAGAAGTTGTCCGCTACGATTATTTTTGGTCTAATAGTCGATTTTAGGAGTACGAGTTCCAAGCGTATCTCAAGTACCCCTCGAGCCGTCGTGCCCCTTCTCCTCAAACCAACTACGATGAGAGCGTCGTCTCTCAATGGGAAGGCGGCGAAAACATCCACGACCTTCTCAACGTCCAGAGGCTCAAGCGTGAAGGTGAAACTCACAACAGACCTGTCGTAGTGACTCAAGACGAGATTGACCTGCGCACGAGAGGTCAGGCTACTCAGGTAAGCCGTTTCATGACTGTGTCCAAGTCTTACAGTCAGCTAACTTTCGTCCAGTGCAACCACTTGCCTCCTTGGACCGACGTCAACGGCAACCCTGTAGAGAGACCCGAGCGTGTTACCTACCAAGACAAGTTCGACAAGCCAGGCCTGCTCACCTGCGAAGATTGCCGTGGTTGGTTCTGTCGCTACCAATGGCCATCCATGTTCCACTGCCTCAAGTGCGATACCTACTTCTGTCGTCCTTGCGGCAGCGACCCCGGTATTCGCAGACCCAAGTGGATCGTTGAGCTTGAGCAACAGTATGAGGCTACACACGAGAAGTAGATGTGTTTTTCTTCATCATTGATAGCCTTAGAATGGTGCCCACTTATGTTGGCCTTCACCACGATCAAGTAGACCTCATTTGCAGAATTCAACGATCAAAAGATTTCCTCCAATTCACTTTTCCTATACGACCCGCCAAGTAAACAAAATCTCATCCCTCTTGTTCTCACTTCCATTGACAACCTACATATTCCACCAAATCTGCCATAACCACAACTTCAGCCCCTTTAGTGCAGTGGTTAGCACGTTCCTCAGATGAAGTCTTGCAAACACAAGCTGAGTAGGTTGGCCAATCAGCCGCTGGGCTGAAAAGCCTGCTCTTGCTGTGAGGACTTCTGAATTGGAAAAGCGTGAGTTCGATTCTCACGGGGGGCGTACATCTCTTTTTTGCTCTTCTTCTGCACTATACATATCTTTTTTGCTTGTGACCATTCAAGATGGATCTTCTCACAATGAGAAAAATGTGACGGAAACACACCATCTCATTACCTCTCATTGGACAAACCTCTGCTCATGGTTTCACAATATATATTCACGGCTTTTGCAATCCTCTACCTCGCCGTGATTATATTAGAAAGTTGCCATCGTCCCCGGAGTCTGATACATGATGACGATATCAAATTTGTAGCCTAAAAGCATGAATGAGAACGTAATTGGAAGTGTGATATGATCGAATTCGTGCAGCTCCTCTGTCGTGCGATTGTCTCTCGGTCATCATGCGTTGAGCTCTTGTCGGCAACGGAGAAGAGACAAAAGGCTTTACCTGCTGGATGCCGTTCTGCGTAATAGGTATGATATGATGGCCGGGAGATAATTCCGGCGATTAACGGGGAGGTTTCATTTGGCATCGCTAGCAGAGGCAAGTCGATCGTTCCCTTGAAGCTAAGTTATCCTATGTGGCGTCCACCGACTAGGAAGAGCCTTGATCTTAACGCCGCGGATTCCAATCCACGCGCTACAAGTAGCTCAGTCAGTGCAACACCGCTCTTCCAGCACGCTTGATACAATGAAGACATTCGGCACTGTTTCGCAGCGGTAATATAGAGCCCAAAAATTTCCTCTACCATTTCGAAAGACACTCCTGTAGCTGCGTAGCTGAGCACAGCATCTCTTCTGATATCTTGTTACTGGGATTTCCACTACTGGATTGCTCCATATGACTTCCACGCGCGGCAAAATGCATCATCATTCTTCTTCTTCCAAGATCCGCAGCGTTGGCTTGCATATAATAGCAGAGCAGCATCTATGAATGACGCCTGGCGTCACGCAGCATCTGTACGATCTCATCGTGACCATTGCTGTGAGCTGCCCGTATCGCGGCGTCATTGACGTCTGCACCGTGATCGAGCAGCACCTGTACGACGTTTTCGTGTCCTCTTGATGAAGCTATCTCTAGCGAAGTGCCGTACCGTCCTCTCTGGTTGACATCTGCACCTTTATCGAGCAGCATCTGCACGATCTTCTCATGGCCTTCTGCTGAAGCTAGCAGTAGTGCGCTGCCGTACAGTCCGTCCTGAGCGTTTACATCTGCACCTTTGTCAAGCAGCATCTGTACGATCTTGTCGTGGCCTCTGTATGAAGCTGCCTCTAGTGCATTGCCGTACCATCTGCCCTGAACATTGACGTCTGCACCTTTGTTGAGCAGCATCTGTACGACCTTGTAATGGCCTCTTGCTGAAGCTGCCTGCAGTGCGGTATGATCTCCACTCTGATCATTGACATCTGCACCTTTGTCAAGCAGCATTTGTACGATATTGTCATGGCCATCTGTTGAAGCTACATGCAGCGGAGTGCCGTACTCTCCGCACTGAGCATCCAAGACTGCACCTGCGTCGAGCAGCATCTGCAAAGTATTGCTGTGACCTCCTTCTGATGCTAACAACAGAGCCGTCCTGCCCCAGGCATCCACTTCTTCTACGTCAGCACTTTCTACACTGAGAATGTGTTCTAGAATGCGACCATGGCCGTTGTACGCAGCAAGTCCCATTCTCGTCATTGTCGTGAACCCGTTGTGTAGTTTCCAGTAATTTTTTCCTCCTATGTCATAGAGCTTCAGTGCATCTTGGAAGGTATCTTTCTCAGTAGCGCTCTCGGAGCATCTGTGATGGGTCGTCCACCACTCACAACAATATTCTGCAAATTCCTCTCTGCCTCTCCGAGACTGGTTGCTTTCGTCTAGATGATGATCATCTAGCAAAATTTTCAGGTCTTCTAGCTTGAAGCATCGTATGCAGATCTCTGCCATTGTCTTTTCCATCTCGATCAGCTCAAGACTGTATTTCCACAAGCTATTCTGTAAGACCTCAGGCATCTGTGTATGCTCACGAGCGACAAGAAACTCTCGTGCAGTCTGATGAATCAAGTATATCCTCGAGTCCGAGCGATTGACAAATACAAAGAGGCCGCACCAGTGTCTTAGCTGCTTACTAAGGTGTTCTAGATCAATCTGAGCATCTGCAGATGTTCTATGTTGCTTTGATGTTGCAAGGCCGAGAGCAAGAGATATCTCGCCCACTGCAAGTGGGCGTCGAGCTCCTACGATAATGTGCAAGATAAGCGCCACTTTCTGACGGCGTTTTTCTGGGACTCTGCTCAAGATCTTTTCGTAGGCGCCCTCTACTGAAGATGGAATTGAGTCGATGGGTTCTTCGTCTGGCTTGAGGCTGTCTTGAAGAGTCGTGCGGATATCGTCGATTGCCAAATGGAGCCAGAGATACGTACGGTGCTCCATTGACAGCAGAATCTTTTCTAGGCGTGAAGATGTGCTCTCGCGAAGATCGAGGTCTTTTGCTAATTGTAGCACCTTTAGGTTGATGACACGGTTGATCTCTGTACAGATCTGATCGTTCTCCTCTTCCCCTCGCAGCCGTATGGCAGGTAGAGACGGGGGTATGTGCTGGAACCCTCTCTGGATATCGTCGTAGGGGCGACTTGTAACAATGAACTTGAGCCATGATTGACGGGAGTGCTGAGATTCGACGGCGTTCTCATGAAATTGAGCAAGCTTTGCGATTAGATTGCTCCGGTCCCCATCTTTGCACTCATCGAGAGCATCGAGTACACATATGGTGTTGTGCGCAGCCGCATCTGACGTTGCTGCAAGTAAGATGTGCCATAGCTTATCAGTCTCTTGCTGCAGCTTACTTCCGTCACTGTGCCAGGCCGCAATGGCATGCTGTAGAAGGTGTCGCTGATGCTGAAAAAGTTGGTGCAGCAACGCACAAAGGCAAGTTGCGAGACTGTTCTGTTCGTCGTTGTCCTTGAAGAAGAAGTAGCAGATGGTGTTGCCAACAGTATCGCTCATCAAAATTTCGTCCACTAGCGACTTCGAGAGAACTGACTTGCCGCAGCCAGGATCTGCCGAGATCCACAGCAGGTCATCAGTGGCACTTTCGTTCCAGTGCTGATACTGCGAATGATTCAACACCCACTGGCAGGTGTCCTTGACACGATCGGGATTGATGTTCTTGAATCGCTCGTACGTGCTAGTCTTGAAGACTTGATGACAGTTCCGATGTTCTTCATTTTGGTATCTCAATGCTGCCTTCTCCAAGTGTTGTTCTGTCGAGTGCGCGTGCGCTCTAAATGCGTCTGCCGAGGACTTCGTTTCTTCACACAGCTTCGTCACTCCTCTTTCGACTAGATATTCAGTTCATTTGTCAGATGCGTCAGATATTCGATACGTGTCATCATGGGCTCCTAGTCACATACTTTCAGATAGTACTTTTCCGAGCCTCTCTTCCTGCGCGACCCGACTCGGAACCATCTTAGTAAGCAGATCCTTCGCATATGCTGCTGCTGTCATCGCGGCATAGCCCTGCCACTCTTTGTTCTTGTGTGAGTCTGCGTAGTCGCAGATGCCCCTGATAACTAGGCAAGGGAAGTGATTCATCAGACCAGCTGCTTCCATCTCAAAGCACAATACACCCTTCTCGTTCGCCAATCTGTCTCTTATAGTTGCGTTTTTCATCAGCTGGTTGGCAGATGCAATGATGCCGTAATGGATAGCAGGATCGTCCTCGTGCTCCCCTCGCTCGCGACGTCGGACGATATCGTGGGGTTGACCTCCGCATATTTGTCTGCAGTCTCCTTCAGTGTTTCCTTCGCTGTCGTATGGATGAACGACAGTCGACTTGTAGAGGCGGTCTGTTTCCTGTACTGGCCGGCTGTAGTTCTTCTTGAGTCTAGGTTTCTTCTCGAGGGCAGCGTTTATACTGTGCTCGATATTGTGACCTTCACTCTCGTACGTGCTTTCGAGCACGCTGACTGCTGTGAGCACTACTGCTGGAGGCTTGTTCAGAAAGCCCGTCTGCTTAAACTCGCGGTCTTGTATCGTCTTTCCGTAGTCGTACTGGTATACCCCGCCTGTATGGTTCTCTGGAGAGCTCACCACGACGTCGCCTAGCCGAATGTCATTCATCGCTGTTGGTGCACCGCCTCCAATGCCGACCATCAGACCGACACGGATATTGGGAAAGCTGCTGAGCATGTTCGCTGCGACACTTGCTGCCGGGCTTAAACCGTACGTGCCACGGGGAAGGACTGCAATGACTACGTTGTGACCAGCCATCTTGCCGAGTGTGTAAGAGTTACTGTCGTTGGCCGAAACGTGATCTGGGCACTCGTGTTCCTCGTCGAGGAATTGGCGTGCTGCGGTATGTTCTGTCGTTATCGCACAGATCCAGCCTACTGTATAGTGCTGCGGATCTGACATGTTTGCAGCCGATTTCTTTCAATCAGATGATATATGTGAGCAATGACTATGGGTTGTTTTGATTTGATCAAACTCAAGTGGGTGGCTCCCTCTATTTGATCTCGTCTGGCTCACATGTGAGGATCCTCGCAGGCGCCGTGGCTGAGCCGCCTGCAGACGCCTGCAAGGCCTGGTCATGCAACCAACATGACCGAGCGGCTCAGCCGCAAGATGATCGGGGACTCGCAGCCTGACCAAGGAACCTCAACCGAAGCTGCGCATCCGCGTACACAGTCAAATTCAATCAATTCTGTTAGAGCTCTGTTTGAAAGTGTTTGTGAGGCGACTGAGACAAGCGTTGAGTAAAGCCCCCATATCTCATTCTCATGTGTCCATTTGTCGAAAAACTCGTCTTGTCGCCGAGCCAGTCGTTATGTACAGGCGGGAGTGGCTTGATGCAGTAGCGAGGTGTCGACGTATGATGAGTGAGAAAGTTGTGTGTGCGCTGTCAGCAGTATGGATTCGAACACACCAAAATTCAGATCTGTGATGGCTTGTTGTATTTTCCTCCAGCCTTGATTTTTTGCGACGAGGTGATTGTGGTGCAGTTGTTGGTCGAGTCGAAGAGGTGGTGAAACCCCGAAACGCGAGTGCTGCGGCATGTGTATTTTTTACCTTTTTTCTTTACTTTTCCTTTGTTTTCTTTCGCATCGGCAGACATGCCCGTAGCCAAAATTAATCTTCGGCGACCAGAACACCCACCATCACGCTTGCATCTCGACCTCCCTGCTGCCAGTCGTCAGGTCCATGTCTCTCCAGCTTGAACTTCTTTGGTGTGACTCAGAGACCTTCGTTGCTTGCTAGAATTGCGTCAGGACAACTTGGAGGTTCTCCTGGTAACTAAGAGGCGGAAGAACGAGGTCAAAATGCACAGTCTTGTCGCAGATTCGAGCACTGTCCAGAGAGAGACCGACCGGATCATGGCCCTCGGCAAATGCGTCTTGTCTCCCCCAGCCAAATCGATCTTGGTCAATATTCCCTCGGGTAAGCATTGTCGGAGAGAAAGACACAGAGTTCAATAGAGCTCATACTTACCAAGAACACGATCTTTTTGATCTTTCCAGTGGCCTCATCCATCTCGAAAAATCCATGAACATGACTTTTCCATAGAGAAGTTGGGGTCCGAGGCCAAAGGGCGTCGATATGCCATTGCTTGCACTTCTCCCCACCGAAGCACGAAGCAAAGATCAGACATGTGGTAGAGATCAGTGCAGACCTTCTCGAAGAGCTCACGAAGTGCCTCCGGATAGAGGTATACTGGGCTCTTCTCGACCTTGGCTATGTCATGCGGCAGCCGCTGAAGAAGACTGTTTACCGTTAGTGAGTCTTCGAGACCATCAGAAACGGCTGCAACAAAGCGTATACAGATATTTGTAAGATCCGCAGTCTGGCCATGATTGGGCTTGCGAGTAGTGAGGGTGGGCCAATGGAGGAGGTTCATGAACAGAGCAGCCCTTTGACCAGATAAAGTCGCCAACCATGATACCTCCGTGGCCAGGCTCAAATTCAGAACATAACTATGTATTTCATCAGTTGATGATGTCCTTTTACCTCAAAATAGAGAAAGGCATGGTTGTGAAAGTCTCCAGCGTATCGAGGAGTGGTCACATCCATCTCAAGATAACGTTAACAAAGACAACAGAATCAGAACCTAACCTACCTTCCAAGCCAAAGGACTCTTGTTCAAAACGTACAAAAGTGCAAAAAAGTGCCGAGCCAGAAAATGGAACAAAGGATCAGAGACCCAGCTAAATTCCATGGTTTGACATACCTACCGCTCAGATTGAGGCCGTGAGAATGGCTGCCACTACACCACAGAGCCCTTGCTGGGTCTCCGAAAAGGTATGGTATAGTGTGCTTGTAACAACACTGCAAAGGAATGGGCACCATAACAAGGGGTAATAATCGATACCTGATGACGGATGTTGATCCGCTGAGCGTTGGACATGGTTCACAGTAGGTGACTCGAAAACCCAGACCAGACGCAAAGATTTGGACTAGATCCTGAAGGCCTGCAGTATTTCGTGGGTGTGGATATGATTTGACGGTCAGTTCGATTCACATCCAGCATGCTGAAACAACGTAATCAGCAAGATAGACAAAAAAGGTATGTCAAGAAGTCTAGCCAGGGTCATAGCCTCAGCATGTATGGTTTGCTTGTTATTGCGATGCCGGAGCCAAGGCTCTTCTTGGCGGATTGTGTATATAACCATGCCGTGCGCCAGTAGTCTAAAAAATCAAGTTCCTTTGGCAAT
>SWBL01000079.1:0-162489 GCA_024195585.1 Aureobasidium sp. EXF-3400
TAAGGTGATGTGGTGTAGTGGTAGCATGTGTCGTTGTGGAGGTTAAAGTCCAGCAACGCCGACCCGACGGCGGTTCGATTCCGCCCATTGCCAGGATCGATTCTTTTTGCCCCTTTTCTGCTCTACGGAAAGGCTGAGTGATCCTTTTGTCGAGGCTGGAAAAATTGGCAAATTTTTCTTGATGCTGGACTCGAGGGTGGACTGTGCGTAGCGTGGTTGTGGGGCTGCGTCTGCAGAGAGCCGTGCGGGTTATTCTGCAAGGGAAGGAAAAAGAATATTTGAGGGAGTTACAACGTCGGTTCCTATCTATCGTGACTTCCTGTCCACTAGACACTTTCGGATGGACATCTTTCTTCGAAATGAACTCTCGTCATCTCAGGTTCTGAAGTGAGGTCTACAATGAGTTGAAGTTCGACATGTGCTGGTGCAGATAACTTGCTCTTTAGCGGGAATATGTCTGGTCCATGAAATGCGTAGAGTCGTGATGAACTGCTATCACAGAACAAGGACGCCAGCTACTGATGTTGATTCAATCAACATCTAGCTTAGAGACTCGTAAGTCGTGAATGCTTCGTGCTGCTAGCATCTTCTTGTACCATCGCTATTGCTATCACTATCACCCATGCTCGACATGACTTCTGTGGCATGCGGGTGTGCAATATTAAAACCCACGCATACTAACGCAGCGATTTTTTCTTTCCAGTCATCTCCGTCGAGTAATGGTATATAAGAACCAAGGACTGCCGTGTGCGAACAATAGAACATTTCACTCTGACACTTGACCGAAACTACAAATTCAAACACATCAGAACGAAGCTCTAATATCAAGTACGATTCCACGATGACCAAGTCTAACGCTTCCGTCAAGACGCTTGCAGAAACGCATAACAGAACCGAGGTCGAGGCCGAGGCCTCTGAACACGCAAGCAACACAACCGAGGATACACAGGCAAGAGACTCCGTTATCGAGGCCGACACATCACCTCGCGTCTACTCTGGCTGTCCTAACAAACCTCCCGAAGGCCTTGAGAGCGAGTTGAACAAGATGTTGAAAGAGGAACTCCAGAAGCGAAACCTGCGTAAGAGTTACGAGCAGGAGCGTGCATACTCCGGCTGCCTATCTCAGACTTTGCTGAGAGCACACGAGGGTATTTCGCCTCTGCACAGTCAGGTAATCGAGCTCGAACATTCCACGGCCGCGCTCACAGAGGAGCTTCACAAAAGAGCTACTATCATCAAAAACCTTGAGGAGCAGAACCGTCATCTCAAAGCTGTTCTGAGCGAGATTAGGTCTCGCATACACAGCGCTAGGAACGGAGCTTCATCCCTAGCCCGAGAGAAGCGTGCAGAAAGTGTACCTTCTCAGCGTCCAGATACCCACGAACAACTTCCAGCATACTCCCTTCAAGAACAGTCGGTGTTCCAGAACACTCCAGCAGTAAACAAACCCATCCGCAGTATTCTCAAAACGCCTTCGACAAGTGAATCGATGAGTGAGCCGACGAATGAGTCAGCACTCACAGCACTCACAACATTCATATTCCTGGCGATCACCTGGATATGCTCCTTCTTCAAACCAGCCGAACCTCGCGAAGAAGTGTACTTCTATCAAAACCAGTGCTTTCCAAAAATCTCGAGTCCAGACTTCAAGGAACGAGTCAAAAGGCAGATCCACTACGAACAACTAGCTCTTGCCAGAAAAGATGCTCTCGTGAGTTTGAAACTGCCTGATCCGATCGAAGAACCAGAGAAGGACACCCAGAGCTCAAACTTTGCGCGTCTGAAAAGAGCACATGAGGAGGAGGAACATCGGTGGTTTGCAAAGAAGATCAAGCCGATGACTAGGGTGAGCATGGAATAGAAGGACAAGAATATTGGTGCAAGTTTCATAGCTCTAGGATATAGCGATGATGCAGATGACAGTATACACTCAAACAATGCAAGACCTTCTCACACATCAGAAGTGTACGAATCAAAGGTATTGGATTGATCTCTGTCTCGCTTAGGTTCACGATAACAAGCACATGATACCAATACTAAATCCAAACCTCAACTTCGTGAGAAAGCTTCTTCTATCCGAGAATTTTGCTATAGAAACTCTTCTTCCCCTTCTTCCGCCTCTAACCATCTTCCCGCCACGGCTTTGAATAATTTCCGCTCTTTGGTCTCCAAGCTCTTTGCAAGCTGTGAGAACTGCCATGGTTGTCTTGACTCGGTATCTTCCTCCTCGTTATCATCCTCATCCATCTCATCCTCATCTCCATAGTCATTAGATGAAGCAGAGCAGTCACCATATGACCCAAATCTAACACACTGACGCTTAGCAAAGACTTTCTGTTCTTGCTTTGCTTGTTTCTTTGCCAATTGTGTACCAGACCATTGTGGACATGTTGGTTGTGTGGTTGATGGAACATAGATGTCGATATAAGGAGGATCAGTTTGATGGGTTTGATCTGACGCAAGATTGGTTTGTGATGTAGAGTTATTGTTTCTGTGGAACATGTTCCTCCTGGCGTTGACAAAGGCGTTGGTGTAGTTGGGGATGTTGTCGTAGATATCGAGGAAGGCTCTGGAGTAGTGGGTGGTGAAGAAGGTGTTGGGGACTTGAGATGCTTCACCAGTGGTAGATTTTGAGGTATCCATTTTCGATGGAGAGGGACTTGGACTTCTTCTTGAGAAAGTTTGTGCTTGGTGAGGTAGCTTGGGACTCGAGTTGACGCGGACTCTTTGATATTGTCCAAGGGTTGGTTTGGTTTTTCGAGTGACTTGTTCTTGATACCGAGTTGATGCTGCGATGAAGATGAGATGGGACGGAGGATGTATGTTTTTCAACTCTTGCGAACAGTCACGGCGCTCTTGTATGACTGTACTGATGCCTATGTTCACACACTCTAGAGCCGAATGGCTCCGAGCGGTGGTATGAGTTAGTTTTCATCTTTCCTGTCGTCATTAGAGGCAGCCATTAGCATATGCGGAGATTGGTGTATGTAGTGACATGGTGAAAAGTGTTGTTAACAATACCAAAACTAAAGGAGGTATCAAGCAATTTTTGTAAGACAGAATCCTTTCTGCCATGATACCGAAGAAGATCCCCCAACCAAGACCAAAAAGAAAAGCCTCCCTTTTTCGCAAAAAAACAAACCATGATTCCGCTAATGTTAGTAGAAGAAAAACGAGACAGAACATCAAAATGGATCAAGCCTTGAATCCTTTGCCCTCGAAGCCAGGTCTTGCCTTCTTCTTGGCACCACCGCTGGCACCCTTCTTGCCCTTCTTGCCACCCTTCTCGGAGGCTCTCTTGGCCAGGTTCTCGGTTCTCTTCTTGTCCTTCATCTCCTTGCCCTTCTTGACATTGTCGAGGCGCTCGTTCCATTGTGTTGCGCTCTTTGTCTTTTGGTCTGTCTTGCGCTTCAAGGTCTTCTTGAGTAGGGATTGGTCGTCCTTGACGCGTTCACCGTGTGCGCGCTTCTTTGCGTTGAGCCACATGTCCTTCTCTTCAATCTCCTTGCGCTTGTCCTCGTCCATACCAGCAAGTCGCTGAGCCTTCCTCTCGGCAGCGGCCAAGGCGGTCTTGATATCTGAAGGACCCTTCTTCTTCTTGTGTGCAGCAATGGAGCCGAGTGTGGGGTCAGCTTCTTCATCGTCGAATGCGACACGGCCGAAAGAGAAGTTGTTCTCGTCTACGGGACGCGGTGAGAAGATGTCGGGAGTAGCTAGGGGGCTACCACTGCCACGCAGACGCTCATTGTTAAGACGCTCCTCCTCTTCCTTAGCCTTCAAACGTAACTCCTTCTTGTGCTGCTTGCGAGCCTCCTCCTTCTTGCGACGCGACTCGAGCAGTTCCTGTCTGTTGCGAGGGCCGCCAGTGGGGCCATCGGCCTTGCGCTGGGCACGTAGCGCCTCAATACGGGCCTTCAGGCGGGCTTGCAGTTCCTCGGCGTTGACCTCCGGTAGCTTGAGGGCCAGAGCTTTCTTGGGCTTTGTAGTGGTGGATGCATCTGCTTCTGTGGGATTTGAGGCAGGGACTATTGATGACGAGGAAGATGTGGCAGATTGGGCTGTGGAGTTGTCGAAGACCTCGGGTTGGTCGGGGCTCGCTGGTGTTGAAATTTCGTCGTTGTCGACCAGACCAGAAAAGTCCATGGCATCGTCGGCGGCCTCATCAGCAGATACGTCCTCGGCGTCTTGCATGTCCTCGTCTGCAGACTCTTCGGCGCCAGCAGCGGATTGAGGCTCCTGCTTGCGAGCGGCCTTCTTAGCATCCAGCTTTGCCTTTTGCTTGTCGGCCTTTTCCTTCTTCAGGCGGCGCTTCTCCTTTCTCTTTTCTGCCTGTGCCTTTTTGCTGCTTGTGGTAGCGTCGGCATCATCGTCGCTGTCCTCATCATCGTCCTCTTCATCAACCTTTTGCTTCTTGGCGGGTTGCGCTTTCGCGACAGGCAAGTCGATTTGTGCAGATGATTCGTCATTGTCGTCTTCGATTCCTAGCTCTCGCTTTCTCTTGCGCTCGTTCTCGTCCATGACATCCTTTGCGGATTTTTGGTTTGCAGGATCGAGTTTTGCGCGCTTTGCTTGGCGCTTTTGCTCCTTGGTCTGCTTCTTACGTTGCCATTGATCCTGCAAAAAGGAGAGTGAGCAGGATGCGCTAGGAACAGAAGTGTGAGGCACATACGCTGTTGTCCTTAGAATAGTATTCGTTGGCGGGGATCAGAGAAAGAAGACCCTCAAACGCCTGAGCGTGACTTTCAAGACGTGCCTGCAGGAGATGAGTATTGGAGCAGAAATTCAGGGGAGCAGACTTGAGTACCTCTAGATCGTCAGCCATGATGAGATTATATCAGAAAATGGAAATATGAGTGGCAAGATGGGCGATGCAAATGGTCGTCTGCATCTTTGCTCAAGCCGAACTTTTCGTCTGCGGGATGGCCTTGGCGCGGCATCGTCTCTCGAAGTTTTGAAACGGGCAATGACGATCAGTCTGGGGTAGATGGGTAGCTTTCAGTTCGCGCGGACTGGCCAGCGCGACCAAGTTGCAACCATGGAAAACTTCGCCCTTGACGCAACTCACAAAGGCGGCTTGACCATTTCCCACTACCTCGACTGCTCGCCCAACGTCGTCAGCATTTTCAAGGAGGTCAACAAGCTGGTTCTTGTCGTCACCATTGGCTTGGTCTCTGTCTCTCTGCTCCGCACCTTCCGTCCCTCAGCCTCGCGTGCCTCGTAGACCATGGCTCGTCTGTCACATGCCTCGCTGGCATGGCTGCTTTTCGCTGCCTCAACACAAGCATCTTATGTTATCGAGGGTCTTTCCTTCGGCCACAAGGGCGCCATCTCACCCAATGGTCGCGCTGTCCCCGGTTGGCACCTCTCTGGAGAAAACCACACTCCTCAACTACTCTCGGATCGCATCATCCTCACCCCTCCCGCTCCCGGTGGTACAAGAGGCGCTATCTTTGCTGATAGCCCTATCACCCAACCTGAATGGATTGTCGAGACCGAGTTCCGTGCCTCGGGTCAAGAGCGTGGCAGTGGTAATCTGAACTTCTGGTTCGTCGACACTGGCCGTTCTGCTGTCGGCCAGAGCAGTATATATACCGTTGGCAAGTTCGATGGTCTTGCCTTGGTCGTTGACCAGTACGGTCCTCGTGGAGGCTCTATTCGCGGTTTCCTCAACGACGGCTCAGCCAACTTCAAGGACCACCACAACGTTGACAGTCTGGCCTTTGGTCACTGTGACTATGCATACCGCAATCTGGGTCGCCCCAGTAAGCTGCGCATTGAGAATGGTGCTCATGGCCTCCGTGTTGACATTGATGGCACACCCTGCTTCCACAGCGAGAAGGTCAATCTTCCTCCTGGTTACTTCTTCGGTGTCTCTGCCGCTGCCTCAGAAAACCCCGATTCCTTCGAGCTCTACAAGTTTGCTGCATCCACCACAACCTCCATTACTCGTGAGGAGCCCAATGTTGAGGCCAAGCGCCAACATCTCGAGAAATTGGACAAGTTCCCTGGTGCTCCTGAAGCTCTTCCCGATGCTGATGCCGGCACTATCCTGGACCAGGTACATCAGTTTGCCGATCTTCACAACCGCATGCAAGCAATGAACCACCAAATTGCAAACCTGTTTGGCGAATTCGAGCGTCTGTCTCGTCAATTGAACGATCGTCATGCTGAGTTGATGGCCAAGGTTTCTGGTCCCAATGCTGGTGACTCTAGCGACAAGACGCATCAACAAACCACTGGCGAAGCTCTCCTTCCCCTGAGCCGTCGCGTTGAGAACATCGAGCGTATTGTGCTCGCCATCCAGCGCGATGTTGAGGGCAAGGACTACCGTGAGCATTTGACCAACCTACAGCAGTCAATCGAAGGTGTTCGTGGAGGCTTGACTGAGCATCTTCCCGAGACAATTTCTCATAGTAAGTTATCCCAAATCGTAATTTGTTGTAAAGTCGAATAACTAACGTTACTTCTTAGTGATCTCCACCGCAGCTCCTAAGATGGGCATGTTCATCTTCGTCGTCATCGCCTTCCAGGTCATGCTCGCCGGCGCCTACATTGTTTACAAGAGACGCAGAGCAAGTGCTCCCAAGAAGTACTTGTAGTCTCGTCACATTCTCCTTGTATATCTCTTTTACAGTATCTTCTTGAAGATTAGCGTTTGTCCATGAAAGCTTGTAGAAGTTCAGCGATTCTTACATAACTTTTGTTGTATAGAGAAAGACTTTTCGAAATATTGGAACCCTTATATGATTTTCACCATACATTCCAGCTTAGTGGTTGCAACGTTTGGCGATTGTACGATGAGCAAAGATGCGAGGATCAATACAAGCAACAACTCATATATCGACTCTCCTTGTTAGCTGTGTATGACCACATTGAAGCAATGCTGCAGTAGCTGAGAGGAAGTAG
Source organism: Aureobasidium sp. EXF-3400 (assembly GCA_024195585.1). Lineage (NCBI taxonomy): Eukaryota > Fungi > Ascomycota > Dothideomycetes > Dothideales > Saccotheciaceae > Aureobasidium > Aureobasidium sp. EXF-3400. Next base: position 6,907 of record SWBL01000079.1, read on the forward strand.
ATATTATGGCGATTCCTTGGGCTATAAAAATTGCAACGTCACTTATCAGAGAAGTCAGACGGAAGAGCGAGTGTCAGAAGAGTTAAGCATGTAGCCATTGTAGTGTTTATGCAACCATTAGATACCTATGCTTCTTGCGCCGTGTCTGCTGCCATTCGAGCAATTCGCCTCCTGAACGCCTGTTCATCAAATCATATACTTGATCCTCCTGGCGGGTATTCCCATATGAGCAAACGCCACCAAAACTCCTAACCCTGCATTTCATCGATATTACAGCTCGATCATGTTCTTAGGCAGTACCTCTGGGCTTGGCCTTGGCCTCCTTCTTCTCCTTTGCTGCCTGCTTCTGCTTCTTTTTCTTCTCTTCCTGCTTGGCCTCGTTCTTGCGCTTCAAGCTTGCCTGCTCTTCAGGGGTCTTGGCGACTGGCTTGAAGAAACCCTCGAGTCTGCTTTGCTGTGCACTTTTGAGACTCTTTGCGAGACGAGCTGCACCGTTCTTGACTCTGTCTTCGCTGAAACCCTTTTCCTCGACAAGGAACTTTACGAGACCCTCAACATCAGGCGCCTTCCACTCAAAGTTGCACTCAGGGTCGTCAGCGGGACGAACGTCGGGTTCTTTGAAGAGAAGCTTTGCTTCGGCCCAAGGCCAGTCGTCTGGAATCGTGTACTTCTTGTTGTTCTCGAGCATACCGACAACAGCCTCGAGACTTTTGTGTTCCTTGATCATGGTGTAGGCGACCTTTGGGCCGATGCCCTTGACGGGGTCGACGTAATCGCAGCCGAGCAGAATGCACATGTCGATGAACTGTCGATATTGGTCAGCATGATTCCGGAGGTATTCGATAATTTCATACCTGATCCATGGTCATGTCCAGACCTTCCAGGACCTTGTCGAGATGAATCTCTTGGATAGGTTCCTTGCGCTGCTCGCTGAAGGTGAGCTTACGAAGAAGTACAGGTGCGGCAAAGGTCAATGTGTCCATATCCTCACTGGCAGCAGCATAGACTTTGCCGGCACGCGCCAGGGCAGCACACTGAGCCTCGGCCTCGGTCGGGGCAATGATGAAGGGAATGCCCATCAACTTGAGCAGTCGCTGGGCTTCGGCGTTGTGCTCTCTTGTAACACGAACAGTACGACGACTGAACTTCTCCATGTCCTCAGCGGTACCCGTCTCTTTGGCTTCTTCGTGGGCTTCTTCAGCTTCCGTCTTGCGCTGGAAGCGTTTGGCGAGTTCTCCAGACTTGAGTTTTGGTGGAGCACCATCAAAGACGTAGAGAGGCTTGATACCGTTGTCGGCCATACGCAGGGTGCGGTAGAACATTCCCATGAGATGTGAAGTTGTCTCTCCAGATTCGTTCATCAATTGTTGACCTTCGGAACGGACGGCGATGAGGAACGAGTACAGTGACATGGAAGCATCGATGGCAACCTTGCGGCCAAACTGGTTTTTGATTTCTCCAGTCTTGACGGCATCGGGACAGTGCTCGTCGATGACTTGGAAGAGGTCTGCATGAGGTCAAAAGTCAGCTCTATGATGGATATAAGCCAGATTGCTATACTTACGTTTGATACCCATCTCGGCTGATTGGTTGATTCAATGCGAAGATGTGGTATGCAGAGAAGTTGGCAAGTTCAAAATGATGGTCAAGTATATGGTAATTGCTCTACTGGAAGCAGAAAGTGCATGCGCTCGCGAAGCTGCCTGACGCGCACTCGGTCGCGTTTTCCAACTCGGCAGTGACGTACGTGAACCCATTACTTCCCAATTGGGACGACCACTTTCATTCTATCACACATGTTAAGGCAGGACCGAGGCAGGTCCAACACATACTCCGAAGCCATATGATGTTCATCGCAAGTCACTTACCGAATGTTTCGGCGAATATCTCCAGCACAAAAGTCAACGAAATGATAAACACTCGATGTCGGCCGTCGACTTCCAGCCTCGGCATGTTGAACCTACATACAGCGGGGCGTAGCCGACTTTCCGTTTCGACACGCATCTCCTTTGCCGCCATTCTCTTGCATATTTTGTGTAGTTATATAATCAATCTTCTGCTTCTTTTGATTGCTCTACCCCACTCTTTCCTTCTTGTTCAACTATCTGCATCATGTTCAAATCAGTCGCCCGTCAGACAGCAAGGCAACTCGGCTCACGAGGCCCTGCTGCTTCAATTGCTCGTCGTCATGCTCACACTCCCTCGGCCTTCGATTGGAAGGACCCGCTGGGTGCTGCCAACATGTTCACCGAGGAAGAGTTGGCTATTGCAGAGACAGCCGAGTCCTACTGTCAAGAGCGCATGCTTCCTCGTGTGCTAGGTGAATACATACATCGGATTCCACTCATCTTCAATTGCTAACCCAAGCAGATGCATACAGAAACGAAGACTACGACAGAAAGATTCTTGAAGAGATGGGAGAACTAGGTTTGCTGGGTGCTACAATTGAAGGTTATGGATGTGCTGGTGTCTCCTCAGTCGCATCTGGTCTCATCACTCGCGCTGTTGAGAGAGTCGACTCGGGTTACCGTTCAGGCATGTCTGTCCAATCCTCATTGGTTATGGGCGGTATCGACGAGTTCGGCTCCCAGGAGCAAAAAGACAAGTTTTTGCCTCAGCTGGCCAGTGGTAAAATGCTTGGTTGCTTCGGCTTGACAGAGCCCAACCACGGCAGTGATCCTGGCAGCATGGAGACCGTGGCCAAGCCTCACCCTACCAAGAAGGGCTACCTCAGCCTGAGTGGAGCAAAGACCTGGATCACCAACTCGCCAATTGCAGATGTCATGCTCGTATGGGCTAAGCTGCAGGAGACAGGCAAGATTCGTGGTTTCTTGGTCGAGAGATCCGAGTGCCCCCCAGGTACTTTGGAGACACCTCCGTTGAAAAACAAGAACGGTTTGAGAGCCTCTCTCACTGGTATGATTCAATTGGATGAATGCCCGATACCAGAAGCAAACATGTTCCCTCACATCGAGGGCCTAAGAGGACCTTTCAGCTGTCTCAACGGTGCTCGTTATGGTATCGCTTGGGGCACTATGGGTGCTCTTGAAGACTGTATCGCAAGGACGAGACAGTACGCTCTGGAGAGAAAGCAGTTCAAGAACAACCCAATCGCCAAGTACCAGTTGGTGCAGAAGAAGCTCTCTGATGCAACCACAGATGCGGCGTACGGCATCCTCGCAGCATTGCAAGTTGGCCGCCTGAAGGATGAGGGCAAGGCTGCCCCTGAGATGATCTCGATGATCAAGAGACAAAACTGCGACAGAGCCTTAGTGAATGCACGAGTGTAAGCGACCCCATACAAACACAACTGCCGAGAGTGGCTGCTAACTCATGCGCAGATTACAGGAAGTCTTTGGAGGAAACGCTGTCAGTGATGAGTACCACATTGGAAGACATGTGGCGAACCTGTTTGTCACTCAGACATACGAGGGACAGAGTGATATTCACGGTGAGTTCGGACAAGGCACTACACTCAGCCACGGTATACTAACATGTGCTCAGCTCTTATTCTTGGACGCGCAATCACTGGTATTCAAGCTTTCTGTTAATAGTACATACTTAGCGAAGAGTCAGGCGCCGAATCCGGTCGAAAGGCTGACGGATGCTTTCATGCTGTGTAAGATAGCCAAAATGGAGCACACAGAACAAACAGTGTACACAGCCCGATTAGGAGAGGGGCATCTGCCTGAAGATGAACTCTGTAACCGAACGCGTGATACTGTGCAGTAGAGTCGGCCTTGATTGGTTCTGAGCATGTCGAAATTTGTGAGCGAGCTGCTCTTTGGATGGAAGAAGGAGTCAGTCGGCGCATTGGGCCGCAAGCCGAGCGCGTGATCCATAGCCGCCTTCCATGTGTGAAGTCTTCAGACAAAGTCGATGGAACTCATTGAGACAATCGCTCAAGGACCCTCTACTTTAACACATGTTCTCCAAACAAGTGAAGCAACAGTGAAAGTGAGAGAAAGACTCTCACAGTGAAACAGGGCAACTCTTTGTTGTGTTGTAGCGGCGGCGTCGGCAAGCCAAGCCGAGTTCGAAGTGACGTGCACCGCTGCTAAGGGCCAATCTCATCCTTTTCGTCCACGACCGACATCTTGCATCCTCGCTCCGCATACCACACACCAAACACCAACGCAACCACCTCGGAGGAAGCGTTTGTCATTTGTTTCGACCTCACACATACCACCACCGCACACCATGGCGCTTAAGAGAATTAACAAGGAGTTGACCGATCTCGGCCGGTACGTGACAGCGCCCCTCTGTCCTCCCCCTCCCCCACCTTGATGATGGCCCATCGACCGTCCTCGTAGATGTCCATGTCGCAAGAACATATACTGACAGACATGCAGTGATCCTCCCTCATCCTGCTCTGCTGGTCCCATCGGAGATGACCTGGTACGTTGCTGAAAACTCCGCCTCAAAATTGAGCGCTTGCCTCGTGGCCACTCGAAACATCCGAAACAAAACACCTTCTGACTCTTATTGCCTTCAGTTCCACTGGCAAGCCACCATCATGGGTCCCGTAAGTCTTCTATTTCCTGGTTGGGCGGTTGGCGGTGAAGCAACGCCGGCGTCGCCACTTCTACAACAAGCACAACAACAGCATGGCTGACAATATTTCAGGGTGACTCCCCATACTCGGGCGGTGTCTTCTTCCTCGCCATCCACTTCCCCACAGACTACCCTTTCAAGCCTCCCAAGGTCAACTTCACCACCCGCATCTACCACCCCAACATCAACAGCAACGGCAGCATCTGTCTGGACATTCTCAGAGACCAATGGAGTCCTGCTCTGACCATCTCAAAAGGTATGCCGCAGCCCATTCATCTGTCTTGTTGCTTGAAAGCGGCGGATGGCAGAAAACGTTTACAGATTTGTAAGTTACTAACACAACCCCGCAGTCCTGCTTTCCATCTGCTCCATGTTGACCGACCCCAACCCTGACGACCCGCTCGTTCCCGAGATCGCACACGTCTACAAGACTGATCGTTCGCGCTACGAGGCTACAGCCAGAGAGTGGACAAGAAAGTACGCCATCTAAAAGGTCTAGCAGCGAAGCCCGCACCAGGGCGCAACCAATGGCCGGACGAGTGCATCAAGGGTTATGTTATTTTCCTTAACGTGCAGAGGCATTATTTCACGACGGATGGATTCTGGGGATGATTTGGGCGTCTTTCATTGTCGAGTCGAGAGGCGGTAGTCACAGTCCGTTGCTCTCTATCGAGGGCGTCTGCCTGTTACCGCTCGCTCTCTACACGCAAAACGCAAAGACCCACTGCTTCAACACACATGCACCACTCGGCTTAGCCTTGCTTTTCTACTGCCAGACACAAACGATGGAGTGTTATGGCGCATCGGTCCAGATAGACTGGTAAAACACAACATACGGAAATCCCACATGATAACGAACATATTGCTGTTTCCTCTCGTCTTGTATTGTACGTGTCCATGCAATCTGAAGTCTCGTTCTATAATACATGCATTTTGAATTTCGATGACTTTGTGACATTGTCCTAAGGACCTTACTCCAGAACACGTCTGGAAGAAATGCGCTCATCCACCACATCTCTCAGAAGATCCTCAGTCCTCTCTCCCCTTCTCCTGCCATAGCTTACCTCTCTTCTCTTCCCATGAACCTGCTCTTCCACCACCTCATCCATCTCCCCCTCCACCTCCTCTACAAACTGCGAACCCCACAAATCCACCGGAATCCTCATCTCATCAAAATACCTCTCGCTCTTGCCCACGATATTCTTGATCAGAGCAGTGGCTTCCTTCTTCCTGTTTGGGTCTTGCATTTCCCAAGCCAGGTCGTCGTAGAGTTTTGCAAAAGTGGCTTGGAGGTCTTTGATGGCGAGGGCGGAGCGACCGAGGTCGTTCCAGGGGTCGGCGGGGTCTTGGAGGTGGAGCATCCAGGTTCTGTAGGCTCGGGGTTGGGCTATGCGGTTGCGGGCCCAGAAGGCCTGGGTGTATGTTAGTGAGTTGGTCAGAGAAGCAAAGGACGTGGAAGAGATACATACCGGATCCGTTTTGTTTTCCTCGACTACCGCCGGGTCGAGTTTGGTTTCTTGTCGGATTATGGCGAAAGGCTCCACGGTTAGAGAAAATCTCTGAGTGTCGAAGGATGCCCAAAAGTTGAGAGTGTGAAGAAAATCGAGTGCGAGAGAACGCTTCTGTCTACCCTTCTGGAGATTTTGTTGGTTACCGTGTTTCAAGGCTGCTACACACATCATGAACAGAGTGTACGAGCCAAAGCCACCAAACCAAGGATCTGACATGTTGCGCATGTGAAGAGCAGTCTTCAGCACCAGGAATATCGGTTTGAGTGTTGGGTACTCGGTGAGGTACTTTTTGGTGGCTTCACGAGAGGCACTTGAGTCTTTTGTGGACACAATTTGGACTTTCAGACCTGTGTGGATGTGGACGGCCCTAACGAGGGGGAAGAAAGCGTCGGTGACTTCAACATTGTCAAAGTCTTCGTGTTTGGCTATCGAGGCTTGTATGGTGCGGAGGTGGGAGATCATCCTCTGTTTCCGCAAAGCCGCTTGCCCTGTCCCCCAAGCTGCTTTGGCGGCCTTGTCACTGGGATCGCCTTGATATGGGATATGCTCGTGCGTTGTGTCGGTGATGCGAATGTCAATGTCCGAATTCGGCATGGTGAGGCCAGTGAGCTGAGAGCCAAATGTTTCGGCTTGCAGAACTGGATCTGCTTGTTGGATCAAGTCAATCAGGGTGTCGGAAAGCTTCGCTCTCGCAGCGGTTTCTGAAGGAGTCATGTCCATCCATTTGGCGAATGCGTTTATTTCGGTGGCGAGCCACGTGTGGATATAGGGCTTTGGGCAAGAGCTTTTTGGTCGACGAGACCACGTCTCCTGACGTGGATAACTCTTCAGTCCAGGAATGAGGGGTCGGGCAAAGCCATGGTGATCCATGAAGGATCTAGGTGCCAGATCATCCATGTACGAGAAAGTTCTGACAGCGTTCTGCTCTCTACCGAGGATAGATAGAACTCGACGCATTACGGAGAAAAAGGCAGCACGATCCGCAAACTTGTAACGTGGCAATGGTCCCAGGGACTCCTCATGCTTTTTGAGAAATTCAAGCCATTGATGGTATTGAGAGTCATTGTGTACCCGCTTGGGCTTTTCAGCCTCTTCCCTTTCTGCAGCTTCTGCGGCTCTGTTCAGTGACCTCAATTGGAAGGCTTTAGCATCATCTGTCGTGTTGTAGACATTTGTGATAATCCTTTTTGATTCTGCCAAAGCGGATTCTTCTCTGTACGCCTGTGCTTCTGCATTTCTAGTTACCATGCGCCTGATGGGTACTTTGTCGGTCAAGAAAGAAGGACGGGTGACATCAGGATCCGTGTCGGTGATGCATCTACGAATGACGGAAGCGCGATTTGAATCTCGATGTGCTTCGAGCGTGGCTGACAGATCCTCGGGCTTGATGTGTTTGTCGAGACGTCTCAAAGCGGCTAGTCGCGTCTTTTGTCGCGCGACTTCTCTTGCACTGCTAAGTTGATGGTGAACTTGGCCAGAGGAATTTGTCACGGCACGGCGAGAGATGTGGTGTATAGCATGTCGGCTGTCACGCAGACGTAGTAGGTGCGCTTGGCATAGCATGAACAGAGTCGTCTTGCGTGCGCGCGGGAGCTGCGTCTATGCCGGTGATTCCTGTAGCGATACGCCCAGATAATCTCGAAGGTGATTAATGTTTGCCCGCGAGATGGTTTGTTCGCCGTTGGAGTTCGCGATTGTACAGAAACGGCTCGGCCCGCTCTCGCGGTCGGTGCAACATCGCGACCTCCGGAGATGCCGGCGCCGCCGCCATCATTTACAGCTGCATGTCTCGTGCTCTTGCTTCCACCTATTACCATGTGGTGGACGTCTTGTTATCAAAGGCTAGCAGTACTTTAGAGTCATCAATGGATCGTCAAAAGCTGTGGTCCTCCCAGGACGATGCAATGTTCAACATATAAAGAAGCTCATCCTCAGATCTTGCCGGGTAATTCACATCCGTATGACGATTGAGCTCGGCAGATCAATCGTGGAAACGACTGGGTTGGACCCATGTGCATCAACGACCCAGTGACGTTGTGATTACTTTGTAAGCCCGATATAAGCTCCTTTCACCGCTATTTGTGTACTCCTCTCTTGCTCCTTACCCCAGACTTGTTGCATACAAGTACAAGTACCACACGCAAGGGACCTAAAAGCTAGCTATCTTACCTCACAGCTTCAAGCTCTCAGATTCCAAGGACGCCATGGCAGAACACATATCCGATCCCACTGGTCTGCGGAGAAGTACGGGCTATATGCCAGTGAGTAGCTGCATCTCAGTCCAGTGTATAATGACTGCTGACACAGATTAGATTGAGCAATATGGATTGATAGGTAATCAGATTCTATGCGATCATCACGGCTCTACTGCTTGATGCTCACGACTTACAGGAAACATGCACACCAGTGCTCTTGTGGTATGTTCTCTTCAACTCTATGCTCGGCATCAGACGACTGATTATCGAAGGCAATCGACGGAGGAATCGATATGATGTGCTGGTAGGAACACGATCGACTATGATAAATGCCGTATCACGATCAACTGACATTCTGGCAGGCCTGACTTTGATTCGCCATCTGTCTTCTGCCGCATGCTGGACAAGAACAAGGGCGGTCATTTCAACATTGGTCCTCCTCCTGGTCTCAAGATCACCACCAAACAACAATATCTACCTAGCAATAACATTCTCCAAACCAGATACCTGCATGACGATGGTGTCTTGACCCTCACAGACTTCTTCCCTCGTCCACTCAAGACAGAGAGACTCGGCCCAACCGTTGGCCAAGGTGCTACCGTCGATCCTCGTGGTGAACTCAAGAAGTGGTTGGTACGCCGAGTAGAATGCATCAGAGGTGCCACCGATGTCAACGTCGAGGTTTTCCCTGCTTTCAACTATGCTCAGGACTCTCACACTACCGAGATTGTCAAGGCCGATAACGAGGCACAGCGAGTAGTACACTTCCGCTCCGAGAATCTGTCCTTGGAGCTTGTGGCAACGATCGACTGTGGCGATGACGCTCCCTGTCCAGAGCTTTCGTTCTCAAAGAAGACCTTTGAAGGCACTTCTCTGGGCGAAGGCGTGTCTGCGACTATCAATCTCAAGGAAGGCCAATCAATTTCGTTCGTTTTGAGAGATCTCGAGGAGAGCAAAAAGGAGTCCATCTCTACTGCCCTTCTTGATCAAGTTCAGCAGGACACTTCCATGTACTGGTTCAACTGGATCTCCAAGTCAAAGTACAAGGGACGCTGGAGAGAAGTCGTCAGCAGAAGTCTGATGATCTTAAAGATGCTCACCTTCGAGCCCACTGGAGCAATCGTCGCAGCGCCCACATTTTCGCTGCCTGAAGACTTTGGAGGCGGCAGAAACTGGGATTACAGATTCTCCTGGGTCAGAGATTCTTCTTTTACCATCTACATCCTCCTCCGTATGGGCTTCACTGAAGAAGCAGAAGCGTACATGAATTTCCTCTCCGCCCGCCTCATCGACTCCCGCAAACCCGATGGTGGACTTCCTATCATGTTTTCCATCCGCGGCAGCACCGATCTGCCAGAGATTGAACTCTCGCATCTATCCGGCTACCAAGACAGTCGTCCCGTACGCATCGGCAACGGAGCAGCTTTCCACAAGCAACTAGACATCTACGGAGAAATGATGGATTCCATTTATCTCTACAACAAGTACGGAAAACCAGTGAGCTACGACCTCTGGGTCGCCGTCCGCAAACTCACCGATTACGTCTGCGGCATCTGGAAGGAAACCGACATGTCCATCTGGGAGGTCCGTTCTGCACCCATGAACTACACATATTCAAAGATTATGCTCTGGGTAGCTATCGACCGCGCCCTTCGCCTAGCAGATAAACGCTGTTTCCCCTGCCCCAACAGGATGAAATGGCTGGAAACCCGCGATGCAATCTATGACGATGTCATGGAAAAGGGATACAATCACGATATGAAATGCTTCATCCAAAGCTATGAGAGTAATGAAGTTTTGGACTCTGCAGTCCTCATCGCACCTCTGGTCTTCTTCATTGCACCCAATGACCCTCGCTTCACATCTACCTTGGAGCAAATCCTTCTCGCGCCTGAGAAAGGCGGCTTAACCTCTACTGGCCTAGTATACCGCTACAACACTCTCAAATCTGAAGATGGCGTTGGAGGCCGTGAAGGTGCATTCAGCATGTGTACATTTTGGCTGGTGGAGGCACTTACACGTGCTGGTGCCTATGACAAAAAGTACCTGATCAAGGCTATCAATATCTTTGAGAACATGTTGAGCTTTTCGAATCATTTGAACATGTTCTCAGAGGAGATTGCTAGGAGTGGTGAGCAGTTGGGTAACACTCCACAGGCGTTTTCGCATTTGGCGTTGGTTAGTGCTGCGTTCAATCTTGATCGCGTGACTGGAGGGAGTGGTGGTATGTAGATGGATGGAGAGAAGCGGTAAGGGTAATTGAGTAATCCGGGTTTCTTTCAATCTTAGTGCAGACAGTCGACGAACGTGAATAAATTTCCGAGTTACAGGAGTGAAGAGGAATGTAATTGAGACAAATGAACACTGCATAGAATATGAGTAGAAGAGGTAGAGTATTTCGTATTCTTATTTTGTACAAAGTTGGGAAGCAGCCAGCCATAAAACGCCGTCGAGAGTATCTTACGCTAACCATGCCGAATAAATATCGTGTGTTTTTGTAAACAAGAAGAGAGAAGAGAGAAAATGCAGAAACCAGAAGATGTGTTTACTTGTTCAGGGATCTGTCGTGGCCGAGGGCGTTGACGTTAAGGCCAAGACCTTGGGTGTCGAGGTAGACCTTGTTGTTGCTCTTCTCCAAAATGGAGGCGACGTTTCTGGCGTTCTCGAACTCACGCAGCTCAATGTAACTGCGGCTCTTCTTGATGGCGTCACCAATCAGCTCGGCGGAACGGGCCTCACCCTGAGCGCGGACGATCATGGCTTGCTTCTCCTGGCGGGCCTTGTCGACGACGAAGGCGGCACGCTGGGCTTCTTGTTGGGCGACCTGCTTGGCTTCGACTGCGGCGGTGAACTCGGGCGAGAAGGCAAGGTGCTGGGAAAGATGTTAGCTGGAGAAAGTCTTGCAAGGAGAGCATTATGGCGTACTGTTAATGAGACATCGTCGAGCATGATGTTGAATCTGGCAGCACGCTTCACGAGGTGATCGCGGACGAGTCTCGAAACGTTCTCTCTCTGGGTGATCAACTGGGAGGCGTTGAACTGGGCAACAACACTCTTGAGGACCTCGTTGACGATGCTGGGAAGGACGCGCTCGTCGTAGTCGGTTCCAAGGGTACGGTAGATCTGAGGCAGGGCATCGACGCGGGGTCTGGACAGGACACGGCAGGTAATGTTGACCATCTGCAAATCCTTGGTACCGGTGAGGGAGGCGACGTTACGAGGCTTCGCGCGGACATCGTAGACGATGGGAGTCTCAACCCAGGGGATCTTCAAGTGGGTTCCTTCGGGGTAGATGTCGCCCTTAACACCGCCGACACGGCTGTACTTGACGGCGCGGCAACCACCATCGACGTTGAACAGGGCGTTGTTGAAGAGGTAGACACCGCCCAGACCGAGGGCGATGACAGCGATACCACCGAGGGCGCCCTTGGGGTTGGGTGTAGGGCCGCCGGCTCCGAATCTGTACATTTGCCTCGTCTCAGCTCTCTTGTTCATAAATCTTGAATCACGCTGACGTGGAGTTGGAGGGTATTGCGCACTGTCTTCCTGATCTCTGGGCTTGTTCCAAGCTCTTCTGAAGGTTCTTCCACATATCCTGAGGGTTCGACATGGTTGCGACGGTTGGGGCGAGCTGGATGGTGACGGCGATGTTCAAGTGACTGCTCTAAGCTTGAAGGTCGAAGGCGGCGTTCGATGATGATGCAAGCACGGACCAGTTCACCTTGCAGACGACCAAAGTCCTTACCTTACACAAGACCGTTACATGTCAAATAATGCAACTCCATATCTTGCATGCTCTGCTATACAGCCTAGTATCATACTCTCCAAGCAGCATATACTCGCGTGATATGCACTAATCGTACCAAGCATCACGGCCATACTGTAGCTGAGCTGGCGTCGTCGTTGTCGTGTCAATGGGACGCGATCGACTCGGCTTTTTCGGCTGCTGCAAAGCACCTACTCCCAGTAAACACAACCAGCCTCTCCGTGATTCCTGCCACCCATCTTTTGTCCTGTATAATACTTTATGATACCCCTGAAGGCAAAACTGGTCAGCCAGTTTGTTCTATCTACCCTATTACACGATCATACCACCCCGCCGCCTGGCTCAGCCACATTCTGACGACAGCAAACATTTTGCTAAAGTGCCTGCCTGATAACTTCCAAAAGATATCATACCAACTCTGCCTGTCTCGTGCCTCGCAGCTTGAAAAGTGCTCCTTAATTTCATGGCGACTGCAATCGAAGCCAGATCTCTGGCTCTGTTGACTACCATTGCTTCAGATCCTCCGCTCTACCCAAGAAACCCAACTCAGCTCCCACACGCCCCGCTAACTCTGTATATCGTGAGAGTTCCTGGTAGCAAAGGTAGGAACCATCTCATCCTGCTGGTTTGTCGCTACTAACCAGAATCAAGATGTCTTTCTGACCCCCCTGAAACCACGGGAAAAGGTCGTTAGTGCCGAAGACGTCCAGAGCTCCCTATACTTCTTGCATATCGATATTCCGGAAGACCATCTTGTCGAACTACCGGAAGAGATCTCTGTCCCGGATACTCCTACTCTTTCGACAATCAGCCGCAAACCACTACCTACACCTCCGATTTCTCCTGCGGAGGGATCTCCGAGGCAGAGAAGTCCAGTGTTCGACACCAAACAACAGCTCGGAGTCCCTCAGCGCAAACCAGTCCGTCAAAGTTTGGACCTTCCGGACATTCCGCCCCGACCACCCATGCGAAGTCCTCCAAGCCAGCATGATCAATTTCTCATGCATGAACATCCTGATGGAAGACCATCATTCTCCAGGCGACCTCTCAGCAATCAGTTTCTGGATCCAAGTCTTGTACCAGCCCGGCCTTCCATGAATCCTCGGAGCTCTTATGCTACAGTTGACACGAGCCGATCTTCTTTTGATGCCTCCTCGGCTCCGGCAGACGATGAACGCTGCGTCTCACTTACTCTTATTCGTCGAGATCCGTCATCAGGCTTCCAATGGAATGTAGCAAAGATCCGCGATCCGCCCGTCCACGAAGTGTCATCGGTCATGGGAGACGATGGCTCCATCAAGACCAAAAAGGCTGGAGCACCTTTGTTTCTTGAGATCCACAACCCTGGATATTCCAAATTCTTGCCATTCGATCAAACCAGACCTGGCTCTCAAGGTAGTGCTGATATGGCTACGCTCTCTTCGAACTCTTCCGATCATGACAACACGTTCCGCCGAAGACTGTACATGGACGGATCAAGGTCTGGTGATCACTCGTATGGACATCGTAAGACTCCTTCTTGGAATGGCGAACAACAAACTCAGCGCTCTTCTGTGCAGTTGAACCGACAAAGCTTGCAGGCCGCCCCAAAAGCTCTGGCGGATCGAAGGAGCAAAGGTTACACTTTCCGCAGTCCTTGGGGTGGAAAGTGCGAATTCTCAACCGGCACGGCGGGCAGGTCATTGAAGGTGTGTATGATGTGTACAAGGTCTGGTACAGCTCGATGTACTAATGTTCTGCAGTGCAAACACGTCCTCGAGAATCCATCAAGTGCAGCAACGGAAGTCAGTGAGCTGCGTTTCAACCTTCCAACAGGCAGCACTACTAGGAGTACCGCGTCCACTGATACTGGAGCAAAGAGATCCTCGATGATCTCGCGGCCGACCCTTCTCAGGCATTCAACCTCGGATGAACTTACCAATGGTCCCCTTCCTGCCGGCATGGCAAAGTTCTTGGACGAATATGGTAATATAGATCTTTCTTTGGGACAAGAGCGTGCTGGAGGCGGATTTCAGGGAAAGCAGGCAAAGCTCGGAAAGCTCATCATTGAGGACGAAGGCGTCAAGATGTTGGATTTGATCGTGGCAGCCAACATGGCTCTCTGGTGGAGGGCGTATGAACGAAAGCACTGAGCGCGATGCGCCGTAGGCCATACACACGACCATAATGCTTGGAAGTTGGTCTACACAGACTTGTAGGCGCTGCACGATTTTAGAAGAAACAATTCCTCCTTGTTTACCTCCTTCACTCGAGACGCGACCACCATCAACCTATTACGCGTCCAGTTCGCGTATACCTTGGCCAAGCATGGTCTCATCATGGAAGGTTGTTCACAACTACAGAAGAGAGAGGCGTTGCTCTAGCTCAACCCTCAGTGCCGGCGCAAACTCAACACCTCCTCACGATCGCTTGCAACACTTCGACGACATGGCAGACATCCAACCCCCTGAGGTTCCTGAGGATGAATATGTAGCCCAGCTCGAGGTACAGTCCGAGGATGACCTCTGGGACTTCATGAACCTAGTCCAAGCTGGCGAAGCAGAGAAGTTCCTCGAGACAACTCACCTCAAGATCATTCTCAACTCATCGAACTTTGGTGATTGGGAGGATGATCTTTGGTAAGTTGCAGCAGTACCCGCTGCGCACTTCAATCTCGCTGACCCTCTCTTCTCGCAGGTGCATGTTCCTGGCTAACTTCGAGGCTTATTCCCGCAATGTCACCCACCTGAGCATCTACATTGAGGGACCCAACGTCTTCACTCGCAACAACTACGTCAAGCCTGAGATCACCGTTCAGGAAGAAGTCCTTCCCGTCCAGGGCAAAGGCAAAGGTCTCGATCATGAGTTGGGCCTTCACTACCCAGCCCCCGTCCCTGATGGCAACATCGATGAACATCTCGCAAAGAAGCCCAAGTTCACGCGCTCAAGCATGAACTCCACCGCCAATGCTGACTTCATGCCCGCTTCACTCAACACACCTCCTGCCCCTCCAAACAACAAGGGCAGCTACTACACCACCAAGAAAGTTCCTTCTCATCTCATCAACCTTCACATCTACGAGAAAGCCATCATCCCAGCCTTGATCAACGTCTTCAAGGCCCGCAGTCCTCCTCTGGCCTTCATCACCATCCAAGGACCCATGGAACTCTCCCTTCGCCGCCACATCATCAGTTCCATCAACCCTGCCTTCATGTCCAACGCCACTCTCCGCACTGAAGCTGGCTACTCTCCCAACGACGCCGCCTCAGTTGCAGAAGTCCAAACCTGGGAGGCCAGTCATCCTGAAATGGCACTGTTGAAGCGAGGTATCCAGGACCCTGATGACTTTGGTCAGTGGGACAGACAGGACGAGGGTATGCAGAGTGTTCACTGGCACACCTTGGGTGAGTGGATTGTGCCTTCTGGTAAGGGAGCCAGAGGTGTTTGGGGATGGAGAACCCAGGGTCCTGGTGTCAAGGTTTGGAGAGGTCCTGGTGTTGGTTGGGCTGGTAGAGAGGGTGTTTGAAGGATCGCTTCTTTTACTTACCTCTTCACCTGCCTTCGAGCAATGATGATAACGATGACGATGGGAAAAAAGAACTGGGATGGTTGATGAACGAGATTGGGGATTGATGTAACAACAGCGAAGAAGGAAAACAAAGAGAGACAAGAGAAGGCGTTCATCGAGCAGAGAAAGCAAATGTAGAATAGTCACGCAGTCAAGTCAAAGCAATCCCCATATCCACACTCTCTTATATCCTCAAGCATATTCTTACCCGATCGTCTGCCTTCCCCATGGCATTTTCTTTATTGCCTACACGCACACCCATAGAATCTCTGTATTCGTGAATGCCAGATAAACTGAAAGATTAAGGAGAGGTTGATACCTCTCTACCCTTTTCTTCTTCCCTACACCATTCTGTCCATCTACCTTGATTGAGAGAGGCAGAAAGGAAATCAGATGGGAACATCAGGGGTCCCCTGAGCAGATGTCAATGCTCCTGCGTGCAAGCCCGTCATTTTGAGACTGGCAGAACAGCATCGCATTTCAGAAAAAGAAAAATGTCAGGAGGAAAGGAGGCATGGAAAAAGAATAACATTCATGGGATTTTGGTAATCTACGGCAAAGGCAGAGTATTTCTCTACTCTCTCATCTGATGCCCGTACTCTTTTTTGTCTTCTCAACACACGCGGAAATGTGTGTGGTAGCAGCTCTTACTAAACAAGAACAAGACTCCAGGGCTTTTATGCTGCTAAGATATTCCTGATCGCCGGTCGTTGATCCGCCATATCTTCTGTTTCGTTCTCTTGCAAAGGTATATCTAGTAAACCTTCTTCTTCTCATCGACGCTGAACTGTCCAGGACCCATGTTGACCAAGAGCAGAAGACCACCGACAATCGAGAGGATTTGGAAGAAATCGTACTTAGCAAAGTCCTTGTGGGGGTGATTGTGGTGAAGCTGTTGCGACAATTAGCCTGCAAAGAACGATAGCAAAGGAGGATAGGGAATTCAAAACTTACAGTCCAGAAGTTGTTGACAAGCAAGTTGAAAACACTGAGAATGACAACAAGCATCACAGCACTCCACTTAGCCTTGAAACCCACAACAACCATCACACAAGCCACCGCTCCCAAAAGAATCACAACCACCCTTCCAAAGCTCCACTCACCAGCAAACACAAAGCCCACAAACAAGAAAATCAACAACACACGACCAGCGAGTTGGAAATACATCTTGCGATCTTTCTCATCGAGGGTAGGGAGACCGGCAGGGGCGAATCGCTTGCGCACCCAAGAGTCGGAAAGCACCATCAGCAAACCTCCCATGACCGACAGGTTACGCAGGAAGAAGTTGAGGTCGAAGATGAGGCCGTAGCCGAGGGCTTGGGTGATGACGACGCCGAAGAGTCCCATGACGGCGTATTCGCTGTGCTTGCGGACGATGATCATGAAGGAGGAGACGCTCATGGCGATGACGTTGGCGATGAGGAACATGTGGGTGAGGCCAGAGGGGACTGTTCGTGTTGTGTTAGTTGTGTATTCTTCTCCACCAGGCTGCTGTGTGTTTCAAAACGTACTGTGTCTGTAGTCGTGCAGGTAGGTGAGCTGGTCGCTCCATTGGGTGATGATGCGCAGGGCATCCTCGAGGAAGGTGACGACGATGAGGAATCGGCCAATCGCAGGGATATAACTGCAACCCAAATATTAGCTGAGAGCGATACCAAAAGAGCAAGCAACTGCAAAAAACTCACGGCTTGACGGGATGCGACAAGGTGTCGAGCCAGTCTTCAATCTTGCTGGTTTGTTCACGAATGGCATCCAGCGGACTGGGATCGTTGGTGGCGTCTGGTCGTCCGGGACCGCCAAAAGAAGGCTGCGAGCCCAAGTGGTATCCTGCCGTCCCTCTGATTTGAGCCATGGTCTTGTTGTGGGAAAAATGGTATGAGGGGAGAAGAGAGAGGAGAGGGGAGAGAGTTCGGTGTGCGAGTCTCCTCAGTAACGTTCTAGTAGAGGCTAGAGAGACGAGAGCGTGGGGAAGAATAGACCACTTGTCAGCAAATCGAGCTTCAAACAGCTTTCACCCGCTAACCTCTCCCTTTTTTTCATGTCCTTTGTTTGACCATCCCGCCGTTCAGGGCCGACAATAAATACTTCCTCCATTGTACATGTACACTTGGCCCAATGACTCTTCTAGCAGCTACTGTTGTGACTCCTGATGAATATCGTCGTCGCTCTCATTCTCTCTCTACCATGACGCATCGCTCACTCTGCACGTTCAGAAGCCCATCAAGCTTTACGACCTACTCCACAATGCCATCATCGCAACGACCACGTCGGTTAAATATAGATATAGAAAGAAATGCATTTCATTTTGGATACATCAAGATACAAGACTAAACCGAAGGAACTTGACGAACCTACTGAACGCCTGTTTTCAAACTGGTCGCAGCTCTTTGTCTCCTGTGTTTTCTCGCGGCCTTGTAGGGGAAAAAGTCGATTGTAAGCAAAGATTGTAACAAACCCCTCGAGATGCCCTGTGGGAATACCCTTGCTTGAAAACAAAAACATGAAATAAACTGGCATTCTGCCTCGACTCTGCGACTCTTGTGTCTCTGTCGAGAAGTGTGCGTATTAGAACAAAGAGCCTCCAAAGCACTCTTTTGTACTTCTGAGTCTACAAGAAATGGCGCCGCGGCCTAGACTTTGCAGCACCAGCGAATTAAGCGGCCCACTGGGAGTCATCAGGGTGGCTGCCTGCATCGTAGCCAGAGTCGTAGAGGGACGAGTATCCGTTGGTCGAGCTGGCTGGGGCCTTGGGTGCAGGTGCAGTGACCTTGGGCAAGGGAGCGGCCTTCTCGATGGGTGCGTTGACCACAGAACCAGCATCACTGGTGTTCGAGTCCTCAGAACCGACAACGGCCTTCTTCTTCTGCTGCTTCTTGCCCTTGGGGACGGTGTTCCAGCCCGAGTCGTCTTGGCTGATCTGCTTGGCCAGTCTCAGCTGGTCTTCTTCGTGGTCGAAGGTGTCGAGCAGGGGAGCGCTCTCGCCAGAGACGGCCACCGCAGGAGCCTGGACAACACGTTTGGCGATATCGGCAGCCCAGGAGCTGCTGGTGGGGGGAGGCTGAGAAACGGGAATGCCGTTCTTTGCGGGTTCTCCACGAGCTTCACGGGCGGTACGACGCTGAGTTTCGAGCAGAGTCTGACGGTCCTTCTCCTCTGCCTCTCTCTCAAGTCTGCGTTCCTCGACCTTCTTGCGGTTCTGTCTCTGCTTCTTCGTCTCTTCCTGCTGGACCGGTGTCTGGCGGGGCTGGTTGGCCTTGGTAGGCTTGCTGGATCCAGTAAGGCGAATGACAGATGGGCCCGCAGATGCGGGCTCGAGCATGTCTGAAACGTCACCAGCAGCCAAAGAGGGAGACATGGATGGGGTGAGGTCATCATCGGCATCGGCATTGTTGGATGAGGCAGAAGAGAAGGTCTTGGATGACTGCTTCACGGTTCTGTTGCGCGAGTCGGTGCGGGTGGGAGGGGCAAGGCTGGTACCCTTCTTGAGACTGGCGAGCTGTTGAGCCCAGGCCTTGTTATCCTCCTCTTGGGCAACGTCGTCGTCGAGCTCCTGGCGCTTGGGTGCGGGAGCAGGTGTGAGGGAGGGAGCGGGTGCAGACGACTGCTTCTTGCCAGCCTTGCGCTTCTTGGAGCCATCCGAGACCTTGGTGGTGCTGTCGTCACCGCTCTGGACGCTCAACTCAGGAAGAGTGACGCCAGTAGCCTTGGTGGCTTCGGCCTTGGGCTTGGGCTTGGTCGAGTCTCGTCGGCGGGTAGCCTTAGGTTGAGGAGCGACAAAGTCCGAGACTGAGGCGGAGCGAGTTCTGTTGGCGACAGGCTTGCCGTGCTGGAAGTAATAGTAGTAGACGGCGGCAGCACCGATGAGGGCGACTGCCCACGATTGCCAGGGCTCCATGTTGATATGTCGATAGATCGCTACCGGACGGCAGGTTAGTTGAGCGGCGAGATGACGGGAATCGATGGGAAAGCTCACTCAATTGAGAGGCACTGAGATTCAAGGCTTCTTACGGGATTGACGAAGTTGAAAGCTGGGTCTTGTAATGGTGGACACGGGATAGGATGCAAGGAAGGAGATTCAATGCTGTGCGGAGGCGCAAGGACGAACGATCTCCAAGCCAATCCAATACTCGTAGGTTGCGTCAGCTCAACGCCGGCAGACGAGAGCAAACAACACGTTTACAACAAGCTGGCACAATCCACTCTCAACCGTCTATTCAAAGTACATCTCGCCACCTACTGCTACATACATTCTTTTTATGCCTTGTATAATGATCGAATCACCCTGACATTGGTCCAACAGAGCACATTACCGCCTGTCACATGAGGTATATACATGCTCAATGACCCTTTGCCAAGGGCTTGAGCTGCGGCTGTGGGAGTGCTCGGACCTCTATAAACAAAGACATCTCCCATCATAGTGAGGGCGACGATATTGACACAAATCACAAGATAGGGGTCTATTTCCTTGACTCGTAGAAGCTGAGGATAAGTGAATTGTCTTGTAAAGGAGTCATTCTCCACATTAATGGCATCTCGGATGCCGAGATTGAAGCTCATCTATGTGCGAAACAGCCACTATCTAGCTATCCAAATGCCCACGCCACCTCTATCGTCACTTTGAATACCATCAGCAGCGTCCAACACCCTGAGTGTCTTATGGAAATATGCATCCACCACTCTGAGTGCTGGCCAGACCCAATGTCCTTTCTGACCTTGGCGTTCGGTCAAAGCATCACCTTCGACAGCATATACAAACAATCTGTAGTCGACTTGAAGGCGACTCATGGGAGTCAAGCTTACAGCTCGGTGCTTCGATCCGCTGAAAGCAAATGATTCGTTTGCTTCCATGGCGAGATTAAACGTCAAGAAGTGCATCGACGGGTTCTCCAACGTGTAAGAGACAGTGACTGCCTCATCTTCTGTGTTCGCAGGAACGCTCGCTGTACATAGTACCCGAGGCTCAGCAGATGGAATGGTCATACTAGGAACTGCAAGCATGGTGGTAGTCGTGTTGTCCTCGCTGGCATCTTGTCTACGCCAAGTGACTGCCAAAGACAGCTCCAATGCCGAGGGACGTCGGTCCTCGAGTGTCAGTTTACGTACTTCCAAGATGTGAGGAACATCCATCATATCCTTCAAACTCATGGTGCGTGACGCTGTTTGTGACTTAGGAGACTCCTCGACGTCACATATGGCATTGCTGGTAACTTTGTTGACAACCAGTCGTGTTGCCTCGACCAGTAGAGGTTCGGCAGAGAAGGACACGACGCGGCTGGTCAAACACCATCTTTGTGCCATACCTCGTGCTGGTTTCGACTTTTCGTCATCGTCCTCAGAAGGATCCGGTAGACTGAAATAATTTGGGTATGCTTCTGTATGGAGACGTGGTCCGAAGTCATAATTGGCTTCGAAGGGGCTGACGAAGGGTATGACCGACTCCAGTGTCTTCATGACCGGTGTTTCCGAATCCGAAGCCAGACGATAGTTGACCTCCAATCTCAGGGTGTATTCCGAGAGGTCGAGCGGAGCCATGAATTCGAGCACATGAGACTTTGACTCATTGACAGAGATCTTTCCAATTTGGAGGTTGGTCAGATCCAAGTCTTTGGCTTCATTCTTGTTGTCCTTCCAAGCAAGTTCTAGACTGACATCTGAGTTATCTTGTCCTTCGGCACGAACAAAGGCGTTGACCTCCTCTGCTTCCTCATTGAGAATTTGAATCTCGAGGGCTACTTTTTCGCCAGTGAAGTACTGCTCTCTAAGGTTCGTTATGCGCAGCTGTACCTTGGGTGGTTTCGGTAGCACCTGCATGGTATTCGGCTCTCCTCGGGGAATTTGCTTCCTCAAAAGCTTTTCTTCTGATAGTAGCCACCAATTAGGAGAACTTATGTCCGTCGGACGACCAAGGACATGTTCGAGGGTGGCACCAGGGGTTTTCAGTACCAGCGAGGCACCAGTGGCGTCGAATGAATCTGGATCGCGAAGCGGAATCGTCAGATTGAATACACGAAGTTGACCAGGCTTGAATGTCAAGTTCGCTGTCGTCAGTAAACCCTTCGCCATAGGATGTGCTGCGTCGTGCTCCTCTTGCACTTTCAAGTTCGTCGACAAAGTTTGACTGGCACTGTCAGAGTGGTTGATCACCAAGCTTCTGATATTGGTATTGAATTGGACACGTAGTTCATGCAAGGTTAGGTCGCTTGTCTGTGCCGATCCGTTGAAGACAACTGCAACTTGGCAGACAGCAGTGTCTCCAACGAAGCCCTCACCTGACAAAAACGAAAATGTGATAGAGACTTGTTCACTATGTCAGCTTAGTCCACTTAATTGTGGTACGGAAACTTACATGGACAAAATCTAGACTGGGTATTCAACAAAATGTGCGTGGAGTCGCCGTTGCTACCAGCGCTTGACAAGCACTGCAATATGTCGATGCTTTTCTGAGATTTGAGGGCTGCTGCGAGTCAGAAATATGGAACATACTAGCTTGGATATGCTTACGTTGATACGCCAGCTCCCAGGCACTCTCGGCCTGGAGCTTA
This sequence comes from Aureobasidium sp. EXF-3400, assembly GCA_024195585.1. Taxonomy (NCBI): domain Eukaryota; kingdom Fungi; phylum Ascomycota; class Dothideomycetes; order Dothideales; family Saccotheciaceae; genus Aureobasidium; species Aureobasidium sp. EXF-3400. The sequence goes on from SWBL01000079.1 coordinate 29,022, forward strand.
GCGTTCCCTGTCTTCTCAGCAGAGCCGTAGATCAAATCCAGAACCTCTACTGCTAGATCAAACCACTTCTCACGTCTCCAGATCATGTTGTCCCATACTGATTGCAGGGTCTGGAGTACTTCATCATATCGCTCGGCTTTGTAGAATTCGCGCGCGAGGTCGATTTTGACTTGTTGAACTGCTCTCATTTGGCCTCTGTTGGACATGATGCTTTCGACCCGTTCAGTCTGGCTTTGCAGATCCAGCAAGTAGTCGTAAGTGCCGTGGCCAGACAAAGGTGCCTCTTCGTGAGGCTGAGGGACCATGTAAGTATCGTATGTTCTGGTCCTGCTCGCAAGTTGGGCTGCGGTAGTCTCGCTCGGAAGTGTTCTATCCTCTTGTGGTATAGCTTCCGCATTCCTCTTGCGCGCCATGAGATGCTTGCAGGCAAGTCTCCACCAGTATCCTGGGTGGTGAAGTAAATGGAAGGGCATCATACGATCGAGGGTTGAGTACATCTTCTCAGCCGGAGCGTATATGGTAGGCCCGTTCGTCTGATCCTCAGGATCGGACAGGTCCACTGGTTTGAAAACAGGCAAATCGGCCATTTCGATAAGTTGGGCCATCATCTTAGCCCAGCGTGCTTCCCATGCTTCCCAGCCGTAGCTGTTGTCTGTGCCCTTTCCCCGACGATCGATCAGATCTCGCGTACGCTCCTTGTAGTTGTACCAGGATTCTGCAGCACCAGAAGTCATGCCCCTCCATATCTGACAGCGCAAGACACGGAAAGCAATGATGTCGCAAAGCAAACGGGCTTCTTGCCAACGAACGGACCAACTTGGAGTATGTTCGAGGCTGCCTTCAGGACCAAACAATTCTTCCAGAGCGGACTCGTAATGTCTCTGAGCCACATCCATCTCTTGTCGAAACTCAGCAAAGACGGCCAGCTTAAAGTCGTAGCGTACGTTCCAGCCATTCATAGTCAAGACCTGAGACGTGCCGCGACTGGCTGCAGCGGTGATAGGCGGAGGAGCAGTGCGACCTCGTTTCCTTCTCGAGTGTTTTGTCAGATCTCTGTAGTAGTCTATGCAGGCAGGCTGCAATGCTCTTAACACGCTTGACACGAAGGTGGGCAGATCCGTCTGCGAGTCCGAGACATCAAAGTGGAAGCACGAGATCTTTGGATCAAGGGAAGTTGCTCTCCTGATGTTGGCGAGACGTTCCTCAAAATCGAGAGGAGAGATGGCAGCATCGTCTGAAACGAGAACTACGGCGTATCTTGTCTTGAACCCAGATTTGTTGATGGCATTTCTAGTATCGTTGATGCGGTTCTTTAAAGCGTTATCGTTGGAAGGATCCGAGTCCAAAGTTTGAAAGGAGAGATAGACAGCTGGAATGCGGGATTGATGTTTCGCCAGCCACAGAGGAGTCATGAGACCGTCAGGAAAGACGGGGGAAGAAGGCGAGAGCGGCGATAGAGGCGAGTGAAGGTCATGGCTGGTGGACGAAGAGGGATTGGGGCTTGTAGGAGGAGATTGTGAGGGCACTATTGGTGGAGGGGCGGCTTTCCTAGAGGGGAAGACAAAAGACTGGTAGAGCAGATGAATCAGTATGACAAGTATTTGGGGCATCAGATGTTAAGCGGCATACCTACCCTCCCGACACTGGACAATTTGAAGCCTATCAAGCCAGCCCGTTCAGTCAAGGCCTGATCACTCCAGGATAGAGAAGCACCATCGGCACGCAAGAATTCGTCCAAGATAGAGTCGGCATGAGGACCAGATAGCGGAGGAGAGTTGTCCGAGATGCTTAAGCCGCTGCCTTGGTGAGGGTTTGGGGTGCTTGTCGAAGCATTGGTAGAAGAGTCGGTGGTGGGAAGACCGGCTAGAGCAATGAATGGCAGGTTGTGGGCGACATAGTCTTCGGGATAGGCCTCCATGTCTACGCGATCATGCCATGGCAGTAGTCGACATATAATCAAGCACGGCGCGAAACTTGTTGCTGTCGCAAGCTGCCCGTGAGTTGTGGAGAGGCCGAACTGTGGAGACGGCACTTTGAGCTTGCGAGTCAATCAAGAGGCTTGAGTTCCTTCTTCTTCACACTTTCTTTCTTTCGACTAATTACCCTCTACCAACACGGCTTGACACATAGCCAACACTCTCAGGATGGCGGCACAACAGACCATCATCGCCGAGACGATACGCGGCATGAAGCTGGCCATGCGCCGCCGCGACAACGATTCCGACTCAGACACTTCCATCACACAACCCACCAATCGCGGCAACAAGCTCAAGCGCAATGCTCGCCATGTGCGCGAAGGTCGCCTAGACACTACCCACGGTCGCAGCTACAAGAAGCGCATCGACTATGCTGGCTACGACCGCTACATCCTCAACGAGAACCCTCTGCGCTTCGATGACGACGGCGACCTCATAGACGACGACGAGTACGACCCCGACGACCAAGACAGCTCCGATCACCATGGCAATCCATGGGCCGACACCAAACTCGAAGACTTGCTTGCGCCTTTGACATCTGCTGCCGACCTCGCCCATCACCCCTCCTTGTCCGTTCCCTTCCTCTCGAGGCCCATCAGCGAAATGGCCGAAAACGCTCGTCAAGCTATGCACCGCGAGAAAGAAACCCTCTGGCACATCAAACAGCTGTTGTTGAGATTGCGCGGCGACGACCATTGGATTCCTGTTGGCAAGCTCGAATCAGAACACGACCATATGCTTCTAGATCCCTCAACTGGCCCCATTGACGACAACCTGTCCACCATAATGCCTCCCGAAACCTCTGCCATAGACCACTACAGACCTGGCAACAACACCACAGTCTCACAACCAGACCCGCCGCAGCAGAACGGCGCTCACATAGACCCTCTCGACCAACAACAAAATCCCTCCAATACTCTTCCATCGCCCGATGCTTCACCCGACGGTGCTATCCAACACGCCATGACAACCAGACGACAAGCCCGCACATCTCCGACACCCGACCCCAACTTCCCTTCTTCGTCGCCTGCTCCTTCATCTATACCATCCATCCACGCCTTCTTCAACGTCCCAGATTCCGCCCTTCCAGACCGCGACTACGGCCTTCCAGCCAACGAAGCCAACGACACACGCCGCCTATTACTACTCTACTGTCAAAAACAAGAACAAGTCGTCCGCGAGTCGGAACAAATGCTCGAGGGTCTACTCAAAGCAGATCGCATGCGGAAAGACGTCTGGCGCTGGTGCAAAACAGAAGGTCACATGGGTGAAATGAGCGACGGCGAAGACTGGTACGATGTAGATGAATGGAATTTAAGCGCACCTTTACAAAAAGGCAAAGAAGAAGAAGAGGTGGAAGATGAAGGCAGGGTAAAAGGTAGACGCAGACGCGGTGCCCAGCACTAGCCCCTCTACTCAATCAAATACAACTATTTCCCTCTTGACTTCCCGTTCTCACAACTTGGACTTTCCAGTTTTCTCTGGGTGTGCTTTGCTTGCTCCACGATCGTTTTCGGTGGGCTCTGTGTTGCTGGTCTCGGCTTTTAGCGATACGGGGTCGCCGAGCTGTGTAGGGTTTTCCTTTGCTAGTTCTTTGAGCGACTTGTGTCCATCGCCTCCACTGCCTGACTTGTTGGGGCGGTCTTTCTCGGTGGGCTCGGTGGATGAGGTTTCTGCTTTTAGAGATACCGGATCTCCGAGTTGAGTGGGGTTGTCTTTGGCAGTATCTTTTAGTGATTTCTATGATGGAGGCTGGTTAGCTGTGTTTAGGTGCAGCTTGGGGGATTGGTGGCGTACGTGAGCCATGATTGAAGATTTTGAGGATTGGAGATGTGAGAGTTGTATAGGGTGTATGAATTGCTACGGACGATGCTATCAGGGGCTGCGAGGAATAGATATCTGGTGCATGAGATAGAGAGCGAGAGTTCAATGATGACGATGGCAATTGTTCCCCGCCTTTATCCCCGTACTTTCACATGTCGCTCGGCAACGGGTCGGTCCTTGAACAGTTTTGTGCAGACATTTTGTGCCAGAGAGAGCTTCTGCATTTATTTATCCATATTTTAGTCACACATTCGATGGGTGAAGGGAACATAACTTCATCAATCGACAAGTCTCTCAAGAATTCTTGTAGTCGAGTTCTTTCTGTCGTCCCTCAATGTATGCACACCCTGAAACGCCCTTGTCATGCATTGCCAAAACGCCAGATTTCCACCTCTTCCTAACCTCCCATCACAATCTACCATGATGACCATGCCCCATACTCCTTCTTCTATGTCTACCCAAATGCCTCTTTCTCATAATCTGTCCATCACTGCACGTAGTACCAGGCGCAACAGGCTGAAACACCACACTTCCAAAATTGCAAATGCCAAACTCATCAGTGCCATTGCAAACCAGAGAACCATCAGGACTGCAGCTGGGCAGCGCAGTGCCGTCGTTGTTGGCAGCAACAATTTGGTTGTTTTCACATGCGGTGCCTGGAGCTACGGGTTGCCAGATTACTTGGCCGAAGTTGCAGAGGCCGTATTGGGTGGGTCCGTTACAGATGAGGGCGCCGTTTTGGTTGCAGGATGTGCTGTTGCTGTAGGGTGGGGGGATAGTGCTGGGCGTGCTTGGAGAGGAAGGGGCGGATGTGCCTGAGGCGGATGTTGCTGCTGCAGAAGCAGTAGTGGTAGTGTTGACAGCTGAGGGCACAGGCGTAAGAGTCGTAGGGACAGCGGTAGCTGTAGTGCTCTCTGTGCTTGAGGCTGCTCCAGTGTTGCTTTCAGTAGCTGTTGCTTGACTCATAGCAGCACAACCACTTCCTGTAGGTGGCGCGAGTGCTCTTGTGTCGATTGTTGTGACATATCTGCCAGGATTGGGGATCTCCAGATTGCTGCTGAGCTGACTACCACATTCTGAGCTTGGAAGATTGACTCTGAACATGTCTTCCAACTGATCAAACTCTTTGGTATCTTCGGCACCGCCGGATACGGTAATTGGTGCGCAGTTCATGTAGAATTCTGGTTGACCGGATAGCTTGGAGACCCAGCTCCATGCTAGTGTGGCCTTGCCATTGGGTACTTCAGATGGGATGGTGTAGTTCCAGGGGTGAGTGCCACCATCAGTGTCATCGATGGGGCAGCCTCCAATCCAGCTGGCGATTGTCTTGAATGTGCTGTCGGCGGTTGGTTGTCTGTCCAGAGTCACGCTGAGTTGACAAGATCCACCACCATGAGATGCTGATCCGTCAAAGGTCATGGTCTGAGGTTGTCCAGCAACCAACTCGTTTTCTTGGTCGACGATCCATGGGTCAGCACCGCCGATTCGCTTTGATTGACAAGGGAAGTCCGATTGATCTGATCCTGGTGCGACGTTTCTGAGAGGATCGAGTTGAAGTGTGCTCTTGGAGTAAGGGACGGGATTGTTGAGTTTGAGATGGCATTCAACCAGAAAAGGTAGCTGCGCCAGTAGCAGGAGTTTTGTTGTTGTCGAGAAAGCCATTTCTGCTGTTGTTCAAAAGGAAAGGATGCAATGGAAAACCGAAATCAAAACAGAAGACAAGAGAGGTGGAGCATCTTTATAAGATCTGCTCAATAGGGAAACAATTGCAGGGGAGGATGAATAGGATAGAATGTGCCAGCCTCATTGTCAAAGTTCCAACTGAGTCTGACACGCAACGAGAGAATGTGTATGTGAAAGGGACGTGTCTTGATCAAGTCTCGCGTTTCGAGATTGGCCAATGGGCTCGCAGACTATCGCGGAGATTCGTACGTATCATACTTGCGTGCTGGGAGCTGGACGTGTTTCTGGAATGCAATAGCACACCTCTTGACACGACCAACACCCTCGACACGCTTGAGACTCGCAGAGGAATGAGACCAAAGGGCAGGTCGTCGACCGCTGACGTCTGTGGACGTTTTCTGACTTACAACCTCGAGTTGTTTTTCTTGACCGAGACATGATTCACCAGTAGCTACGCAAACATCTAGCAAATTCTACAAGGATGCATTTTCTAGAAGTCAAGACTTGATGTTCACAAAGTGATGGGAGAGAGTGTCCGTGCGCTCTGCCTCGGTAATGCAGCTCCCATCCAATACGGAAACCACCAACCTCCTCGAACATGTATCTGACACAACTTGACGTTGGGAGATGCTGCACTCAACGACAGCTGAATGGCTACTCGAGGCAACAGCGTGACGGCTTTTCTGAGGGCACTGACAAGACTCTTCTTTGATGTAGCTTTCTTTTGGCACACGGTTCGTAGTCTGATTCTGCTTGTTGTCATGTTCCGAACTAATCTACTACAGCGGTTATGGGCCTGGTGGACTCGTCCAAGCCAGAAAGACATTCAGCTGGAGTGTCTGAATACTGCTCGATATTATGAAGAGTGGGAAGCTGCAGCTTTCGCTCTAGACGAGCTTTACGGCAATGACCTCTGGTTTGATCTTTCCTCTTGTGATTGTGGAGAACAGCAGCTTACAATTGACCATCCAGGCGACAGAATCCCTCTTCGAAACACTATGATTATCGTCTCATTCATTCAAGGCTTCAATACATCCTAGAAGCTCGCGAAGATGAAGATATTCTTGGCCTAGTAAATCTCCTACGATCCGGGCTGGTCCGTAACCTAGGAAATATCACAGCACCGCGTCTTTTCAATCGAGCTTATGCTGGTACTAAACTCTTGATTGAAGACTACATCACTCAAGTTGCACTTGCTGTCGAGTATGTCACGGCGTATCCTACATCGCCGACTGGTGATGCAAGTTTGACCAACCAAACTAAACTCGATCTTCTCCATGACACTCGACAGGCGTTTGGACGCAGTGTACTTGTCCTTCAAGGAGGATCTATCTTCGGACTCTGCCATATTGGTGTGATAAAAGCATTACATTTGCGAGGTCTTTTACCACGCATCATTTCTGGAACTGCGACCGGCGCCCTCATGGCCGCTCTTGTAGGCGTGCACAATGAAGATGAGCTACTCAAATTCTTGAGCGGAGAGGGTATTGATCTCACCGCCTTTGCTACGCGTTCGGCTCAGATGGCCAAGAACAGTAATGGTGGTTCAATCCAACACGGCTGGTTCTCGACATGGTTCAGACGTGCTAAGCGCTTTGTCACAGAAGGCTATCTGTTGGACGCTTCGGTGCTAGAGGAATGTGTTCGAGCCAACGTCGGTGATCTGACATTCATGGAAGCATATCAACGGACCAAGCGTGTGTTGAATATTACTGTAGCACCAATGGGTAACGGCATGCCCAACTTACTCAACTATCTGACGGCCCCGAACGTGGTACGTGGTCAAGCATTCCCAAGCAGCAAGCGAGACGCTAATTATTTCGCCAGCTCATCTGGTCTGCAGCCTTGGCCTCAAACGCTTCAGATGTCCTCTACTCTCCAGTCACCATGAAATGCAAGGATGAATCAGGTAATATCGTCCCTTGGGCTTCGACCCATCCGACCAGCCTACGACCTCCAACACCTCTCGGTTACGCTTCCGAGCGCGATTCTCCTCTTACCCGTATCGCCGAGCTCTTCAACGTGAACCACTTCATTGTCTCCCAAGCTCGCCCTTACATCGCACCTTTCCTTCGCAGCGATCTTCACAGTCCTAAGCCTGGTTACAAGGGCAGATCGTCCCTCACAACTAGTCTGATGAAAGTCATGGTCATGGAGGTCCAACACCGATTGCACCAGCTGGATTCTTTGGGCTATCTACCTGTACAAATCCGCCGCTTTCTGCTGGATGAGAACATCCCTGGTGCTTCTTTGACTCTTGTCCCGGAAGTCAACTTTACCGACTTTTTGAAACTGCTCGAGAATCCCACTAAACAGAGTGTGGAGTACTGGATACTGAAGGGAGAGAAAATGGTCTGGCCAGCTGTAGATGCTCTGAAAGTCAGATGTGCAGTGGAGGTGGAACTGGATCGAGGATATCAGGTTGTGAGAAGAAGAAAACCTTTCGACGCCAGTCCCATGGCATCAGCACATGGTACAGTAAGGTTGGACAAAAGAGGCATAAAGAAGAGAAGTTCGAGCTCTGTGCTCGAGTAAGAAGAGTCACTCTAATTCCAGATTCCTAACGTTATTCTCGAGAGGATCACAGTGAAGTGGTACGAACGGATGCTGGCATAGGTTTGCTCTCTCCAAGCGCGCGTTACACAAGCCAACCTCAACGATCATGCTGATCATCAACTTTGGACTTACATGAAGTCATGTGAAATTCGCTGTCCGTATCACAGTGCCACTGCCTGCTCAAATTGAGCTACCGAAACATGTGCTGTCACACGTGCTAACCAGAAGGGAAGTATATCATTATGGAAAGAACTCCCACCGCTGCTACCTCTTTTCGAGGACTAGCCAAGACTGTGTTGCATCATGTCAGTATCGCCTCCAGGATCATCTCTCTGGCAGTCTGAAAGCTCTCATCAACAACAAGACTCTATTCCACTGAACAAGATCAGTCATGAGAATCGAAAAGATTGGGAAAACCGGTCGATTCTCGATACAAGCTATCCTCCAAGCCCGAGCAGACCTTCCTCACAATATTATCAGTCAGACTCTGTTGATCAAGACCCTCACCTCGATGCCGCGAATCCAATCGAATCCAACTCATCGACAGCGAACAAGGAAACTTGGACCCATGCCCTCAAAGACTGGTGGACCGAACTCCTCTGCCTCACCCTTGCAACCTCCAACCTCATCCTCATAACCACCATCCTCTTCATTCTCAACGGTAAACCACTAGCATCATGGCACTTTTCTATCTCCCTCAACGCAGTAATATCAGCTCTTGTAGTCGCCACAAAAGCAGCTTTGATCTATACCACAGCCTGTTGCATCGGCCAACTCAAATGGCAACATTTCCAACATTCGCTACACAGACGATCACCCTATGATCTCAAGACCTTTGACGAAGCAAGTAAAGAGCCTTTAGGGGCGTTGAAGCTTGTGTGCAGGTTGCGACATATTTCCTTGATTGCGTGGTTGGGAGGTATCATCGTTGTTGCTGCTGTGTTTGTGGAAGTTTTTGGTCAGCAGGTTTTGGTATACAAGAGTAGGAGTGTTGAGGTCGAGGGAGGAGTGGCGAAGTTCGCGAGTACGCAACACTTGATGGCACAAAATGGGTGGTATTTGGATTATACCATGATGAGTGACCTGCAGAAGTTGTTGCTTACAGCAATATTTAGGGGTGAAGCGACGCCGGCGTTTGAATGTGAGACTGCAGAGTGTACTTGGCCTGCCTCTGCCACTTTGGGAATTTGCTCACAGTGTACGGATGTTGGTGGTATCAGCAAGGGAAGTTGCGATGGTGATTCGAAGAACCTGGACTGTTCATTCACTATTCCTGGATATGGAGAGTTGGGAGGAACAGTGCAGCCTGGAGGGCCTATGCCGCTTATCAACACCACCACGATCGATGGTGTATACGATGCCACACCGAGCTTCTACAACTTCTCAACATTGGTAGTTGCGGAAAGCACCAATTGGACAGCAAAACTGACTCAATGTGAGTTGAGCTGGTGTGCATGGACTTACGGCAACTCCACTTCCAAAGGAACCAACCTCGATCTTGGTATGCCCAAACAGTATCCACTAAACTTCACAAGAACTTGGGACAAAACAAATGCAACATCGAACCTCGACGACACACAAAGCGTGTGTACAGCACTAGACAATTACCCTGCAAATCTCAACAACACCTTCACCATCAGTCAAGGTAAAGAATACTTCCTAAAGTACGCAGTGAGATTAATCCTCAAAGCAGGATATCAAGGAGCAGATTTTTACACCCAACTCACTCTGGCAACCTCATCACTGGATTACACAGATACAATTGCCATGTCAAGTAATCTAGCAGCCTTCATGACTAATGCCCTGCGCACACAAGATGGAACCCAATCAGTGGGTACAGCATGGCAATCTGTGACCTTCATCCAAGTACGCTGGGTATGGTTGATTCTACCAGCTGTGCTTGTTTTGGCAGCTGGGGTTCTGCTGTTTATGACGGTTGAGCAGAGTAAAAGATATAACACAGTGCTTTGGAAGACTTCATTGTTGGCTTTTCTGTTTTGCTCTACGAATGCGTGGACGACGGAACCGGATGGTAGAGGAGATAATGCTGGATCATTGGAAGCGATGGAAATGGCATCCAAGGGGATGGAAGTGAGGTTGGAGAGAGATGCGCAGGGTCGATACCAACTGGTTCAGATCTGAGGACTGGTGTATGAATGAAATGCCGAGACCCCTCTTGCACAAATGTTTGCAACCCATGGAGAACGATGCAGGTCTCCTGCCATCGATGTCGGTGATGTTTTCAGAGGAAGATAAGCGAATTGTCTCAAATCTCGCGAACGTTCATAGTCTAGCAATTTCATCTTAAATTCTACATCATAAGTGCTTGACTCTGCCTCAGCTTCATAAGAACTCTAGTAGCCAACGCCTAACATGTCTAGCGAATGTTGTCTGCTTGCCCTTCTGACTCTTGTTGACTATCCGAGACGCAGAGACGAAGTCAACAGCGGATGAGACAAAATCTCAGCATACGGGAATTAAGAGGCAGAGTGATGCAGAAACCGATCGGAATGTTTCTATACCAACGAGACAACCCCATTGCTTTCTTGACTATGCTTTGAAGACGAATATATAATAGCGAAAGTTTTCGCCATGGATACAGACTCCACCACCATCACAGAGCTCCTGCAATGTCTTCCTTACTCATCGTGCTTACTCACCTCTCGATGGGCCTCACACTATCTTGAGAAGCAAGATTCCTCAACGATCACGGCCGCCACAATGCCTTGAACACTCTCTTCGACAAACACATGGAGCTGGTCAGTTGGATCTTCGTCGCCTGTATCTTAGCCAATATATGCGCATATTCGACTCCGATCCTCGCCTGCGGTCTTGCTTCAGTAACTCTTGTCGGATGCGGAGTCTTGCTCGATAGATTGTTCTTTGCCTTTCAGGAACCACCTCTCCAGCCACCGACACGTATCCCTCTCAATCCTCCCATGGAACATCGACCTGAAGTCTGTTTCGGAACTGCCAATGCTGCCGAATGTCGCGAGATCATCAAGAACGGAACACCTCCTGCAGCTCCAAAGAACGCTTTGTCGACACTGGAAGCTCGTGCTCGCCCCAATCAGCGTCTGAAGTTGGCCTTCGGCATCGAGAGCTGCTTCAATTCCTCGGATGAGAAGGCTTGCAAGGGCTTCCGGACTCAAGTGGAGAAGCTCCTGTACGTGGAGGAGAGCGAGTGGGTCAACTTCGCCAGTACTGCTCGTGAAACCGCGAAGGAAGCTCTCGATGTCCAAGGGGACACCATAAGCTTGTTCCGTGTGGTCCAGCTCTTGACACTTAAGACGATGATGAGAGTACTCTGGCCCGACCGTGATCCAAAGCAAAGCACAAACGAGCAGATATCCATACTTGCTCACGAAGTGAACCTGCAGTGGCTCCGTTCCAAGGAATGCAATGCCGACGACGATCCGACTTGGCTTTTCGACAAGCAGACATCTCTCAAAGATGCCGTCAAGGCTGTGTTTCCGGACTGGGATGAAACCGACAGTGAACACAACCCATGCAACCTCATCCTCCCAGGCTACGAAACCATGTGGCGTGTAGTCCTTCGTTGCTTCGTCGAAGTCAAAGCTCGCAACCATCACCAAGCTGTCTCCTGGAAACGCGCAATGGATAACTTTTCCAAAAAGCCAACAAAGCAACAGCTCGAAGCACCGATGGTTCGATACGCCACAAAGGTAGCTGCTGTCCATATTGCAAAGGAGGCTCTTCGCCTGTACCCACCCACCCGACGCATCTACCGCGAGTACCGCAGTGACGATGGTCAGAAAACTAACGTCTCTGCCAATATCGAAGCTATGCAACGTGACTCCAGTATCTGGCAGGATCGGCCACTCGTGTTCGTCCCTGAGCGGTGGATTGGTCTCGAAGAGGGACACGATTCAGGCTACATGCCTTTCGGCGCCAGTCCCTTCAACTGTCCCGCAAAGAGGTACAAGAATGTGCCTATGCCATTTGGTCCGTCTATGGTCGCCTTACTCGTGGGTGTTCTGGTTGAGGCAACCAATCTCAGATGGATTATTCGAGGAGACTTTGCGGAGAGGCGCTGCCCGCTTGACACTGATCGTGAGGCTTACAGCGGGGCAATTTTGAGGAGACTGTGAAGTCCGCGATAGCGATGAGAGCATGCAGGAGATCGCTGGCGGCTGGGTTATTGAAGACATTCCTCGGATTGTTGGGTGAATTGACAAGTGTTAGCTTGCAGATAGATTTGTGAAATAGGGAATTGGCGTTTTGACGACTGAAGGTTGCGACTGATTTGCAAATGTATCCGAACTGCGCCTGAGACTGCAGAACATCTCCATGATCCTGTCACTCGAAAAGAATAGAGCACATAGAGCATGTGAAGCCCTCGAGGCAAGAAAGTTGCATTATTCGTGTTGCTCTCAGAAAGACACTGTCCTTAGATGCATGGAGTCCACACTCGAGAAGCCGCCGTTCCTTGAATAGAAATTGTGTACAGACTGTTATCCCTCCGAATAGGTGTGCGTGAATGCCCGAGAGGTAGAGTATGGATCGACCCTCGGGTCAGTCGTTCAACCGAGTCCCTTCCAGGGATCCTCGATAAACGACGGCATAAAGACAACCATATCACCCCTCGCGTTATTGACACCCCTTCTAAGTGCAGAGAGCTCTTGAGGTGGTGGGAAACCAGGAGTCCAGTTATCTGTTTGCACCTCCTCAACTCTTGTATCCATAGCTTGTGGCTGCTCTTTCTGTGTCTCCTCCACTCTCGCTGTCGATGTAGCCTCACTTTCTGTGTTTCCTTGCTCTTGAACAGTTTCTGTTGTAATGCTCTTCACTGGTCGGGCTCCCAAGGGAATATCGTTCGCGCCAGTGCTGGCTGGGATCTGGGTGCTGCTGTCGTCGACGAAGGCGTCGTCTGCGCGCGCAGTGTGTTTGCGACGCTTGCTGCCGAAGCTGGTGAAGCCCATTGCTTCTGCAATAGCAGGATCAATTTCAAGATCATCCATATCCATCGCGTGATTGGTTTGTGGTTAGCGAAGAGGTTTGGGAGAGTGTTCGGGGAAGAAATGTTGGTGGAAGCTGTTGGTTTGAATCTGGAGAAGGTCACGATGGTTTGGGCATGGGGAGCTCTTTCTTCAAAAGTTCACTTCAAATTCGACAAGAAAACGTTTAGTGAAGAGAAGATAGACATTTCTATGACTGCTGAGGCTAATAAGTATGCTTGAACAAGCTTTGCTAAGAAAGACGAACCCTGCCTTCCTTGGTAACGAGAATGCACACGCTCAGATATATCTAACGCCAGTAACCGTAAACCCCCAATGCCCATAACTCATTTGCGATCGAAGAGGCAGAAAAATGCCAACCCAGTTATTACTCCAGCAATGGCTGCAGAAAGCGCCAGCTCTCCCATGTGCTGCCTTTGAATGCGGTATCGTGAAAATATTTAGAGAGAAGTTTGTCCTTCGGCGAGCTCGTCGACATTGAACTTCCAGTTGCCTGTTTGTAAAAGTCAGTCAACACGTTCAGAGAACTAACACGAGTCACGACTTACCCTTCTTGAGATTTTCTGCTGTATCACCAAGCAAAATGATGCGGCGCTTGTTGCAGTAGGTCGTCTTATCCATCATCTCGACCTTGAGAGCAGCGAGCTGGTCAGTAGGCTTCTCGAACATGCCACTCAATGCCTCGACGGCCATCTCCAAGTCTTTCTGGTTGTCCTCAAAGATTTCTGTCAAGTTGTTGCGTTCCAAGTAATAAGCAAAGGCGTAGGTCCACTTAAGAGTCTGTCGGCATTGCTGGAGAGCTTGTGATGCATAGTCGAGGAACTGAACCTCGATCCAAGACATGCCTGACGTTGACTGAAGCTGCATCATCTTCTTCTCGGTCTTGAGGTAGATGTCCTTGTCAAGCTTGGCAGACTGCTCATGATTGGCATAGCGGTTGTAGTAGTGGAGATAACGCTCAAGAGATGCACGACTCTTAGCCTGAGCGTCGCGTGCAGTGTGGCCGCTCTTCTCCTCGTAACGGTTGCAGTTGTACCAACTTGTGCCATGCTCCGACCATAGTCCCATGCACATCCAGCAGAATTCGTACTTGCACTTTCGGCAAGTCATATGGTTACAACCACCGTTCTTCTCAATTGTAGAGTTACACTTGGGGCACTCTTTGGTGTTTGCGGAAATCCAGTTAGCCGTTTCCGAATCATCTTCGCACTTCTTCATCCACAGCTTAACGAGCACGCAAGGAGTAGGTTGGTGGTCATTTAGCTGGCACCCGAAACAGAAACTGTGACCGCAATCGCAGTTGACAGTGGGGACGATCTTGTTAAGCTCTTTTTGCTTGACCGGACAATCGACAGCATAGACGCAGTTGGGGGCAGGACACCACCTAAGATTGTCCTTGTCGTCAACGTACGTGCGTGTGAGCAGCTCGTTGTACCTGTCTTTGAGGTCTTCTGTGACGAGAAGCTCCAGGCTCTTCGAATCGACAATGTTGTTGCACTGCTCGCCAGGGCAGCGAACACGTGCGGCCTCACCTTCGTCCTTGATCTTCTGTGCTAGGTATTGGCGGTAGCAGTCAACGCAGAAGCGGTGATTGCACTTCATGGCGAACGTCTGCATTCCAGGTGTGTCGTCACAGCAGATTTCGCACATGAAGCCATCGATGACTTCTAGGCGGGGCGGGGTAGCGATATCCTGACCAAGACCAGCTTTCTCCAGGACCTCCTCTTGCTTATCCATGTATTGCTCGATCAGACGCTCCTTGTTCCAGCGCATATAGCGCATGAGGATGGCTGTCGCTTCATGTGGTTGACCGAGGATGTTAGAGACCTCTTCTATTTGACGATCTTGTTGGTGCTGGATATCTTGCGGGCTGTATACGGAGAACTCGACCTCGTACGGCTTCTTGCGCGGCTTGAGGTCTTTATCTTGTGAATCAAAGCCAATGTCGCCATCATCGTCTAATTCGATATCGGAATCTGCGAGACGGAGTTGTCAGTATACAGGTCTGGAGTCGGGCTACCTTATCTACGCCGAACACATACCAGCACCAAAATCGGCGACACTGCTGTTCTCATCGTCCATGTCAAAGTCGGCATCGCTATTGACCGAGGCGGCACTGTTGTAGTCGTCATCGGAATCCATGGCTGTGACGGAGCCCTTCAGAGTCTGAGGGGTAGCGGGCAGTTGGTCGGGCGAGGCGGCGGGCTTGTCCTCAGCGGCGTCGTAAACGGGAAGCTTGGCGGAGAGGGGGTCGGGTGTATCGGAGGCGACGGGAGAGTTGGCGGGATGATGGATCTTTGGTTTCTGCTTCGCGGCCGTGTCCGGCGACAGCAGTTTGCGTTTACGGGTGATGGGAGGCGTGGTTGCGATATGTGGCGACGAAACAGTCGCCAGGGCCGTTATGACGGAAGAAGAGGGAGTCGCAGAGTGTGGAGAGGGGCAGCCTTGAGCGATTGGCGTGTGGGTGAAAATGACTGTGACGGCTGACAAAACTGCACGGGCAGGTGACTGGAGAAAGTGATTACGGATCCACGCAGCGTGTTACTGTGCTTTCCAGAAGACACTGATGACTGATTCGAATCTGCGTCAAAGGCGTTCTTCTGCTTTCTTCAACCGAGATCGACTGGCTGCCACAGATTCAACTTTCTGAACCCGGCTTTGAGACATTCCACGCAATCGCGCCGCCAAGAAGGAACGACTCGATGCTTTGTTTCACTCTTTCCTCTTTCAATCGAAACCACCGCTTTGTCAACTGCACCGTCAAATGCACTGGTTATGTGCATTGTTGGGTGTAATGTTTAATACTTGTGATTTCATGGGTATCGTCTAATCTACTCGTCGTCGCTTTCTTCCTCGCTGTCAGTCTCCTCTTCACTGCTCTCTTCTTCACTCTCCTCCGCAGCCTTGATAGCATCCACAAACTGGCCCATAGCAAGCTTGATCTGCTTCAATTCATCGCTGGCTTCATTCTTCTCGTCCGCCCACCATTGCATGACTCCCTCAAACTCTAGTGCATCGCCCATGTACAGCTCATTGCACACGTGAAGCATAATCTTCTCGCCATCTGCGCGGTGACAGACATCGGCCTGTACGAGCAGCAGGAAGTCCACCTGATCAACCTTCTCCTCATGAGCATCACCACGGTCGAACATGGTACGCTCAATCAGCATCTGCTGGGTTGATATCGACTTCTTGGCAGCTTGTGCTGGCGTGAGACCTTCTTCAATCAGACTAGCCATGCGCTTCATGAAAGCTGCCACCACTGCGCGACGCACCATATGTGGCGATGCGTTGGCTGACATACGTAGTGCAGTAAGTTCGAGCTGGATGTTGGCCGCTTCATCACCCTTCTGCAATGAGTCGTAGATACTGGCCGCTGCATCGTGATGGAAATCGACAGCCTCACGCCCAGCTCTGCTGTCTTCGGAGTCAACAGATCCAATGGAACCGAAACTCTGCGACCTCGCGCTCTTCGCCGCTCTGTCATCATACTCGTCGCTGTAAGGCTCTGAATTGAGAGTCGAGATGGATTCGGCCGATTGGTTTTGCATGTTGTAGATGCTTGCGGAGTGCAGGCTGTGGTGCTCCTGGTCGTCTTCTTCCTCGTCTTCCGAGGTGTCATACTCGAAGCCCTCTCCTTTCTGACCCACAATCTCCTTGTCTGTCTCTCCGCGCACGATCTCGTCTTGTTCGTAACCCGACTCGCGCTTGACCTTTGTGATCCTTGATTTGATCGTCATACCGTCAGAGATGTAGACACCATATGACAGCAGAGCACCAGGCATGATGTTGCACTTCTTGCCGACCGAAGCTTCGTTTGCAACAATAGCATCCTTGACCACTGTACCATCACCAATCGAAGCGTCGTCCCAGATGTACGCGCCACTGATCTTGACATTCCTGCCAATGATGCACCTCCTACCAATAACACTGTTGGAAATTTCGCTTCCGTCTCCGATTGCTGTTGCCCGGCCGATAACAGTCCTTGGGCCGATGTGACACGATCTAGCCAAGACAACTCCTTCTTCCCGATAGACGTTTCCTTTGGTAAGTCTGTAGGTCTGGTCGCGCACCAGGTTGCTGTCAGGGCAAATAGGATATGCCCATCTGCTCAGGATATCCTTGGTTACTGCATCGTAGGCTCTCAGGTTCTTAACTCTGGCTGCATAGTGCTCGTCGACGATATGGGTATGGATGGTTTTGCCGTTCAGTTCGTAGTCCTTCAAGACGCTATGAAGGAATCCTTTTCTCGGGGCCTCGTAGTCGAAGTTATCACTCCAGAGCGCAAGAACGTCGGGAGTGCAAATATCAATACCGCAATCAATCAAATCTTCCCTGATCTCAAGTTCGTCATGCTCTTTCAGGATGTCCGGATCCAGAGTGACCAGATGTGAGGGCTGGTTGGGTCGCATTTGTTCGTAGTGTAGACAGCGGTTCTTGGTGGGGTCGAGTACGAAGACGGGCGAAACACGCTGCATCTTGGTGCGGTGAGCAGTGCCGGCCTCTCGGAGGACCATGGTCATAATGGCATTCTTATCTTTGGTGCGACGCTGACGGTGGGCAGCGATGGCGGCTTCGATGGGCAAATTGCTGACCACATCGCCGTAGACGATCAGGAAGTCTCCAGTAAGGACGGCGCGCGCGTCGAGGTCGCGCATAGCGTCACCGATCGAGTTGGACGAAGAGCGAACGATCTCGACGTTGTTGAAGGGGGAAACCTTGGAAGTCCATTTGGATTGCTGGATGTACTCCTCGACCTGGTCGGTATGGGCGCCACAGTAAACAAAGACTTCATCGACTCCAGCGTTGGCAAGGAACTCGAAGGTGTATTCGATCAACGGGGTGTTGGCCAGAGGAAGCAGACACTGCGATTCTTAGATGAGGTCTGCCTTGTTCTCAAGGTCGTGTACATACGCGAGGACGTTCAAGTGTGAAAGGACTGAAGCGGGTCTCGAATGAGTCTGCGAGAATCTGTGCTTATTAGTGTCTGCGTAATGTGCATAGTCTAAGTCTACATACCACAGCCTGAAGCGGCTCCTCGACCTCATCCTCAACACGACCTTTGTCAGCCTGTGCGGCCTTCTTCTTGGGTGCCATAGTGATATCGTCGCGTAGAGAATAAAGTTGAGAGTTGAGTCAAGAATTTGGTCAAGTCGACCCAGACCATGCGGGATGACACACACGATGCCAACGACATGCCCATCTGTTGGCAACCACCTACCGGAACGCGCTTGTAGATAGAGGCATAATGGAGCCGCATATAATTCCCCGGTCTTCATTAATACACTTATCCCTCTTCCAAGGTGATCCACTCAAGCTTCATCTCCATCCCGTCGCGTCCTTGACCTCACCTTTTCCTCTTTCCACTATGGAGGGCATCCCGACTGCAAGGGACCAGGCCCTCAGCATGCAGGAGCGAACGCGAGCTCCTTCCTTCACTTGCTCGTTGATTGATTGATCTTCCTCATTGTGAATCTTCCTGTCACCCTCCGTCTCCATTGCATCAATTGTTCTTCACATTGTTTCAACATCATTCACATGTATATGCTCTCAACCTCGAAGCATGCCACCTTTCATATATCCCACTCCGGAGCCTACAGATTCCCCAAGCTCACGCGATGAATCTTCGAAGCGAAGGCTGGAAGACTGCAATGACACTACTGCGCCTCACTCACGAGAACCGAAGAGACAGAGAGTGTCCGTACAATGCGGGACCCTCTGTTTTCCGCCTTCTCACTATAGCGGAGCCCGTCGTCGTCAAGCTGGTTCGGATCGTGAAGCGATAAATGCTTTGGCTATCGTTTGGAACTCCCAAGATCGCTCGCAACACGAGTACAACATCTGGTATCTAAAAGATTACAGCGTTTATCGTAACGGCACCAATCACAGACATGCCTTTGAACTTTGTCCTTTGCACCTCTTGAAGAATGAGGATGGGGTCAATGAACTGCTCTTCGACGGAATCCTCAGTATCGATGGTGAAGAGCGACGTGTTGAAGGAGTTCCGTTCGACTGTCTAGCCATAGATGGATATGGAGATGAGAACGACAAAGTTTCTGCCTGCATCCAAACAACCCTAGGTTGCAAGGCAAGTGTTTGGTATCAGCTCGGAACTCCTGCAAACCACTACACCCGCTACCACGACACGTTCCTGTGGGTTTCACGATTCACCAAATATGTGGTGGACTTTCTTGAAGATTCCGAGCAATCTGTCACCTTCAGTGTCTTCCGACGGACCTTCTACCCCTACCTGCAGCAGAAGTACGGATCATCCCCCGCTATCAAGGACTGGTTGGATCAACACCATTCACACGACTTTGGTCAAGCATTCTGCGCCAATCTAGGCTTCATCATCAAGGAATGCTACAGTGTAAATGACCAGCTCCTTGATGAGCCTATATTTGGCGAGACGAATACCAAGCAATTGAAAGCCATCAAAATGGAGGATACTGCGTACAAGAATACGGTTGTCACCCCATTCGTATTCGAGCTCTTTCGCAAGATGCCTTTCCAGGGTCAGATGCAAGTCTTGTCTGAGGTCAGTGTTGCCACCCTACGAAAGCAAGAATCCAGGCGGATCGAGTTAGGCCTCACACCACTGAGTTGTCGCCCAACACTCGCTCCAAAACTTCGACCTCATAAGAGAATCGTTCGAAGGGGAGATGTCGTGAGCATTGCCGCGGAGACGCAAACTCAGTGGAGACACTCGACTGGCGTTGTATGGTTCGCATATGTGCAAGAGATCCGGCGGCTGAAGTCTGGCGTGCAGAAACTTGACGTCTTGTGGCTCTACGAGCCTTCAGACACTACACTAGGCCATGGATATTATCCCTACAAGAACGAGCTGTTTCTAAGTGACAACTGTTCCTGCGGGAAAAACGCGATCGACGCTGAGCTTGTCCAATCGATTGTCACGGTCAAGTGGTTCGCCAATAACCCCGGCGAATCGAAAGATTGCTTCTTCGTCAGACAAAAATTCAGGACAGAGCCAACTCTAGGAGCGTATGACTTTGTTCAATTGAAACAGTCAGACTTCAGTTGTGGATGCAACAACACGGAGACAGAGATGTATAGAGTCAAGCAGGAGTTTGCGCCTGGTGATACCGTACTCGTTTATCGACTCGTTCATGGCAAAGAGTCACTAGAGCCTGCGATCATCCGTGGCTTCAATCGCCATACAGTCACCCTCCAGACCTTTCTCCGTTGTCACCGCGATCTATATGACAAGCATGCGGCTGCAAATCAAATCATGCTGACTGACGAAATGTTCGATCTCGATCCGGACTCGGTCACTCGTCATTGCAGAGTTGCAACCTTCGCCAGTCTCGAGGATGTCAGAACACCTTACGATCGGAATGGAGCTGGTGACTTGTGGTATGTGGTAAGCTCTTCAGCTCCCACATGGAATTTTGTTGACCAGGAGATCGCTCCGGAGAGCAAGCTCAAGGGTATGGGGATCTTCTGCGGGAGCGGGTCGTTCGATAGGGGTCTCGAGGAAGGTGGAGGCCTCGAGTTTAACTGGGCCGTTGACTGGGCTGAAAGAGCTCTTCACTCATACCGAGCAAACACAGAAGAACCAGAGAGGTTGAACCTTTTCCTCGGCAGCGTCAACGACTATTTGAGCAAAGCTATCCATGGCACCAAAGACAGTCGAATTGCCACTGTCGGCGATGTTGATCTACTCGCAGCGGGATCTCCGTGTCCGGGTTTCTCGGTCTTGCAACGAGATCGACATAGTGTTCAGTCTTTGAGAAATTGCTCTCTCGTTGCTTCTGTATGCTCATATGTCGACTTGTATATGCCGAAGTACCTGGTGCTAGAGAACGTCATTGGCATGGCGAGGAACCCTGGAAAGGCCAAGGATCTGAACGTGTTCTCACAAGTCCTTTGTTGCCTGATTAGCATGGGTTATTCAGTGCAACAGCTATTAATGGATCCCGGACATTACGGATCATGTCAATCCCGTCAACGCATCTTCATCATTGCAACCGCCCCAGGCCACAAAGTGCCAATTCCGCCGCCTCAAACACACACCTGTAAGGAGCTGGAGACGTACTCGAGAGCAATCGGCTACGCATCTAACGGCTTACCTTTCGGAAAACGCAAGCACGATGTGTGTCCCTTTGTATCGCTCACAGCGAAAGAAGCTTTTCAAGATCTGCCAGACATTGGCGACAGCCATGTTCAAACGTGCATTCCCGCGCCTGATCATCGCACCTGCAGACACGAATCCGCGCGTAAACGAGCATTGATCCAGATGATCCCCCGTTGGCCTTACGGACAAAGCTTCGTCAAGGCTGTGAATGCAGGCAAAATGTCTCACAGCGCCATATCAAATTACGCCTGGCAGAACAAAAATCGTTCTGGCGAGAACAGTAAATCTTGGTCCAGAATCTTCCCGGACCGTCTGATTGGTTGTCTGACCACTGATATCAAGCCCCACGATTCCTTCCTCGGCCGTACACTCCACTACGACCAGCACCGAACCATGACGGTCATGGAGGCGCGCAGGGTGCAGGGTCTGCCGGACGATGAGATCGTGCTGGGCACACCTGCCCAGCAGTGGAATCAGATTGGGAATGGAGTTGATCGCAAGGTCGCCTTCGCCCTTGGTATGCAGCTCGCTGAGGCTCATCGCAAGAACATGGTCACTAGAAGGGACGCACCGGCTTTATTGCCAATCGTAGAAGAGACAAGCTCTCCTCGAACCATATCTGTCATTCACCAGGAACTTGTCCTTCGGGACTCACTCCAGTCCGTCAGCTGCAAGTCTCCTGGTGCTGTTACATTCACTGAGAAGCAAGCCGTTTCCAACCATATTGTTCAGCAGACGGGTCAGAGTGCCACACAGGTCATCGATCTCGAGATGTTTGAGGTGTCATTAGCCGATACTCAAGTTCCTTCGCCCATGGTTCAAGAGGAATCTACGGTCTCGATTCAACAAGAGGTGTGGAAGGGTGGTGTGGAGTGCATCATCATTGATTGAGGAATTTCGAATTATAATATAAGAGAGGTAGAGATGAGGGGTGGACTCAGGGCTGATCGACGACGGGATCAGAGGAAGATATAACAGACAGGTGATTGCTATTCAACATGTCATTGCTAGAGACGAATGAAAAATGATGTTGTCAGAAATCGAAGTCGCTATT
This sequence comes from Aureobasidium sp. EXF-3400, assembly GCA_024195585.1. Lineage (NCBI taxonomy): Eukaryota > Fungi > Ascomycota > Dothideomycetes > Dothideales > Saccotheciaceae > Aureobasidium > Aureobasidium sp. EXF-3400. Next base: position 51,189 of record SWBL01000079.1, read on the forward strand.
GTGTGCGCTTAGAGAAGGCTTCGAAAAAGCCAAAGTGTGACTGCAACTATGATGATCGATCTATCACATCCGCCTGGCGATTGAAAGAGTGGGGAAATAATAAAACAATGCAAAAACAATCGTGTATAAGGGGGTATCGTAACGTGGAATGCCAAAAAAGAAAAATGCAACGAAAACAACCATCTCCTCCTCTGACTCCTAGAACCCCCAATCTTCATCATCATCACTCAAATCCCAACTACCAGGTACCCTCCTATGCCCCCTCAATCTCCCCGCTGCAGTAGCAGCAGCGGCCGTGCCATTCCCTGCTACAGCAAACAAATCATGAAAAGCCGGTTCAGCAAGATTCAAAGCACCACTCGCAACCAACCTCGCAGCTATCCTAAGCATAGTGGCTACTAGATTTGCAGGTGGACCTAAGAACAAAGCGCAGGTTTTGCGGACGAGGAGAGCTGGAGAGGTTTTTGTGAGGGCTGTGGATGTAGGTTTGGCTGGTGTGGTTGTTGTAGGCGGAGAAGAAGATAAGCGGTTGGATGGCGAAGGAGATTGTGAGGGTGCGCGACGTTGGCGGAGGAGGTCTGTTGCTTCTGAGGGGGTGAGGACTGGGAGAGTAGACCAGGACGCTGCGGTTGAGAGAGAGGTTGTGGAGAGGGCTGGGGAGGAAGCTGTGAAGGTGGCGTGGGATGTTTCGGTTGTTGATGTGGATGGTGATGTTGCTGAGGGTTGCTCAGTTGACGTTGAGAGGGGTGATTGCTCGGTAGAGTTTGATTGGAGTGGCTGTCCGTCTTTGGTGATGGGTGGTGTACTGTCCTCCTTTTCTTCTTCTATTGTTTCTGTGGCTCCTGCGACTGCTTGTTCTCGAGGTTCGTCTGGCAAGGGTGTCTCGATGATTGTGCTCTCAGCTTCCTCGTGTACACTATCGTGGTCAGTCTGATCTGAGTTGTCAGACTGGTCGAGTACGGGCTCCTCATGTACTTGCTCGACAATGATCAAAGGTTCCGTGAGACTAGGTTGATCGTTTTCTTCCGCTATGATTGCGATGGGTTTCACTGAGGCTGACATAACAGGTTCTCCGCTCGTAATGTCCTCATGGATATGGTAGTCAGGGGAGTTCAAGGGCAGATCATGGTCGTCGGCAGACTCAGGTGTCGGTGGTAGACGTGGAGCGAGAACACTTGATAGAGGACGTGTAAGGGACGGCGCAGTATCTCGAGCAGACTGGTCAAAGATTCCAGCCATCTTCCGAACTTTGTTGACTTTGGACGGCGGTGACGATTCGAGGCTCAGCTGTGGAGGAGCAGTGACAGAACGCATGGCCGCCAGCTTTTTAGAAGGAAATGGTCCAGATAGTTGTTGTGGCTTGTCTCTGCTGACCGGCCTTGTATCCTGCTCTTTTCCACCTTCTTCCTCTGATCTTGCGTTTTCGTCGACTTCTGAGCGTTCTGACCGTTCTGTGTCCGATGTCGAGGTGCTTCTACTGGCATGCAAAAGCTGCGGCTCCTCGAGTCCAGCGCCCTCAGGTCTCCAGACCTTGTTAAGTGTCCAGCGTTTTGCAGGCTCGATAAATTCTCTCGACAGTCTTCTGGAATTTCTGCTGGGCATCTCTGGCAGATCGTGGCCAAAGCCTCTTTGAAAGGGACAAGCTGTTCTCTCGTAGTACAAGACTTTGGCCAGTGTCTTCTTGAGCAGCTCGACGTGCTCCAGATCTTCTTGTGTAATTCCAGGTAATTCGATACGGTAGTAGGTATTAGGTAAGACGCGCATGGCGAACTTGGAGACGCCGTCGACACACCAGCATTGCGAACGAGGGAGGATAGCGTGGAGCAAGCTTCCTGAGTGCAGGAAAGCGACTGAGCCAGGTACACGGTAGATTTCTAGGGGTCCTAAGATCTTGTCAGCTGCACTGCTGTCGCTTGCTTCAAAAGTCTCATATCATACCTGCAGCCATGGTTCGCTCAGTGGGCGAGGTCCAAAGCAGGGAAGTAGATTCTCCTTCTGCATCATAGCTGGCAATGCTCGATCTCGAGCTTGGTCGCGATCTCAAGGACGATGCTGTGCTGAAGGATACGATCTTGGCCGAAGGGTGAACAAATAGCGTCTCTATTCCGTCGGCGGAGCCAATCTCGACTTGTTGTTGGACCTTGGTCGGATTGGCGAGTCTCGAGGGGAGGGTGAAAGATCGTCGCAGACCTGCGCCTGGAGCCGAGGCCGACTGCATATCTTTGGATGTGCTGGATGAGGGCCGCGAAGACATAGCGTCCCCAAAGTCCCCGGCCCGAGGAGTTGGTGTTAGGTTTGGGATGTGATGTTTAGGAGAGATGCTTGAGATCCAGACAACGATTCCAGACGAGTGAGACGAGCGCCTTCATTCCAACACTGCCTTGCCTTTTTTCGTTCATGCGGGGCATGGAACCAGTGGAAAAAGGTTCCCTCTAATTTAAAGGAGTCATTTTATGCAAGGCATCACTACGTAATACCTCTGTACTAGATCTATATGAGGCTGTTCTCCAGCTGTTTCAGATGGAGACATTCAACAAGAGAGTCAGAAGCTATCTTATCCCAACTTCTCCGAGTCATGCCAGATCCTGTGCTCTGATCCAACGAAAGGTATCTTCTCCATCTCGTCTCACAAGTCATAAACCTCTATATGATTTCATAGACCATGTAGTATGCCTATCATGTCAATAGCAACGGTCTAAGATAATAACCGTCAGGGCCGTCCTGTCAACAGCAAACCCCTGGATGGTTCAGTCGGGACATCGGCATCTCGTGAATGCCGTTCCACCATGACGTCGGCAAACGCGTCAATGATGAGCTTGCGAGTTCAAGCAAAATGTTGGACGAACGAGACCATTCTGTCGTTGTCACATCCAAACCAGAGGATAGCAGACAGTCATGTCGAACTTTGACCCCAATGCCATCCTTCGTGGTGCGCAGCTCACCGTAGTCGGTGGTGAGTGTTTCCAATCTACTGTCGCGTGCCTATGCAGCTTGACTGACACAACCCAGCCTACCGAGCATTGCAGAACCCGAAACTCTTCACCTCCGAGCACTACAGACAGGCTGCTCTGGCTGTTGCAGCCGGTATTGCCATTCGTGTCCTCATCGGAATTCCCGTACGCACTCCTCGTCCTTTCCTCTGAACCGGGAAGAAAATCATCTAACACATAGTGTCAGGCTGTTGGAGTTCGTGTGCTCATTGCCTTTTTCGGACTGTTCACGGACCTCAAGAGCTCAGGATGGGATGAAGACATTATGGAGGGACTCGAGTTCCTGGAGCATTCTGTGCTGCAGCTGCCCTTCTTCCTTATGAGTTTCATGAGATACATCAGTCCCTCTCTGGACAACATGTAAGTGGTCGACGTTAACCAGTCGCAGAGACAGTATACTGATTCTGTCAGGTTCATGGAATCGCTTAGATGGGTTGACGAGACCTATGTCGTAAAGCACAAGGGCGAGGATCCCAACAGCCTCCGCGCCATGTACTATCCCAACATGCGTCAATACACTCACCATGGCCCTGCTCCTGCTGCAGGAGACAAGCCCGCGGACAATGCTCCCAAGCAAGCTGCTATCAAGTTCTTAACGCGTTACGGTCGCAAGGCTGGCATCTCCTTGGCCGTCTACCTACTCTCACTGTTGCCATATGTCGGTCGCTTTGTGCTTCCCGCTGCATCCTTCTATACCTTCAACAAGCAAGTTGGTCTGCAACCTGCCATTCTCGTCTTTGGCAGTTCCATCTTCCTGCCTAAGCGATACCTGGTTCAGTTCCTACAGAGCTACTTTGCTTCTAGAAGTTTGATGAGAGAATTGGTGAGTCTAATCTTATTCTATCGTCGACTCAAAAATCTAACAGACAATGCAGCTCGAGCCCTACTTTTCGCGCATCCGCTTTACCCCTCAGCAAAAGAAGATCTGGTTCCACGACCGCGAGGGCGTCCTTTTCGGCTTTGGAGTTGGCTTCTTCGTTTTCCTCAAGATCCCTCTCCTCGGCGTCCTCATCTATGGCATTGCTGAAGCTTCAACTGCCTTCCTCATCACAAAGGTCACAGACCCACCGCCGCAACCCGAGGAGTGGACCAACTTTGCCGAAACACAAGCTCACTGGCGCAACAAGCATGAGTTTTTGAAGCTTCCTCTAGACAAGCTAGATGCGCTGAACATCACATCGACCAAGGAGGGCGAGAAACCGGATACGACGACAATCAAGGGCCGTCAATTCACCTAGAATTGTTCGATCTACGAGCGCTGCTCAACGGCAGCACTCTCAGCTAGGCTCAGTAACAACTACCACAGAACAACTGTAAAATAGAATTTATCTTCACAAGTAAACAAGTCCGAATTACCCAGCGGTATCGGTCCGCCCGTCCGTGCACCGTATATAGATACCCCTCTATGGAGCAAGCTACCCCACACCTTGGTTTGTATGGTGACGATAGATTATCAACACCTGCCGCTCTTGTCTGTGGTCAATTGCTTATCTCTTGCCAATCCATCAAGGCCGGGATGACGGTTGACTACTCCTCATGACTGATCGGACTAGCATATAATATCTTGTCTATTACCCCTCTCAAAGCTTCCTCTTTTCCCTGCAACTAAGCTTCAATTGCTTTCTATAGACGTATATTCTATCTTATTTCATACGCATCAACATGGGCAAATCAGAAATCAGATATGCTGCCAAAGTTGATCTGGAGAAGGATGCAGCCTCTCAGCCTCAGCTTCACGTAAGCTCTTATACCCAATATACTTCCGTGCTTTCGACCAAGACCAACTAACTCTTTCCACAGAACCGCTGGCACCCCGACAGTACCACTTCTCTACCCTCCCATATCTTCCCCACTGACACTATCCCTCACAGTCCCCTCAGCCGGCAAAATCGCCGACGGCGAAGTCGTCAAAATCGAATGCGTAGACTGGACAGGCGGCCAAATCAAGAACAACGATTCCGCCGACGATGTAAAGAACGTCGACTTGACCAAAATCCACTACCTCAGCGGACCCTTTGAGATTGAAAACGCCGAACCTGGAGATGTATTGGTAGTAGAAATCCAAGACGTGCAACCTTTGCAAGATCAACCTTGGGGTTTCACGGGTATTTTTGCAAAGGAGAATGGAGGTGGGTTTTTGGATGAGTTGTATCCTGATGCGTAAGTTTTGCTCCCCTGCTCGCATAAAGGGGGGGTGTAGTGGACTGATGGGGAAACAGAGCAAAAGCTATCTGGGATTTCGAAGGCATATTCTGCTCTTCACGCCATATCCCCCACGTCCGTTTCCCTGGCCTGATCCATCCTGGTATCCTCGGCTGCGCTCCCTCCACCGAAGTCCTCGCAGAATGGAATCGTCGCGAAGGCCAACTGATCTCTGAATGCGCACACATGGACCGCGATGTAGCTCAACCACCCAACCCCACCAACGTCCACGCCGGTGCCGCAGACTCCTCCCTAACCAAGAAAGTCGGCGAAGAAGGCGCCAGAACCATCCCCGGCCGCCCTGAACACGGTGGAAACTGCGATATCAAAAACCTCTCCCGCGGCTCAAAAGTCTACCTCCCCGTCCACGTCCCCGGCGCCAAATTCAGCGTGGGCGACCTCCATTTCTCCCAAGGCGATGGAGAAATCTCCTTCTGCGGTGCCATTGAAATGGCTGGAGTCATCACCATCAAATTCACTGTTATGAAAGATGGCGTCAACCACTTGAGCATGAAGTCTCCAATTTACATTCCAGGTGCTGTGGAACCTAACTTTGGACCTGGAAGACATATTTACTTTGAAGGCTTTTCGGTGGATTCGCAGGGCAAACAACATTATCTGGATACTACGGTGGCTTATCGACAGACTGTGTTGAGGTGTATTGAGTATTTGCGTAGGTATGGATACTCGGATCAGCAGATTTACTTGCTGTTGTCTTGTGCGCCTGTGCAGGGCCATATCGCTGGTATCGTTGATGTAAGTACCTTTCTCTTTCGGACTTGGAAGATTCTTGCTAACTTTGAGTAGATCCCCAATGCTTGCACGACTTTGGGACTGCCCATTGATATCTTTGACTTTGATATCAGGCCAGAGGCTCCTATCCAGAAGCTCGACATGGGAAGCTGTGCTGTGGCTTCGAAGTAGAAGGGTATTGGAGAGTGGAGGTATTAACGCTTCTTGGGAAGGATCTTGATCTCTGAACGCACAGAGAATTTGGACATGTGGATAGCAATCACGTTTATGATTATGTAGATTGATATCATAATGGCAGACATAGCATGGCTTTTTCGATATTCGCTTTCGACCACTTCGCAAGGCATTGAGCAGTCTAGGCGGAGCATCGGTCCTCTAATTCACGCAAGAACGACATATATTACAGAGTTCATGTTCATTAAAGAAATTCGTTTCATTTTGTGCAATGTGTAGCAACTGAGAGGGAGCGCCTCTCTTAAAAGAGCTCAAGGATTAACTACTTTCCCCTATCATGTTTGCAACGCTTAGAAGTCGAGCATGGACTTGGCATCCTTGATACCAGCAAGCTGGCCCTCCTTGACTCTCTTGAGTGTAAGGGCGGCGATCAAAGCAGCACCAACACCGCTACCATCCTCAGCAGTCATGATCTCAACGGGGTCGGCATCACGCTTGCTCTTCTTCTCGGGCCAGTCCAGCATCTCACGGAGAGCCTGAGCGCCACGGGCCTTGAAGTGAGGGTACTTGTTAAACACCGATCCGTCGGCACCAACGTGAGCAGTCTTGTAACCCTTCTTCTTGCAAATAGCAGCGACACCACAGGCCGACAGACGTGCAGCACGAGTACCGATAAGCTCGGCGAGACGACGGACCAGTTCAAGCTCAGGCTTGTTGCACTGGAGGTTGAACTGGCTGCGCATCAACTCAGCGGTCTCGGACAAGTTCTCGAAAGGATCTTCCTCAATGGCGGCAAGGACAGAGGCGTCAATGTTGTAAGGCTTCTTGAGCTTGTCGACGCTCTGACCCTCGAACATGTGCTTTCCGTCGTGCATATCGAGCAGGACGAGACGGAAGATCTCGCCGAGGTATAGACCAGCGATCATCTTCTCGAAGGCTTGTTGGCCGGGACGAGGGGACTCCTCATCGATTTGCTCGTCGTACTTGGTAAGAGGAAGAACCTCGTGTTCGTTGTCGAAAGCACCGTACTCGCAGTTGATGGCGATAGGGAGCTCGGGGTCAAGGTTCATGTGAGCCAGCTTGGGGATGGAACCACAGTTCTCCATGTAAGCGGCGTTACATCCGGTACCGAAGATACATCCGATCTTCATTTCGGAGTCAGTGTAAGCAGAGGCGATCAGGGTACCAGTGGTATCGTTGATCAAAGCAGTGAGCTTGATGGGAACGCCGCGCTCGGCCAAAGCCTTCTCGAAGGGAGGAACAACGTCCTCACCCTCAACACCGTCAATGTCGAAGCCCTTGGTCCATCTTTGCAGAATACCGTGGTCGATGTAGTGCTGGGTGGCAGGGTAGGAGAAGGTGAAACCAAGGGGAAGCTTGTCAAGCTTCTCGCCCTCGTGGTGGTATTCGATGAACTGCTGCAAACAATCGGCGATGTAGCCCCAAAGCTCGTCGGCGGTACCAGTCTTGAGCTCCTCGGGCATGCGGTACTTGGACTGGATAATGTCGAACTCTCCCTTCTCCTCGGGCAGGTGGATCTCACAGACACGGAGGTTGGTGCCGCCCATGTCGAGGGCGAGGAATGTGCCGGTCTCGTGACCAGTGGGGAAGCCCATACACCAGGTAGGGTTCATAGGCTGTCTATCGTCAATATCCTTGTCGCTGAGATATGTATAGATAGTTACTGACGATTGTGGAGCCCTCCTTGGCAAGACCCTTCTCAAGTTCCTTGACGAACTTGGTGACGATCTTGTCAAGTGTCTCCTTGGGGACAGTGAAGATGTCTTCGAGGTGCTTGATTTGGGCAAGGAGATCCTTAGGCACATCGGCCATGGAACCTGATGGGTTGTCAAAATCTGTGAGTGTTTCTAGCTCTTTATAAAAGTTGACTGACCCTTTCTGGAAGGGGGTCTGCGAGGACCGAGACCGACCATGTTGACGGATGTGTGTTGGGCGGATTAAGTGGTGGTGTATAAAGTAACAGGCGTCAGATGCACGCTTGTGGGGACGAGAAAATGGAAGCCGAAGCCTGGGGATATGTATGTCAGCAACAGTCAATGAATGTTGATATCAAGTGACGATGAAGTGCGAGAAAAGATGCCAATGAGGATTCAAAGTCGCAGCGATGGGCTAAAGTCTGCGATCAAAGATAGCCAAAGAGAGTGTTCCTCGGAGTGAAGTGCGGTGTAATCCAGAGACCGGTCTGATGCGGAAGGCATCGCAAGGCTTCACTCATCAGATCCCTCAGTGCCTTGTGAACACATCAAGCAAAGGCACAGCTTGTGACGACGATGGACGTGGTAGCAACGCGATTGCTGCTGTCTGGACGCGCCCCTCATTGAGAGCCCCTCCATTCAACAATCCATGAACGTGTGGGGGAAGCTTGACGATGGAACTGACAATGACCAGCCGGAGCGAAGGGTAGAGAATATCGGGCAGATCACGACACGAGAGGTGACTTACGTAGACAATGCAATGGAATGTACAAGTTGTAGGCGCCGAGGATTGGTTGAGAAGCTTTTTGTGTAATGGTGGTGCTTGCTCACGCTCAGCTTCGGCCCTCACTGAGGTTCAGCTCCGATGGCCGATGACGGTGACGTAGTGCTCCTTCCAAAACAAGGTGCACGCCCATTGGCTCATCACCTGAGCTTCTGCGCGGTAGCTCTTCTTCTTCTCTTACTCTCCCCTCACAAACTCATACACAAACAAACCACTCCATACAACCAGTCTACAATCTCAATTTCCCCCAACTCTCAACCACACAGTCAGTCACACACCGTCGCAACCACCCATCCATCATACTGATTCTTCATCAGGCCACCATGTCTTCCGCACTCAGAATTGCTCGCGTTGCCCGCCCTCTCGTCGCCAACTCCCAGGTGGCCCGCTTCTCCATCGCTCCCCGTATGATGGCCGCTGGTGATGCTGGTTCCACCAGATCAGGCGGTGCTGCCTCAGGCGATGCATTCACAAAGCGCGAGGAGGCCTCAGAGAACCTTTACGTCAAGCGCCATGAGGCCGAGAAGCTCGAGGCCTTGAGAAAGAAGGTCAAGCAGGGTGAGGACCAGCTCGCAAAGGACAAGGCCGACCTCGCAAAGGCCGACAAGAAGTAAATTTGATGCCCACCTGTACACCACATCAACGATCAGAATGCATACGATTTATGCGAGTCCCATTACAGCATGACGGAGGATTTCACTTTACCCTTTCTTGTATCATAACCACTTAATTCAGCGAAGTCTGTTTGCAACTACCCAAATCAAATGTTTCGTCATCTTTGTAGCTCTCTTGTGCTCTGGCGATCCTGTCAGCATACTCTACAAATGCAAAACAGCAGATGCCCTCTGGGCAGGGGAACGCAGTGACAAGGTAACGAAAGTCTAAATGTGAATGCTCTGGCGCGACCAGAGCCACTCAGCCCTGCATATGCCGGCGAGTATGCTTGTGTTTGGTATACCTATGTGCACGGACCGTTTTAGATGCTCAACGCTGAACTTCTTGAGCCGGGTGAGCAAGAGACAGCAAGTCAACAGACCACTTATTCAACATGCCTCTCATCGAGTCGCCAATGCCGCCGCTGGAGACTATCTTCAAGAGCTTCTCCGGCACATGGAAGCTCCGCCGCTCGCTCACTAGTGCCCTACCTGGCTTTCCTTCTGGAGAATTCACTGGTACTGCCACCTTCAAGCCTCACAGCGCTTTCGATGGCAAATCCTTACTCTATCACGAGCAAGGAGAGCTTGTGACAGAGCAGGGCTTCAAGCTACTAGCCAACCGGAAATACGTATACCGCTTCAGTCCTGATGACGAGAAGATCGCAATCTGGTTCGTCAAGGAGCCAGCACCTGAGACCGATGAAGAGGTCGACTATCTGTTCCACGAACTAGAATTTTCTCTTCTTGACCAACGCTGGATTGCCAAGGGAGATCACTTGTGTGATGAAGACATGTACTGGGCTTTCTACGACTTTAGGCTGGAAGACAACATGAAGAGATGGGGCTTGCGTTACAAGGTCGTGGGACCGCAGAAAGACTATCTCAGCGACTCTGCCTATGAGCGTATCGCCTGATCATACCAGCGCTGTGTTGGCAGTTTGGTTGCGTTTGCCTGTGACACCTCTACGTGCATATATTCCGTAAAAGCCTGCGGTGAACTGTTGCTGCAGGGGTGACACATCATATGGCGTGCTTGCCACAAGGAAGCCGAAAGTATGCACTGCTTCGTATATAATGTCAACCAGGGCTTCCTCATGGATACTCCTGTCAAGCCTCACTGACAGCTCTTCATCCTCGCTATGTCTTCACCATTGGAAAGAGCACTCCTTCGTCTCCAAACCTTCTCCAAAGGACCCGGTCTTGGACATTTCCTCAAACTGTATCTCGCTACTCAGGATGTGTTGAGCCTGAGATCGACTTCTCGATCATTGTATAGCCTACCTGAACTCAATGAGATCGCGCTCGAGACCATCTACATCCATACACCAGTGCCTTCCGGACGAAGTCAGCACACGGACGCACTTAAGACAGTTGGACCGCTCTGTCGACATGTCATAGTCAAGATCGCGTGTCTTCCTCGGTCATGCACTTCATCAAGACCATCATCTCTCAGCATAGATGTTTCTGCTCAGCGCTCTGGAGCCGGGAGTGATACAATCTCCGATATCCTCGACTCTTACTGCCCATATGCCGAACCTCCTGTCGCTTGGAAATTCGTTGTCCAGCGGAAGCCTGGTGATATCAACCGGAATCTGCTTCGACAATGGTGTGAAATCTTCGAGCTACTGCCGAATCTGGAAAATGTTCACATCGCTTGTAATGGCGACCCCGCCTGGCCTGGCTGTACCGATATCGAGTCTACACTTGTCCTTTTGCGCCTCACTCTCGAACGTGTCAACCCTGAGCAATTGCATACCGTGTGCTTATCTCCGATTCATGCTATGGGCATCATGCATCTTCGTTGGGCAGGAGCTGGCGCGTATGGAGAAGCCTGTGCTTCAAGCAATCCCGTTTGGTCCAGGCTGAAGGTGCTAAAGCTAGGGATTCTCAGTCCTTATACCGAGGGTCGGTTGACCATATGTCAGAAGCGGCTGTTCGAGAAGATCTTTGTGGACTACTTGCAGAGCTTCAGTCGAACACTGATCCAACTTGAGCTGTCGTGGATCGGCGCCGCAGGCCCAAACCCGTTTGTTGCTGGATATGGGCATCAAGCAGTGGACTTGAGCAAGATCTGGAGCAGACTTGCAGAGTTGCAGCTCCATAATGTGACCATGAATTGCAGTATCTCGACCATCGGAAAGCTGGCACCTAATCTTCAGAAATCCAGGGTTGTTGTCGATTATCTCAAGGCTAGTGACCAAGAGCGTAAGCATTGGGTCAATTGTCGGGATCAAGAGCATCAAGAGCACGGAAACGACAACGCAAGTTGGATTGTATTGCAGAACGTACGTGATTCAGCAATACCTGAGCCTCTCTTTAGTCGTCGTCTGGCATGATCTTTGTAGAAGTTGTTCGCAACTCGCATGCTATATTGGATGGTTTGGTTGGTATCTGCATCGTTATATCTTGGATGGAAAACAATCAATCAGTCACACAATCTCTCCTCAAAGTCGCCTGGCGATGACTTGGGTTTCCAGCGTCATTGACTATTTTCTCATGAACTCTCAACTACCGGATTATGTCTTTCCAAAGCACGCTTCATATGCTATTAACAGACCGAACGGGTAAGGCGCAAGGTACCTTCGGAGAATTATCAACTCTATCCCCATCAAGTCCGGGATTGGCGTAGAGAGCGCATCGGACCGTTCAAAATGATATCAATCGGGTGCTTGCGGTCGATAAACGTTCTTTATGGAAAGATTATTGTTCTATAGTTTAGCACTCTACCCTCTATTTGTGTCGTCGACGCAACACGTTCGGACATTTCAAACACTCGAGACACCGAGCTCAAGACCACAAAATAGTAAGAATCGCGACAATGTAACACGATCGTCCGGCAGGTAAGTGGGGTCACTTGTGGAGGAGCCGATCTTTCTTGCCCGCTGGTATTAAAGTCATCACTGCTGCCCTTCTCTACGTGCTCTTCTTATTCGTTTGCTTTTCCTTCAGAACTTACAATATCCAAGTGTTTAAGACAATATGGCTGCACCTAACGGAGGATTCTTCATCCAAGATAAGCTCTACAAGAGAGCTCCTCATCATGAAAGCTACAAGCAGCTTTGGGAGACCAAGTGGAAGAAGCCTGTAAGCATTGAAGCTGGGTGTATATCGTAAGACTACCAAGCTGACTATGGCACATTATAGTGTGAAATGGGCATCTACCCTTTTATGTTCTCTGCAGTCAAAGACTTCGAACCGATAGTCGAGAAGCTTATTGCAGTAAGTTGAACACACGAACGTCGATACGACTCTTACTCACAAGGTATCAGGGCGACTATAAAGAGCCATACGATTGGGACGACTATGCCCAGGTCTACTTCCTCAAAGCTGAGGAGCTGGTTTCCGAGGCACAAAAGGCTGAGCAAGAGGGAAACAAGGACAAGGCTTCTGAGCTTTACTTGTGAGCTTGAGATAAGAAGAAGTAGAGAGAGCAATGCTGATACAACACAGGCGCGCGAGTGCTGTCTACCGTATCTCGAGATTTCCTGCTCCTCGTTCTGAGAAGCAGCGATACGCATGGCAGGAAGGCAAGAAAGCTTGCATCAAGGGTTTAGGGTAAGCACACTTACAGCGAGTTTTGAAAGGATATTGCTAACTTTATATTACAGGCTTCGCGAACACCCTGTCCACGAGATCGAAGTCCCACACACTCACGGCATCGAAGGAGAAGGCAAGAACATCCCCATCTACCATCTCCTTCCATCAGGTGCCAGCGAATCGAACCCCGCCCCTGTTGTCCTCATCATGACCGGTTTGGATGGTTACCGCACTGAACTCGCCGTCTGGATGGAAGGATGGCGTCAAAACGGCATCGGCAGCATCGTCGTCGAGATTCCCGGTACTGGTGACTCTCCCGCCCTAGCCTCTGACCCAACCTCTCCCGACCGACAATGGAGCAGTCTCCTGGATTGGATAGATACTCAACCCGCCATTGCAAAGGACAAAGTCTGCGTCTGGGCTTTCTCAACAGGCGGTTACTATGCCATTCGTCTTGCACACACACATCCTACTCGTCTCGCTGGTGTAGTTGCACTAGGCGGTGGTGTTCACCACATGTTTGATGAGGAATGGCTCAACAATGTCAACAACCTCGAATACCCCTTCGATCTCGCCACAACGCTCTGCTATAAATACGGCTACGGCAACGATTTTGAGAAGTTCAAGAAGGAAGCAAAGAAGTTCTCTCTACTCGAGGATGGTACCTTGGACAAGCCTGAATGTGCAAGGTTACTGCTTGTCAACGGCACAGAAGATGAAATCTTCCCTATCGATGACTACTACCTTTGTTTGCTGCATGGCGCTCCCAAAGAAGCGAGATTTATCCCTGGTATCAAGCATATGGGTGAACCTGAGAGCTTTTTCGTTATCCTCAAGTGGATCTACAAGCTCTTTGGTATTCAGGCCAACCCGGTGGATCAGATGAAGACTATTCCCTTCAAGCCAAAGTATTAGACCAAATTATACTGGAGGCTCTCCCTCTATTACTACAAGCTCTCCAGATCACCAAAGTAGCCGAGCATATTCCTGTGTTCTGGGTAGTGTCGTGTCCAGTCAAGCCATACCAAGCAGACGACTCCTCGCAAAACGAAATCGGCCTGGCAACCTACTCCCAAGACTTGATGATGCCGAGACATTCGACCCCGACAACAAAACCGCAGATATTTTCACTGCCTCATGTTGAGACAGATGCGCCTTTGATCCTGTTTCCATCACAATCAACTCATTTGTCTCAGACAAGACCATCGGACAAGAACAAACCTCCAAGTATACCACACCACTCTGTGATCGTTCCCTCTCAGGCATCTAACACCTACTACCAGACACCCAAGAACGATGTCAGCACCTCAGCCCACCATCAGAGAGGACATCGCGCATCTCAAGTGGGTGTATGGTGAATTCGGTCGCCGGACTGATGAACGATCCCGACTCCTCGAGCGACAAACCCGGGCGCTTGAACAGCAAAACCACGCACTTGAACAACGCGTCCATGATTTGGAAGAAGAAAACCAGGCCCTCAAGGCTGTCCAGAGAAGATCCACGATTCCAGAGTCGATGGACTTGGATGCCAGTGATGCAGGTCATCAGATGGTAGAAGACGCCCCTGAAGATCCTTTTTTTGTGTGGGCCATGTCGAACCAACCTAGAGAAGGTTCTCCCGTGTTCTCCGAAGAACCCGTCGACTCCTATCTCGAAGAGGAAGTCATCAACGAGTCTCCTGAGTATGTCCCCTCGCCTGCTCGCCATCAACCCACACCTTCACCCGAGGCTACCACTGAGGGTACCAACTACACCGTCTGGTACGAAAACAACACCCTTCACACCAACGCCCCTGCCCATCTCCTCACTACCCAACCCTGGCTCGACCTCCTCACAGCCTTCACCGCCACCTCCGCCTTCTTCACCACCCACATCCCTCACTGGCGCTCCCTCACTCACCCCACCAACTGCATTCGCGGTGTCGTTCACAAGCAAACCACACTCTGGACTGTCACTTCACCAGGTGAATACTGCTGCAAGAGATGTATGAACACACAGAGGGTGTGTGTGAAGTATAATGCAGAGAGTGAGAGATTGGAGGCGCTGCCTCTGCCTGAAGAGGCTAGAAGTGAGGAGTTTGGGGTGGGTTGGTTTGTTGCTGAGGAGGCCAATATGGGCAATAAGGATGGGTTTAAGGGGTTGTGGTAGATGAAGAGAGATCAAGGACCAATACAAATGAGACAACCATTCACTTCCTCCTGCAATCACTATATCTCATGCATATCAATGTAATTGTGCTATCTCCCCGTACAAAGGTATGTATTCAAGTAGTTATAAAAATGCACAATAGTCTTGAGAAACAGGATAGCATCCACTGAGAAGCATCTTTTTGCTAGCTCTCTCTGGAAACACCTCTGGATCGAAAACCATCATGCCTTTTTATAGCGTTTTGATCACTTAGAAGCAGAGTGGGAGTCAGACTACACACCTTCAGACCCTCCTCGACCCCGTGTCTATATCTTCTATCCTCCTTCATGATAATCAAGGCTATCAAAAGGCACAGTTCTTTCTAAGGTTGTGGATAGTGCCATAGAGAGCCAACGATACCATGACTCTCAGTGGAAACTTTTTGTTTATCCAAGTGATTATGCAATTTGATAGTTGTGTACTGACATACCTTTGTACACGGAGAGGTATCAAGAGTTGAAGCCGACAAAAAGTTCAACAAAACCAGTGTCACTGTTTGTCAAACCCCGCAGACAAATTGCACGCAACAAAATCCTCAAACTCTTCTGTTTACCACGGTACAAGGCATCATCCCTATCAGAACTCAGTCACTTACTCATACTAGAATATAAGCAAAAAAAACAGCTTCACCTCCGATTCGACCTCCTGCCCCCTTTTTCCGGTCAGAAAAACACTGTTTACTCCTGTATCAAAAAAGACCCGCTTGAGCCCCACTTGTAAACAAAAAAACTTCCCTCATCAACATCTGCCCCCTCTATCAGGGCATATGGCAAGACGGGAGCAAAAAGAGATAGCTAAGCTCGGTTTCGATCCGAGGTCCTCCGGGTTATGAGCCCGGCGCGCTGTAAGGAGTTAGTTGAATGTTATGGTGGTGAATTGGGTGGTAAATGTTACGAACCTTCCGCTGCGCCACTCAGCTTTTTGTGGTGCCAAGTTTTTGGTCTGTCAAAATATATACTATCGACAACAAGCACAAGAGACTGTCAATCACTAAACCCTGTCATCCTCGTCAATGGTTCCAAGCACAGAAGATTGGCTAGTTTGAAGCAAAGTGACAGGCAGCGACCTTGCTACACGATCTTGACTTGTTTCCTGTTGTCAAAGACCAGCAGGTTTTGCAAATATCAGGGTAGTACGACGTTGTTCAGCAACACATGGGCGTACAAAGGACAAGAACCGATCTTTTCAGATGCATAATTTTGATTGCTGGGCTTTCAGCCATATATCTCCAAAATAATCTAACAACAAGAAAACGCCAATCAAATGCTTCTTCATATGAAAACATAGGCATCAGACAGCCAGATTGATCGCAACAACCTAATGCATAAGTGCCTGGTGTTGCAACCTATCTGACCGTCTACCAATAGAAGAAAAAGAACTCTCGATTAAAAATCATGTGCTGTGCAATCTTTTGCAAACCATAGAACCACCGTGCTGGATATTAAAAAGACATTCAACCCGGTCTCCTATGCATGGGGTTGAGCGGATTTTGTAGTGGTTGGCCCATGGGTACGCCTGGTCCCATGTGCGGAGGCATATGTTGAGGTCCAGGACCAAACATCTGTTGCCTTTTGACGTCGGGTCCAACGTCACCGGGCCCGCCCGATATGTCGGATATTTGGCGTCTGTGAGGGCCATTGGGTTGCGGCCCAAGACCTGGTGCCATACCGCGGGGAGAGCCACTGAAACTGAGTTGTGAGGGCATGCCTGGTGGAGGCATGCCGGCCTGCATGTGGTAGGGCGCTGATGGGTGACCAGCCACTCCCATACTATATTCGGTCCCTGCGGCGTCGCTTGCTGCTGGCGACATACCTAGACCGGTCCCAGGCGATGTCCAGTTGCTAATAGTAGCTGGTGATGTGGCAGGTGACTCTTCGGCTTTCAACACGTTCTTGCCGGCAACTTGAACAAGAGGTGGTGGTGGTCCTGTGGGACCTCCGTCAATCTGTGCGGCCGACTTCTTCAGGTGACCGAGGTGTTTCTCCAGCATGCTTAACAATCCTTCCTTAGTGAAAGGCTTGGGAAGCACATCGTTCATGCCTGCAGCGAAATTAGCCTGTTGCCCCAAGAGAGAAGTTGCCAATGTACATACCGTGTTGGAAATACATTGCAATGTCATCACTGCGGATGTTCGAGGTCATGGCAATGATTGGTGTGTTGTCGAATTGTCTGATCAAATGGCAAGCAGAGACACCATCAAGGTTGGGCATGATGATGTCCATCAACACAAGATCGTACTTTGCGCCGGCATTCATCTTGTTGACTGCTTCCAGACCATCAAGCTGGGATAGAATCAGTACGAATGTTGACAATACAGAGGTAGTGTCAGACTTACAGCGCTATCAACTGCGCAGTGGAACGCGTACAAGAACTTGCCGCCTATCCTTCTGCAAGTCTTGTCATCTTCAACGAGCAATACTTGAGGTTGCCGAATCCAGCCAGGATCATATTGCATGCTCTTCTTTCTTCCATCGGCCACGGGAGGTGCGGGAGCAGGTTCGGGAGCCTTTGCCGGCATTGCGTAAGGAATGTTGTGAATGTGCTCGCTGAACATGGGGTCGATGCCATTTGTCTGACCGACGGGGTAAACAAGGTTGTCGAGTTCTCCGTATGACATGGAGGTGGACGAGGCGGCAGAGTGAGGACCGTGGGTACCGCCTCTTGCGACCCTGGCGTTGGTCCGAAGAGACAGATCTGGAGGAGGTGTGGTAAGGGCCGAGTTCATCCTCAAGGACATCTCGTTCATGTGTTCAAGGTTGCGCGTGTTCAGGATATGGTCGGCGTTGGTCTCGGAGAGGAGTTTTGCGGCATGCTGCAGCGGCGATGCGGGCTCGTCTTCTGGAATGGGGGCCTGAGGGGGCTGCTTGCCATTAACGGCACCGGGAAGTGGTGGCGCAAAGGGGTTGGCTACACGACTTTCTCTTCGTCGTTGACCATCGACCGACTGCAAGAAGTTCATGACATATTGCATGACGTGCTCGTGGTTGACAACCGTCTTCTGCACGCCGATAAGTTCTTGGAGGAGCATCGAGTGATGCATGCTGAGCTCGTTGTAGCGCTCTTGCAATTGTTGCAGTTGCTGCTGTGTCGCAACAAGTTGTGTGTTGAAGAGATCCATCTGCTGGGTGGGCATCATGTCGTCCATCATGGCGTTGGGCTTGCGCGGTGCAGGCGCCTTTCTTCGAATGTTGTCGAGAGCATCCTTGTTATTGGCCTTGAAGTCAGGGTGTTTGAATTCCCACGCCTATCAATCTGTCAGTCCTGCCGTCCCATTCTGATGCAACGGAAACAAGAGCCACGTACACCAGCGCCGTAGGGAGACACGCCGCCCTCTTCATTGTTATGCCGAACTTTGTGGAAGTCATATTTGTTGAGTTGGCGCACAAAACTGGCAAAGTTGCTGTGCTTGAAGTGCTTTGGCAGAATGTGCTTGGTGAACTTCTCGTTCTGCAGGCCGTTTGGTCAGCGAAGCCTAGGCGTGTGGAGATGATGGATATGCGCACCTCAAGAACGACAAAACTGTCGCCTTCATTGCCCCATCGTACTACGCTTTCGTCCTGCGGACTCTCCAACATCCTATCACGAGCCAATTAGATGACGCCATTCAGATTTGACGCGCCTGCGCGCAGTCCGATGACCTACTTGTACAACTTGCGAACCTGCCAACACGGAAAATCAGACGTTAGCCATTGCAGCCGAGCGATTGCGCCTTCGCCTCTGGACGAGAGCCTGCTCAACTTACAAAGTCGCTTGATGTGTTTCCACTACCCTGACCGTCCATAGTTGCGACGGGGTGTGCTGGGGACAATGACGTATCCTGTGCTGTCTGGCTGGCTCATGCGACGCGCAAAGAATTTGCACGGGTCGAGACGGCGGTCTTTTTTATGCTGTCGACTTTGACGAGATAGAAGCGGGGTTGGGGAATGCGAGCGATTGGGTAGATGGCGGAGCGGGTGATGTAACAGCTGAGGCTTCGAGACGGGAGTTGCGAGGGAGCGCCCGGCAGTGACGACGGCGCTGGCTGAATGAAGCTTCTGGCGGTGCGATGGGCGCCAGGTATGCGAAAAAGTGCACCGAAGGATAGTCGACAAGAATCAGTTCGAACTTCAACAAGACTGGAAGGAAGAAAGCTCGAAAAGCAGGGTGCAAGTATCGAGGCTAGAAACGGACCCGAGGCTCTGTGCAGTGCAAAAGGACGACGCCCGGGCGTAGCGTAAAGTGGATCTACCCTCCTTGTCTATCGCTCGAGTCGGAAGGAAAAAAGGAAAGAAATGCGGCCTTGGCTGATGCCGATGGTTGGATTCGATAGCACTGGATAATAGAGAGAGTCAAGATCGGCGCCATTACTACTGGTACACACTCTTCAGAGTTTCCGTTTTCCCAGCTGTGGAATGCACAAGGCTTCGTCACCACTACATTTCCGACGTCTATACCACGCTTTCCCTGTCGGCCGCCGTCTTTGCACGAGCGTCCTTGTTTCCCGTTCAAAACATCCGTAGCATGACGATGGTCCACTCCTGCAGGTCACAGGAGAGCCGGCGACTTTTACGGTTAGGGAAAGCTTGGATCTAATAGTCAAAATGGCGTCAAACGGCTCCGCCAATGCAGCCCACCTCAAGCCATTCGGGTCAAAAGGCTGAACGCATCGTGGATTCGTGGCTCATCATTCCAAAACTGTTCGAGAAATTGAGACTCACAGTAAACGTCTTGCTACCGCGTTGGCGATAGTAGGTATTCCACCTTTAGGGAGTACCCGTCTCTGCCGTCGGTCTTCGAGGGTCCAAGTACATGCAATGCGCTCCAATCTTCATAGTCTGCCAGTTCAGTGGAAGCGTTCGCGTAACCGATCGTATGGTAGAGAAAGCACCAATCAAATGTTGAGAACAAAAGCTTGGTTGTTATCTCCAGCTTAAGCTCAGAGCCTCGATACTCTGGCCTCTTCCAAATCATCCATCTTCGCGAGCTACCCCTCATCTGCTCTTCGGTAGCTGTCAATTAAAGCAACATCTTTCCCCAGCTCGCAATCATGTTCACCGCTCGTGCAAGAACTGCTCTTACCTCAACCCTCCGCTCCACACGCACCCCTCTCGTCAACCGTTCATTCCACGCTTCATCTCCCATCATGGTCAAGGTCGGCGACTCTATTCCGGACATCGAGTTGATGGAGGACTCTCCCGGCAACAAGGTCTCCATCCCCAAGGTCCTCAAGGGCAAGGGTCTCATCATTGGTGTCCCTGCTGCCTTCAGTAAGATTGCTCTCTTTCTCTAGCCCATCTTCTGCTTCACCGTTTCCCCCTGCGCATCGAGCCTAATGCACATGCATCTTCGATGCCGGCATCAAGCTTAGGGCGTGGTCAATCGTTGATATTCCGCGGCGTCCTCTCCGACAAATGGTCAGCGCACAAGCTACCGCCAATGCATTCTCGGGTATCAATTTCAGTCGCTCCAGAAATTTCAAGGCTCGAACGGCTCGTGTTGCGTTTTGTTGTTCGAAGAGTGAATTGGACTGCAAACACCCAAAAAGGAAGGTCCGGCTAACATTCCTACTCCTTGCAGGCCCCTCGTGCTCCGAGTCCCACATTCCCGGTTACATCAACTACGAGAAGCTCAAGGATGCTGGTGATGTCTTCGTCGTCTCGGTCAACGACGCCTTTGTGTAAGAGCCAGCGATATCGTAGATTTGGACTGGAACGGAATACTAATTTTCATGTAGCATGAAGGCATGGGCTCACGACCTTGACGCTGACAAGAAGAGCGGCGTAAGTTGACCTGTAACTTTGCTGCATTCAATTATGCTAAATCGTCATGTTTCAGATCCGTTTCCTTGCCGACCCCGACTGCAAGTTCACCAAGGCTCTCGACCTCGACTTCGATGCCACCCCCATCCTCGGCAACCACCGCAGCAAGCGCTACGCCCTGGTCATCGAGGACGGCAAGGTCAAGGAGGCCCACGTTGAGCCCGACAACACTGGCATGAGTGGTAAGTTTTCGTGGGTGTCAGCAGAAAACACCAGCTAATCCGTTCACAGTTTCGGTCGTCGACAAGGTCCTCGGTTAGATGCTAAATATTATGCCCTCTACACGATATACCCTACTATACGCAAGAGCCATATAGTAATGACAAACACTTACACTATACTCAATCCTCTATTTCTACTCATGACGGACTGACGACAGATCATACTTTTGTTCATCTTTTGGAACACGCATCGAAAAGCGGTACTTTTGCAAAATCTTGTGACTTTTCCAGCATCCAAATGCCCGTATCACACCGTCTCGTAGCGCCGGTCAGGAGAATGAAGCAGTACAGTCGCCAGAACATCTGCTTACAGAGTTCTGCAAGCTCGCGCATACGGAGACCAATCGATCACTGTAACATCAGCAACATCGTTCAAAGACGGCGGGATTCGATCCTCTATTTCGCTCTGGCCTTCGTTGTCTCGATGTTCAAGAAGTACCGAGGACCGCCTCCCCACGACCCTCCAATCTCTACTCTTTCGCTCTCCAAAACTTTACAATTCACAAGTCTTCTTTATATCCATTGCTCAAGCAGATCTTCGTGACGTCAGATGACGTTCTACAGATATGTACGATGTCTAATAGCACCTCACTTCGTCCTTTGCACAGGTCGCAGCTAGAAACTTACCAAAAGATTTGTGAATATCAACTATGCCTTACCAAAGAGACGCCATCTACGCTCCCTCAGCTCCAAAGCCCAATGGCAATTACTCCCATGTAGTCCGTCAAGGCAACACACTACACGTTGGTAAGTTCTAATACTCACCTCCTCACCTATATCTATCATCCCCATCTCAAGAACAAATCAAACCCCCTTCAAACCACTAACACCCCCTCTAGCCGGCTGGATGGGCGACGACCCCCTCACCGGCACCATCGTCCCCGGCGGTATAACCCCCCAAACCCACCGCTCAATCCAAAACATACGCGCCTGTCTTGAAGCCGCAGACTCTAGTCTCGATAAAGTAGTCAGGAGAAGAATTTATATCATGGATATGAAGGATTTCAGAGAGGTGGATAGGATATGGGCAGAGTACTTTACAGAACCATTTCCGGTGAGTACGTGTGTGCAGGTTGCTGGATTGGCTAAGGAGGGGGCGTTGGTGGAGTTGGAGGTTGTTGCTGAGGTTTGAGTGCGGTGAAGAGGATAGAGGAGTAGAGACGAAGGTAAACAAGACGGAACAAGTGTTCATTGGACTTCTTTGTAATACCAGTAACGGACCAAGGTTGAGAAAATTCACTGTAGCATATTCTGGCTCGTTTGATTGTTTGATGTTTGGTCTATCTATAGTAGACTACTTTTACAACAACTTTGTAAGGAGCGAAGATTGCATTATAACAGGATCATCTGTGTATAACGGCCATGGTTCGAACAGGGAGTGACCCTCGAGTACCACATCGAATCTATGCGCAGAACATGTTGGCAGGCATCATGCCGAGGAGGCCAAGGTCACCGTGCTCAATGTTCTCGCACAACCAGTCCTTCTTCTCCTCATCATCGACAGTACTAACAGCGAGCGAAAGCTGGCGAGCAAAGATGTGACCTGACCAGTAGGTCATGAGCAACTGAGAGTTTCCAATAGGCATGAGAGGCACATCGTGGTCCACGCACAGACTGCTGCGGACGATGGTCGAGTTGATGCCCTCTTGAAGCTGAGCCTGAGACATGTAGTGGTACTGCTCGCACATGACCCAACGCTCGGTAGGAGTAGAGGCACTGAAGCTGTACAGAAGAGCGAAGAGACTGGAGGCCATGTTGTAGATAGAGGGGTCGGCAATGATGAGAACTTCGTGCGAAGGATCGACCCAAGCGGTAGCGTAAGGACGGTTGGCGCAGAAGGCCTGGCCGATACGTCCAGAGTCAAGGGCTAGGTCATCGTTGATGGCGGTGTAGTTGAAGTTGTTGCACAGCCACTTGTAGCTGGGCTGAGGGTCATCGCCAAAGACATTGGAGAGTTGAGCAATGAACATGTCGGTGGCAGCGAGCTTGATCTGGTTGAGCGCAAGAGCAGAGGAGTTGGACACTCTGGCAGTAGCGACACAGAAAGCCTCTATAAACTTTGATCAGTACCATTTGTTAGAAGCGCTGGGCGAAGAGATTGCTCACGTTCAATGACGGCAGGCTTGAGACCGAGGGTAGCCCAGCGACCGTGACCGAAGGCGGTGATGTTCTGGCAACCCTGAGTGATAGGAGCCAAACTCTGCAGAGAGCCGGCGATCTGCCAGCCCAATATCGAGGAGGCATTGCCCATGATCTGCAAGTGGGCGCTGGCTACAGATCGTTAGCATCGGACGCTTGTTGCGAGTTAAGTCAACGTACCAAGGACCTGCTCGCTCAAGGCGGCGCCATGGGTAAGGCCAGCAACAAGGCAGATGATAGCGACAGTGATGAACTTCATGTTGATCTGTGATTCTTGAGACAAAAGAGTGTGGTGGTTTGACAGAGTGACAGAGAAGAAAGGGAAAAGAGTGCGGTGGTTGGAAGAGAAGAAAGAGGAAAGAGTGTGTGCGCGTGAGGCTGGAGTCAGCGTGTTTGTTCAGAGGGAGAGTGAAGCAATGTTTGGATGCTAGTCGCGCCTTCCGAAGATGGTTTGTTGTGAAGCTGACAACTGCGCGACTGATCAATTCCCAGAAGCTTGGCTCACTGCAAGATGAGTTTGTGTATTTCGACAGTAGTATTGGTTTAGATAGATGCTACGGAGAGGCCGACTTGTGCACCTGACCACCACTAGGCATGTCCATGGGAACGTCAGTGTGTGTGAGAGCTCGTGGATCCCGAATGCCACTAGGTGCTTGCAGCATGCCATCGAACATCAGTCGACCGACGCGATATCAAGAGGTGGACCATGGAGATCGAGCAAACAGCCACGGTCCTTTTTCGCTGTCTGCAGATCTTGGTCGAATGTCAGAGATCAAACGTAGAGAAAGTCGCTCGTGCGTTCTTCATGATCCAAAAAATTGGTTTTTGGAAGGTGTGATGCGTGATTTCAATAGAGAAAAAAAAGACAGGCTTGACATTACAACGCCTTGAGAGTCAAAATAACGGTAGAAACATACTGTACATTCTAAGAGCATCTAGTCGAGAGCACCATCAGTTCTGAGCTTCTCGTTGCCCCACATCTCGCCCTTCAAGCTGGTCAAGCCATGGGCCGGCTCGCAGGACTTGCGGCCGCTGAGAGGACCAGGGGAAGGGAGCTTGACACCCTGTGCAGCATAGCCTCTTCCTTGCTCGGAAATTGTGGTGCCGGAACCTCCAGATCCCTCGGCCTTTCCAGCCTCGCCAGCAAGACCGGAAGCCTGTCCACTTGCGCCAGCCTTCTGTGCAGCTTCCCTAAGGGCCTTGAGCAGCGATTTTGTTGTCTCAGGAGTCAGATCCTCGTAGTAGTCGTCGTTGATTTGGACCATAGGAGCGTTGGCGCATGCACCCAGACACTCGACTTCGGTGAAGGTGAAGAGCTTGTCCTCGGTGGTCTCGCCGTGGTGGATCTTGAGCTCATCCTCGATAGCCTTCATGATACCGTCGGATCCTCCAAGTTGGCAAGGGGTCTGCTGGGTGTCAGTATCATGAGTCGCCGGAGTTTCAAGACGGCAGACGTACAGTGGTGCAGCATTGAACGTGGTAACGACCAACGGGGTCTCTGTTGTACATGGTGTAGAAAGTGGCAACCTCGTAGACACGCATGGGGGGCATTTCCAGTCTGCGGGCGACCTCGTTCATGACGCTGATGCTGCAGAAACCGTGTTGGCGCTGGCCGAGGTCGAGCAGGGGCATGACGGCAGCCTTCTTGTATTGCGAAGGGTATCGGCTGAGGACTTCCTCGATGAGCTTCTCATTTTGGGCATTGAAGGTGAAGGGGACGTCGAGGTTGTTCTCTGGTGTGTCGCGGTGCTGGTGAGAAAAGAATTAGAGGGTGCAAGGTGGTGGTCGGAGAGGCGAATGAACATACGACGAAGAGGGTGTCGCTGCGAGAAACGGAAGAGACGGCGAATGAGCGGCGGGGTTGTTGTCTGGCAAGGACGCGCAGAGCTCTGCTGCTGCTTCTGAAGGCCATGGGGGCGAGCTTGGATGCCATTTTAGCGGTAGGAAATTGTGGTATGTGGATTGAATCCAGATGCGATCGAGGTCATCGAAGTCGTCAAGACTCAAGAGTTGTCGGTTTCCGGCGTCGCGGATCGGTCAGCATTTTGGCCAATCAAAAGCTGCCGTTTTACCCTACAAGCAATCACTTTTTAAACCGATACCACAATGCAACAAGCTCAATCGTCATTCAAAACTGGTAGCATCTGCTCTGCTTGAAAATTTACATGTAATTGTACAAAGGTCTATAGGCAAAATCTATCGGCCCAGGGCACCTCTCGGTTGTAGGATCTCAGGATGCCTGTGCACACTGGGCATGAGGCCGAGGCCAATTGCTCTTCGGACAGCCTTGGCTACCTTCCTCTGATTGACTGGTCTCAATCCTGTGTCCTTGGAGTGCTTGATCTTGCCCAGCTCGGTCATGAATTCCGACATCATGGCAAAGTTCTAGAGAAAGTCAGTGGAAGATGAGGATATGCGGATTCAACAAAGCATACCCAATAGTGGTTCAGAGGGTTGATCTTCAACATATCAAAGACGTCCTTCTTTGGCCTGCCCTTCGGTTGACCCTTGCTCCACTTGGCCATCTCAACACCGCTCAAGTCGTGAGGTGCATAGACATCACCGTCCCTCCACTTGCGCGTCATCTGTCTTTCATATTCAACAGTCTCCTGTGCGGCTGTCATTGTGGCCTCATCCTGTCTGTTCCTCCTGAGATCTCTTGCCGTCTGCTCCAAAAGCTTGTGAGGATCGTTCCTGGTCACACCCGAGTCCTGTGAGCCGAATGGCAGCGTTTGTGTGGTTGTTCTTTGGTATGGGGCAGGTCTTGGGCGGGCTCTGTCGCTCGTGGCTTTGAGTGACTCTAGCAGACCTGGAGCAGGTCAATACATGCAAATAAACCATTGCGTGTCAGGTTTTGGGTAGATACCTCCGAAAACATCAGATCGCTTGGGCTCATCGGCGCGTCGTGTCGATGAGGCAAAGGTGCGCACATAGGTTGGGTATGAGGAGGCGGTACGAGTGGCTACCCGTGAAAAGGGGCGCATGACAGACATGGTGGGATGTTGTGGAGAGTCGGATATGGCGTGGTCGACTTGATTGAATGGTTCGGGGGTCTTGAGTTGGCCGCAGTTGCAGGTCGAACGGGAAAAACCGAAGACTTTCTCCAGGTGGCAGCCGACGTGGAGAGCAGCAGCTATGCCGCGCGACAGATAGTAGCGACCATTCTAGCACGCCAAATACTCGTCTCTTAATACTTGTTCGCTTCTTGATCTGGACTTTCTTTCTGGTGTTTTCTGTTCTCGCTTCTCTTGACACAACCACGCCGCTCAATCCGCGAGTGCCGGCATGCGCTCTCAGCTCAACCGCGTCGTCTTTCGCAAATTGCTGGCCAGCGAACCTATAGCACACCGCGGCTGCCTTCGTCCCATCCAATCTATATCGACATGTTCGCCTCACATCCAAGCCCTTCCAAGGGCCCAACGCCGTTCCTTCATGAACATCTTCAAGAAACCCCAGCGTGTGACTTCGGAACCGAGGATGGCTCCCGGCTTGGAAAAGATGATGGAATACTCAAAAATGGAAAGACTCAGTGCTAGACTGCCACCGCCCGCCGATATTCTCAAGGCCGTTACCAATTTTTTTCTCTTCAGGACCGAGGCTCGCGGCAGTCGCGGCAGGAACATTCCTGACTATGAGGCTGAACACCTTCTTCGCTGTCTAAAATACCTCGATCGAACCATTGGCTTGTCAACCCTTGATCAAGAAGTCTTCCGTCCGTGGTTGTCTTGTTTCGAGCATCGCCTCCATAAGGATTCTGCCATCCACCGAGAGATCGTCGAACTTTTGTACCGCGCACTCCGTCAGAACAGGCTGCAGATTGATAAATTTTTGGGACCGAAAGATATTCTTGCTTACGCTAAAGCTATGTGTGCTACAGGAGGCACAATGATAGCTAGAGATGCAATCCTTGAATACGAGCACGCCAATGCTGGCAAAGTACAATTCTACAAGCTCATACTGGTGTGGGACGCTATCATCAAGGGCTTCGCAAGGGAACAAAACGAGCAGGAACTCCTTCGTACTCTCGAACACATAAACAAGTATGCTGCCCAAGGGTCTAAGCAGACGGCCTTCGAAACAGTGACAAGGTTCTATGCTGTCGAAGGGAACATCGAAAAAGCAACCGAGTGGTACGGTAGACTCAAGAAGCATGTTCATGATGTGCAAACTTTCCAACGTCTGCAACGAAAGTTGCTTGAGCTGGGCATGCGCACGTCTAACATGAAGCTTGGGCAGCTCCTCATCCGGGATATGGCAGCAGGAACTCCGACAAAATACCAATGGGAAATGATCTTAGAATGGGCTACAGCAACAGGTAAGGGAGCTGATGAGATCGATCGTATGATCGGGGTCATGGAACGAGCGAACCAGTCGCTTCCCCGGGAAGAATGGCGAGTCCCTGACACATCCATGTTGAACAAACTGGTCAAGGTTGCGGTCGATCGCAAAGATCCGTATCTTGCCGAGCGTCTCATAGCTGTAGGCAAGGCGAGGAAAATCCAACCGGATGCCCTGACACTCATCTATCAGATGCAGTACCGCCTGGCTGTCAAGGATGTGGATGGTGCTTTGAGTGTGTACAAGCATTTGCAGTCTCATGACCTTTCGAAAAACGAAGACATATCTGTTGTCAACGAGCTCATTCAGACCATGTGCGCATCTGGACGACAGGACTTCGACAGCATCATGAATGTCGCTGCTGATCTCTCGGATCGACAAGCACGCTTCGATCCTGAAACCGTATCGGCATTGTCGGTGTTGCATCTTTCGCGTGATGAGGTACACGACGTGATCGATCTTCTTAATACTCATGTCTATGGTTTTGATATGGCAGGACGCCTATCTGTGCAGAGCACACTGATCGAGTACTGCCTAAGACCCTCGACTACGACTGCTCAGGCATGGGATACCTACATCATTGTGAAGCAGGTCTTTGATGACACTGCTCGAGAGCAGCGTGTCAAGATTATGAACGAGTTTTTCAGGCGCCAACGTCCAGATATGGCAGTGCATGTCTTCAACCATATGCGAGCGCATACTCGTCAGGACACCATTCCCACTGTCGAGACATATGTGGCTTGCCTATCTGGAATTGGTAAGGCAAAGGACGAAGAAAGCCTCGAAGTCGTGTACAACCAGCTCAAACTGGATTTCAACGTTGAGCCAAACACGCGTCTCTATAACGCCCTAATGAAAGCATACACAAACTGCGAATCTTCCAGGACAGCACTGGGCTTCTGGGACGATATCGCAACAAGCCTCGAAGGACCAAACATCAACAGTATTCACCTTGCGATGAGAGCATGCGAGGACGCCCCTTGGGGAGACGAAAAGGCACGCAAGATATGGACAAAGCTAACGCGCACTGGTATCGAGCTCGACCAAGATCTCTGGGCTAGCTATGCCGCCGCCCTAGTAGGCAACGGAAACGTAGATAGCGCCATTAGTTCGCTAGAGGAAGCACATGTCGAACAGGGACTCGACATGGATACTCTTGTGTAAGTTCTGTCAATGCAGAGAAATTGAAGGATAAGGACTAATTTGTTGACAGAATTGGATCGCTGTACAATGCTGCTCCAGGACAGGTCAAAAAGGGCATTGTCGAGACATGGGCCAAGGAGAGATACCCAGAAATCTGGGCAGC
Source organism: Aureobasidium sp. EXF-3400 (assembly GCA_024195585.1). Taxonomy (NCBI): domain Eukaryota; kingdom Fungi; phylum Ascomycota; class Dothideomycetes; order Dothideales; family Saccotheciaceae; genus Aureobasidium; species Aureobasidium sp. EXF-3400. Next base: position 79,989 of record SWBL01000079.1, read on the forward strand.
GTTGGAAGAGATAGGCACACGCGAGTCAGAGCAGACCCAGCTGTCTGAGTTCAAGATCGATAGAGATGTTGAGCCATAGATTCAACCTTGCGCATAGCCGCTGTATATATATGTATATTTACGAAGAATGATTCTCAAAGGTGTTCAGGAAGCTTAGTGTGTCACATGCAGTGCAGAATGCAAGTCGACGATATGGAGAGAGCGGCAGGGGAACAAAGACGTCAGCATGCATCTGACTGGGCGGATGACTGAACGAGCAGGAGCAGGATTTTGAGATGGAGGGGCATGAAAACAGGCTTCGGCTTTGACAGGCAGAGTCCTGACGATCTCTCTTTGAGCGGGTGATGAGATGAGCTTGTTCCTGTCAAACCTTGAGGTGTTTGGGCAGCAACAAAGTGAGAGCCAAAGAAGGGACTTGAAAGTTGATGCTGGTTTGCCGATGCACGTGGAAACGCACGTCACCGTTCTCGAGTGAAGGAAGGAGGCAGCGTGCAGCAGGCAGGAGCGACCAGCCACCACAGTCGGCAGTCTGCAAGTGCATCCGTCTGCGCCTTGTTGCCTGGCTCTGCACAATCTCACCGTTCAGCCTGCTTAGCCTCAGTCACTTCCGCTGCTGTTTCATTCATTTGCAGTTGCTCGCCGACTTGTTTCCCCACGAACTCTCCACCTCCGCCATTCGCCCACCCGTTTTGTCGTCGGCGGATCCTAACGGCCAGTACCAAACTGCCGTCACTGGTCCCGCGCCGTCATCATGTCTGTCATCTACAAAGACCGCGACGAACCGCGCACATACACGACCGTCCGCCGCTACCGAGTACCAGACCGAACATTCGAAGAGGAAGATACCTACGAGAAACAGATCGTCATCAAGCGCGACCGCGAACAACCTCCCCGATATGATCGCGATCTCGAATACCGCACCCGTGAGCGCGACGCTCCGAGAGAAGTCATCCGCTACGAGCGAAATGTCGAGCGTGCGCCTTCTCCCCCTGATCGAGTCCGCGAATTTCGCTTCGAACGAGAAGTAGAGCGTGAACCACCCCGTCACGACCAATGGGATCTGGAGAGATACACTCGCTCCACCGAGTACTACCAACCACAACCCATTGTCATACGTCAACAACCACAGCCAATCATCATCAAGGAAGCTCCTCGACAGCCCGTCGTCCTTCAGCGAGAGGAGCCCCAGTACGAGCTTGTCGAGCGTGACGATGCGCAAAGAAGGAGGGATGACGATGACTACTACTACGAACGGACCACTCGTGAGGTTGATCGAGGCCCGCGTCGTGGAGGAGGCGGTGGTGAGGAATTCTATGATGAGCGTGATTATAGACGCCATGTTGACCCCCGGGATTCAGCTTCCAACTACGCCGACGACCGCTACAGCAGCGACGAGGATATCATCATCACTCGCACAGAACGCAACGGCGGCTCGCGCGACCACTCACCTCATCACCGCCGTCACCTAGCCGAAGGTGCCATAGCCGGCCTTGGAGCCGCCGAGATCCTTCGCCAGCACCGCCGGAAACAGGGAGAGGAAGGTGGTCACCGTGGTCGTCAACTTCTGGGCGGTGCTGCATTGGGTGCTGTCGGCGCTGAAGCCCTCAGTCGCGCCAGAAGCCACATGCGAAGTTCTCGCTCGAGGTCAGTCTCCAGTGATCGCTCAAAACGTTCCAGACGCGAAAGACGCCGCCGTCACCGCAGCAAGAGCCGAAGTAGGAGTCGCTCTCGTGCGCGCACTTTGGCCAAAGTCGGTACAGTCGCTGCCGTCGGTGCTCTTGCAGCATACGCCCTCCGAAACAGAGGTAACAAGGAAACGGTAATCGTTAACAACGAGCTCCCACCACCACGTCGTAGCAGGTCTAGAAGACGCCGTTCCTCTGTTGGTAGTGCACCCCCTCCGCTGGACGCTCGAGACCGAAGCAGGAGCGAGAGCAAGCATCGCGACCCCGAGCATCGCAACCGTCGGATCGCTCAGGCTGGTCTCGCAACTGCTGCAGCTGCTGGTATCCTGGATCGTGTGCGTAGCCGTTCAAGGGGCGGCAAGAAGTCTCGCTCTAAGAGCAGAACTCGTACAGGTGTGCCAATCGCTGCTGCTGGACTGGGTGGTGCTGCTCTTGCTGGTCTGTATGAGCGAAGTAAGGCTCGCAAAGAAGTTGCCAGAGACGACGCGTCCGATTCCAGACGTCCCAGATCCAGATCCAGATCCAGATCCCGCAGCAGATCTGTTCCCTACCCCGATGATGAGCCTCGCTTGCGCAGAGCTTCGAGTGATCCCGCGCTTATAGAATATGGCGACGATCCGATCTACCCGAACCGACGTTACGAGGAGCCACCAGCAGAATACCGCCGCAGGCGCAGAGGTAGTTCCGCCTCGTTGAGCCCTGACAGACGCAGACACGACAGATCGAGTCGTTCGAGGTCGAGAAGCCGCAGTCGGACTAGGGGTTTGGCTGAGGGTGCCGCTGCTGCCGGTGTTGCCGCCGTTGCTGCTCACGAACTGGGTAAACAAGATGAGCGTAGGAGATCAGACCGTGACCGAGATCGACAGCGTAGACGTAAGTTTTCTGATGCACATGTATCTTATGCTTTTCTAACAATTCACTGCAGGCCGTGAGGAAGAGGATGAAATGTATGCACACGACAGACCATATTCTCCGCCACCAATGGGTGCCAATGCTGCGTATCCTCCAACACCCCAGAGCCACGAATTCTATCCTGCCACCAACTCATTCCCACCTCCGCCAACCGACAACTACGGACACCAGGCCGACTATCCATACCAGCCTTACAATCCTGCTGATTATCCTCCACCCCCAGCAACAGGTGGTGCACCTCGTGGCCGACATGACGAACGTTATCCTAGTCCCGAGCCCAATCTGGGCTATCCTCCTGCCAACGAAACATTTGCTGGTGACGCGCGCTACGCCGGCGATGATCGCGGCAAGCCGGGTCGAGAACATGTGAGTTCCAACGCTCCTTCCGGCTCTTACTCTGATCCACACGACTCTTCTGGTGGGTGGTTCGATTAAGTCACCAGTCTTTTGATCTTGAATCGAAGCTAATGTCACACACAGACGGTGTAAACAAGAAGAGCGTGCAGTTCAATGTACCACCCAGCGAGGGCATGAGTTCGCCAGATGCGCAAAGGAAGGCCAACCCTCGACAGGCAGATCAAGATATGGATTACTCGGAAAGCGACGGAAACGACGACAGAACCAGAACGAGAAGCGAGTTGGGCAGCGATGGCATTGCAGAAACAGAGCACAAGCGCAGAAGACGCAGACGCCATCGCCACCACGACGAAGACATTGACGAACATGAGCGTGACGACAGCCACAATAATACACAGCATCGCCGCCGCAGACGCCACAGATCCCGCGACCCCTCGACACAACGGCGCACAGGCTCACCAGACAGTGTCAACTCCAGCGAAACAGTCGAATTACCACCACGCTTTGATCAAGAGGGCCGCAAAGTACCAGAAAGAGGCGAAGACCCTCTGGCCGACAAGATCGAAGACTTATTCAATGGCAAAGGTCTCGCTGGAGGCATCTTCAAACGACTTACTGGTGATTTGCTCGGCGACGGCGGTGCAAAGAAGAGACGTTGATATCCCCCTTGCACATTTTCCCCCATTGCTTCCTTATTCCCTTTGCTTGCGCCATTTCCCGTTTTGTTTGCCCACACACACATTCCCCCATTTTGCTCTTTAATGAGAATCACGAATTGCTTGCTGGTGTCCCCGTTTTGCCCTTTTCTTCCTCTACATAAAGGCGAATTTTCTGCTTTCTTGGGCTGGAGATTTGCTTTTGTGTCTTCTTGTTGCTTAGCTAGTTCTCGTTTGCTTGATTCAGCAAAGTTACAAACATAATTCTCATCTCTGCCTCCCTTTATCTTGTGTTTGTCTTTGTTTGAATGTCAGTGTGATGTGTGGTTCTTCTGTTTGTCTTCTCGCGTGCTTGGACTTGCTTCTATGTAGGATGACTACGTAGGACGACATATGAGTAGGGATGGGTTCGGGTCACTGCATGTAGCTATGCTACAGTGTTGCGATTGATAGCTACAGCATAGCTACAGCACGGAAGTGTCGCCAGAACTGTCCCTACTTATGGCAGTGAATGGAGATATACATGAGAAGAACGAAAAGGGATTCGCAATCACACAAAGCAAATTGTTTGATAAGGGGAAGGATCGGAAAAGAGTGTAGCATGATAAAGAAACAGATTAGAGATCGTGTGGGTTTGCTCGGAGGCACGCTTGGGAATCTCGCTCACATGGGTTTCCGAGATTTTGAGGCACACCAATGCAATCAGCAACTAGAATACACTTATGTGATAAAGAAACGATTGCACAACAGACAAGTGAACATATGATCAAGAAGAGAGAGGCAAAAAGCTCAATTGTCGTTGAGAAAAACGTCCGTAAATCATAGACAGGGTGACACCGACCTCCAACGGCCTTGGGGGGGAAAAAAGAGTAGAGAAAACAGGTCGCAAGCCAACAAATTTGGAGATGCGAGGGAAATATAAGGTATCATTTCGAAAAGTAGAATCTCTAGATATACAAGGAAATGAAAAGCAAGAAAGCAAGGCTATTGAAACACCGATCATAAAAACACCGCGACCAGAAACGCTGGAAACAAACATTTCTTCCTGTTCGATACACCTATGGAGAAGGAACCACCGCCCCTCCTGGCCCCCCGAATCATGATTCACTACTTCATTACCTTGAACGCCGATACGCTCCTTGTCGGAAGAGCGGGCAAAGCGGGATTAACAGTAGTTGGCGTGGGAGTCTCCTGCCCATCTCTTTCCCCATCAACCTCTTCCCCATCAGCAACGGCAGGAGCCACAGTCGGAGCAGCAGGAGCAGTCGGAGGCGTGGACATAGCCACTCCATCAAGCACCTCCTGACTCAACAAATTCGCCTGTTGTTGCAAATTTGTTATCGTTTTTGGCACTTGATTCAGATATCCCTCCAGCATTTGCTTCAACACATTTGCTCTCACGGGTTTGGCCAAGTAATTGTTCATTCCAGCCTCCAAGCACTTTTCCTTGTCGCCGCGGATTGCTGATGCTGTCATGGCGATGACCAAGACTTCGCGAACGATAGGGTCGGGGTGTGCGCGGATGGCTCTGGTGGCATTATAGCCGTCTAGCACGGGCATTTGGACGTCCATGAGGACCAGGTGGAAGGGTGTCCCGGCTTTGCTTGCTGCAGCGAGAGCGTCGACGGCTTGTTGGCCGTCCCCGTAGGCTTCGCACTTGAAGCCTAGCTTCCTTACAAAGCTAATGGCGATCTTTGCATTCAAAGGGTTATCCTCAGCCACGCAGATGCGGAGCTTGTCGCGCGGAATATGGGCCAGACCGATGTATGAGGATTTCTTCATCTCATCTTCGCTGGGTTTGTACATTGCTGCCATGGGATCGGCTGGTGGACCCACTGCTCCGTTCTCGGCTCCAGGTCTTATTTTCTGGAAAGGCAGGGAGAAGGAAACGGTTGTTCCTACGCCAATTTCACTCTCGAGCCAAATTCTTCCGTGGAGGACTTTTTCGATGATGGCTTTGCAGATGGAGAGACCGAGGCCGGTGCCGCCGTAGCTGCGTGCTGTGCTGCTGTCTGCTTGACTGAAAGGTTGGAAGAGCTTCTTTCTCTGTTCTTCTGTGATGCCGATACCTGTGTCCGTGACGCTGCAAGTCACCTGAACGGTATCCTCGGTTTCGTGCTCGATGAATGCTCTGATAGTAACTGTTCCCTTTGCAGTAAACTTGTACGCATTGCTAAGCAAGTTCATGAAAATCTGATGCAAGCGTACAGGATCACTCATGACGAGCAAACTCGAGGGCATCTCAAGCTTCTCGACAGTTCGCAATCCTTTTTCCAGATTGGTATAGGAAAGCGCCCTAACAACCTCGGAAATTGTTTGAGTCAAAGATAGCTGTACGGAATACACAGCCATCTTTTCAGCCTCGAGTTTGCTGAAGTCCAAAATATCGTTGATGACTGAAAGCAAAGTGTCGGCGCAAACGCGGATGCTGTCTGCATAGCCTTCTTGTTCGTTGTTGAGATTGGTACCCTTGAGCAGCTCGGACATACCAATGACACCGTTCAGGGGAGTGCGCAGCTCGTGAGAGACGTTCGCCAAGAACATACTCTTCGCCTTCGCAGCTTCCTCTTTGAGCTTGACCATCTCCATAGCTTTGGCTTCTGCGACCTTGGCTTTCCGCTCGGCTTCACGTGCCTGCTCGAGTGCCTGCCTCTGCACTTCAAGCATAGAAGAGTTGCTCGCCGAGACCTTCTGAACTTTCTTGAAAAGTAATGCGTTCGCGATCGAGATCGAGATCTGGTTGACAAGCAGGCGGAGAACGGTGATGTTGCGTTGTGATAGCGAGTTGGGAGGTCCTTCGATGTAGATTGAGCCGAGTAGGGTATCGTCACCATGTAAGATGGGCAAGGCAATCACAGCCTTGCCTTCAGGGTACTTCTGTCTCCAAGATGCAGGCATGTTTGCAAATCGCTCATCGTCGAGTACATTGCGCAGGAAAAGTTCCTCCTTGAACCGCAGGACGTAGAATGTGATCTGCTTTGATAACGGATCGTCGATGTCGCTGATTGCTTGTCCGACATTGTCTTGGTAAGAAATGTCCGGCCCTCCTACAGCAGCGACGTTCCAACCTATTTCATCATCGTTGACGACAAGACCACACAGAGCGGCTCCTGTACTGTCCACAATGATGTTGGTCAACTTTGCAAGCAACTTGTCGACCCTGAGCTCCGAGGACAGCAGTTGTGAGGACTCCAGAATACTGGCAAGATCGATCATATCAAGACCGACAGCAGAGAAACCACCTTGCAGATCATGCTGTGTTTCGTGCTGATATGATGTCGTGTTTGCACTTGGAGTCAACCACTCATTCGTTCGATCACCAGACGCTTCGGGAGCTTCGTTCTGCACCATGGTGAACGAAATATTCTCGTTCTCGACCGTCTGAGTACCTGCATCTGCGTTCCCGAAACTCCTAGAGCCAATCAACAAGAATTCATGCCTCTCCTTGACGTGATCAGCCTTTGCCGTAGCAGAGATACGGCGATATGCAGAGATTGCGTCTCGGATCATCGCGCGCGCAGGACGAGTAGCTCCTCTTCGAACCAAAAAGTCACCATATAGCTCGTAGCACAAAGCCTCATCTGAGAGGAGACCATGCACCACTGTATGATCGACGGCGGCCTCATATGACAACGTGGCTATATCAGATCGGTTCTCGATGTCACCAACCTCAGCGCGAAGAAGGTGTAACCAAACAGCAAAGTTTGATTCATTGATGCGACTCGCCGTCTCAATCTTGGCCTTGAACTTGTAAATGTTTTTGAGAACATCTTCGCGATCAGCACAATTCGGCTCTTCACGCAACCTCGCAATCATGGCCATTGAAATGTAGAAGTAGCAGTAGTAGGCATGTCGTATGCACCAAACACTCGAGATGGACTCCAGCACAGAGTCGGCGAGTACGAGAGCCTCGCGCCAGTATCCAAACCTATACAAGATAGCAACTCTGTAGCTGTTGTAAAAGAAGAGGGGTCGAACGGCAGCCGTGGAGTGAGACTGGATGAAGTCGACGTATTGTTGCGTTTGATGGAAATCGTCATCAAAAATATGCGCCGCTTCACGCCAGTTCGTCCTGCCTTGTAACGCTTGAATCCATTGGCGTACTGAAACAAGGAAGACACCTCCACGCAGATCGGTAGGCCACTCTGGGAAGTCCTCGTTTTGGTACTGGATATATGCACCGACTTCCTCGAAATTGTGAGAGCTCCACAACTTGTACGCACACATGACACCGACGTTCAGCAGGTGGACTAGCTTGTCTCCAGCGAGGACGGTCGCCTCCATACCGCGTTCCAACATCGGTACTTGGTCTGCGATATCTGAAACGAAGTGTCCAAGGAAAAGGCTGTGCAGTGTGACACCACGGCCGATCGTATAGGAATCGGTGTCGAAGAGATCGAAGAGCTTCAGAGCTGTGTTGCCAAGTTCGACGCCCTTCTCAATCATCTCAAAACGACCGATGGCAATAGATGCTAGATGAACAAATCCCACAGCAATCTGTGGGAAGAGTCCCTTTTCGAGGAACAACCGCATCATTTTCAAGGTCAGATAGTAGAACAATAAAGAATCGGTCCAGAACCCGGCGCTGAGAAGCTCAATCATGACAGCTGCCGTTGTGAAGAGATTTTGGTCGATTGGCGCATCCCTTCCTTCGAAGAGTTGTCGATCAGTGATGTCGACAAGACCGATAACCTCGTGAAATTCCTTGTCGCACTCTTCGTAAGTCGTGTCGAGGATCTCAATACCAAGATCGGCCAGAGCACGCTTCATGTTCAAAAAAGCGATATGGGCGTTTCCTTTTTGTGCGTGCATTCGACTTTGAATGATGAATGCCGGGGTCTTGTCGGCAGCAGCTTTGGCATTTGACATGATTTCATGAAGAATGATTTCGGCCTCGTCAAGAAACCCGAGATACCAATACGATGCGGCTGCTTTGGTCATAAGAGTCAGTGTCTCCTGATAAGAACCCTCTGGCGAATTCCATGGATCGTCGGGGAGTAACATTAGACAGTGCTGAAAAAAGTAGAGCGAGATCGATCTTGCTCCCTGCTCTCGGGCGGTCTCTGCTGCCTGATAAAGCAGGTCCCTGAATGGGCCTTTGCCAATGTTGGGCCGAGCCTGAATCGCCTCCACTGCGTTGCAGATATGTCTGGCTTGGTCGAACAAAAGTTGAGTAGGTTTCGTAGCGCTGTCGTAAGGATCGTGGTACATCAATGATGCCGAGATGATGTAGTGCATCTCCTCCTTCCGACAGTCCTTGGCAAGGAGTTCGGCCGCTTGCATGTATCTGTCGTGTGAGAATCTGAACTTGTCTTCGTCCTCTGTTGCCACGATGATATAAGAGCTGATAGCATCCTGCAAGCCAGTTACTGGATCTTTCTTTGGCGGTAGGTATTCATCCTTAGACTGCTTGGAACAGTCGCAACTCATGACTCGCTTCACGAGAGTAAATGAAAACGTGTTTCCTATGAAAGCAGCCCAAGAGAGCACAGATTTACAGTCGTCCGAGAGATCCTCGAGTCGCTTCACAAGGTAATTGTTCGTTGAGAATTGATTGGCGTCTGGCGAAGCGAATTCGTCGAAGGTTTTGTCAAGGTCGAATTCCCATTGTGATGATCGCCACGAGTAGTATATGCAATGCTTCCGGTAGCAAGAATCAAGCATCTCTCGAACAAAGAACGGGTTGCCAAGAGTTGCTTGCTGAATGACAGCAGCGAGGGGTAGAACATACTCGGGAGAGCGGTGCAGAGTTAGGGCTACGTATTTGGACGTGTCCTCCTCAGTAAAAGGCTTGAGGTCAATTTTGGTCGCTTTCTCTAGTAAAGGTCGGAGTTTGGCGGGGAGTGCTTCTTCATCACGGTAAGTAAGAACGAGCACTATAGGTATCTTGACCTGAACGATACTCGTTAGAAGCTCAATACTCTCTTCGTCCGCGAACTGTAGATCATCAAGCGTCAAGCAGATGAATTTCTGCAGTGCTAGCAGTCGCAACACGTCAAGGAAGGTGCGAACAAAACGGTTTGACTTGCTCGAATTACTGCCTCCCGCGCGTAACCAATCAGAAGCTGTATCTCCACTGCTGCCACACTTCTCACGAGGCAGCCGTAGCGAGGCAGAGTCTGAACTCAAAGAAGATTGGTGAGTAGGAAACTGAGACAGTAGCCAGGGCGGAAGATCGAGGAAACCAGAAAGGAAGCCCCAGTACGGCTTGATGTATGTACGAATATTGTCGTGGAAAGGGGTTGAAACGTCTCCTTCGGAAAAGATTTGACGGAAAAGAGAGGACATCACGCGCACCACTGGCTCGAAAGGTGCCCGTTTGACTTGGTCGAATTTGGCTGACGCGTAATAGCCATATTTTCTCGACATGTTCTGCACGTCATGCAATAGAGAACTCTTTCCAAGTCCTGCAGCGCCGCTGAGACACAGAACCTCGGTGTGGCCAATCTGCTTGAGGCGTTGTGCTGCGCGAAGGGCAGATCCTTCGGATTGACCAGTCATAGAATTCGAAACACTAGACCTTTGGCTGCTCTCAAGGTTATACACGGAAGGCCTGCTCTCTAAAGACGGCTTGTGCTCCAGTTCGGCACCATTGTAGGCTACATTACTGCCTTGCGAGCTGTGTTCATAGTGCAGCTTCGAAAGTTCAGGTCGCTCTGCTGAGAGAGAGGGTTTGGGCTCATGCTCAACATCAGCATTTGAATCTGTGCTCTGGGACATGATATCGTCCAAGAGGCCGCTTTCATGCCGATCAGGCCTTGTAGGCGTCGAAACCGAGGCCGAAGAGTGCGAGCTCAGACTAAGGTTATGCAAGCTTTTCTTGGAGGTCGAGATGGCTTGGGAAACACGCAAAGCAGAGTTTTCAATGACATCGAGGATTACTTTTCGTTGCTCATCGCGCCCAATCTGCGAGTTAGGCAAGTTGAAGAAGCAAGAGACATCCTTGGAACCCAGTTTGAAAGACTGCAGTGCGTCGACATCACCTTCGGATAACAGCCTCTTGATCTCGAGTAGATCGTATTTCAATCCGGAGGAGCTCTGGTAGCGGTCTCCCATCTTCTTCTGTGTCATTCTCTGTATGACGTTCGAGATAATTTGGGGCACATCAGTGCGTACGCTATCAACTGCAGGGACACGGCGAGACAACAGGTTCTGCATGATCTCAAGAGGGTTGCCTCCATGATAGGCGGGTACTCCAGTCAGCATAGTCCAGAACAGGATACCAAGCGAGTATATATCGGTCCTTGTATCGGGTTCAGCAGGCATGCGACCAGTCTGCTCCGGAGCTATAAACTGCAGACGGTTTTCAACGCCAGCTTCAGAGGTCAACGAGCTCCATCCAGCAGATGTAAGGCCATTTTCGAAGGAGCGAGCACCAGAACCAAAATTGATCAAGCGCACAGTTCGATTCTCCTTGCTAAAGTGGAAGGCATCACCGCGAAGCTCTCCGTGGACCAACTCTCTGCTGTGGTGAAGGATCTCGCAACATTCAGTAGCTCCGATAGCGAAATCGAGAAAGAGGCCGATAGGTAGTACTTCGGGAATGGGTGAATGGTCAGGTTCGGGGTGTGCGAGTGGACTGAGGGGCGTGGTAGGCAGCTGCTGTGGGCGACGTAGACCTGGACCGAACTCGACCAGCTCTTTCATGTAGTCGCCGCCACTGTCCGGGGCTCGGGCAATGAAAGCGACGAGGGAGACTTCTCCCGGTTGGCGCGGCGGGAGTCTGCGGAACTCGATAGGGTCTATGAAGTGGAGACAGTCGGGGTCGTCTTCTGCTTTTAGCCTCTTTGCTAGACCAAACTCGCGCTCAAGGCGAGTCGTGTGGCGGGAGATGCGTGCGACGACATCGTAGCCCTGTTGTGCATCAGATACGCTCCGTTCGCTCTCTTTGTCTCTATTTCTTTCTATCGTCTCGCGGTCTTTTCGGCGGTCCTTGCTGGTAGATCTACTTGATGGTTTGCTTGATTTGCGATCAACGGGCTGTGAAGCACGGCGGTATCCATGGACGTGCCAGTTGTCGTAGGACTGTACTCTATCGTCAGCAAGATGACGTCTCTCTAACAACGCGTTGGCATACCGAATGGAAAGGAGCAATGCTATCATCCCAGTCGTAGGCAGGGGCCTCAGTTCGTAGTCGTTCAAACAGGCGGGCGACCAGAAACTGAGTGTCCAGTTCGGCCTTGACTCTGGCCTCCATCATGTTCTAGGGGTCTTATTGGCCTGATTGTGGCCGTCGCAGCTGTCTATGCGCGCATGAGAGAATTCAAGGGTCTTGTCGTAAGTAAGATGTCATGGACCAGATCAAGACTTGACTGAGAGAAGCACTCTGTTTCGTGGACAAGACGACCGACAACCAAGTTTGACGATGCGACAAGTTCACCATCTGTCTCCACAAGGCTGGTCAAAACCGCCCTGTACGTAGCCGCCGCTTGAGCCAACTCATCCAAAGCTTATGCGCATTCCTATCTCGGACTATTCCTGTTTGGTGTTATATGACTGCTAGTCATATTTCTTGTACCAACACACTTGTGCTCTTCTGCAACTCTAACCAAATGGCCATCCAGTGCGATCATAGCCGTCCAACAATACATGAAGCGTCTGAAGCTTGAGCCCCGACGGCAGCTTTAGAGCGCATGCCGCCACGGATCGTCACTCTCTGTGCCTTGGCTAAGACCGTGCTCCCACGAACTACTCCGCGTCTTTTCCCATCCAATACTCTGCCGCGTCGTTCTCGCTATCGATTGCTATGAACTGACCCCTGATCTGCTTCTACTGCAAACCCGTCTTAGCCGCAGAGATTCTCTGTCAATTCCGAGTTTGACATGCCACTGTTTCCCTCTCCCTGCATACCTATAGGCCTTAGCAACAACAACGAGATATAAAAGTGCCGAGAGTCTATAGACATGACGCAACTCACAAAACATCATTGAACAGTGAGCGAAAATGGGACCGAAAGTCAAAAAAATCGAACAGGTTTGTCATTATTAACTACAATCGTACAGTTGATTACTTGAACATCGTGAATGGAAAAGTTCTAAAGGAACATGAACATGGCAGCTCCAAGTGCTGCGACAAGAGCCAAGGAGCTCTGTGCACCAACAACGTCCTTGCTCTTGAACGCAGATGCTCCACTCTTGCCAGTCTTGTTGGCAGAGCCGGTGGCAGAAGCGTTGACAGCAGTGGGACTGTCGCCAAGACCGAGAGGCAGGCCCTGGTATCCAAAGGTCAGGTTCTGGGCAATCGACGCGTTGTAGCACTGTCCGTTGGCAATGTCGAGATTGCTAAGATCATCAGGGTTCAAGAAGAACATGTACTTCTCCTGGTTGAGATCCTTGAAACCGCTGGTGTCGTAGGGGAATTTGTCACCAGAGTCAGTGGCAGTGGTGTTGCGCAGGAAGATGCACTGCACTTGGTCGGGGTAGGTGGTTGCCATCAGGGGATAATCCTTCATTACATCGCTGTTCGAGGTATCGGCGACAAGGATGAACTTTCTCTCAGGGAAGGTCTCGAAGATCTTGGTGAGAAGGAACTTGCGGATGGAAAGAGTGGCAGAGACATCGGAGAAGTTGAGAGGACGGGTATCGAACGATCCACCAGGGTAGTGGGAGTAGGTGAAGTTCATGTACTCTCTGGTGACTTGCTCGGGGGTGGTTGTCAGGTAATGGAAGTGCATGTTGGGCAGACTCTTGCTCCAGTTGGCGTAGATGTCGGGCATGTTTTCCCATGGAACGTACTCCTTTGCGAAAGAGTTGAGAAGACCCTGAGAAGGCTCGTAGATCTTTGTGATACGGAGAATATCTGTGGATGGAGTCAGAGAGGTGCAATTGGGAATAGGATGTGAAACTTACCATCGATATCACTGACAACGGTAAGACCGGTAGTGGGTACAAGGTAGGCGGTCGAGTTGCCAATGGAAGCGCCCTCGACGTGTGTGTTCAGACGCTGGACCTGATCGGTCTCGTTTCCGTTCATGAGACCATTCCCGTTGATGGGGACAAAGACATCAAAGTCACCCTCGACGGTGGTGTTGTAAGGAAGATTGATGGTCTGGTTTCCGCCGCTAGGGGTGACGGCACCACCACCGCCGGGCTCGCCTGAAGAGCCTTGCGAGGCGGCAGGGTCAAGGTGAATAGGTGCGACGGTCACGTTTCCTTGCTGAATGACGAAGATGGAAGCGGTCACGTTACGGGCTCTGTCAGCCTGGTCCTGAGGAAGATCTTCGACAGAAGTATCAACGAGGAAGATATTGGCCAGGCGATTAAGGTCAGCGGTAGAGGTGTTGGGCTGCTTGTAGACATTTCCGTGGAATCTCACGTTCCAGCCAGACTCGGTCCAGTTGGCGTAGGGGTCAAGGTTGAGGACCTGGGTGGGTAGTGCAGCGACCTCTGCATCGTTGAGACCGAGCGACGAAACAACAGCGTCTCCAGTAGGGAAGCCCTGGAAGAAGTTTGGGATACCGGATGCGACCCATGAAGGAAGGTCTGAGCCAAGTCCACCAAGAATTGAGCCAATGTCCGACTTGACGTCGCCAATAAGATCACGACGGAGTGGCCCTGTACGCGAAGGGGAGTTATCGACAGGCGATCCGGTCACCTGAGCTGCCAGAGGCTCGGCTTGGAAGACGCGACGAGGTGTAGGTGCTGGTGAAGCAGTTGCGACGCTGTATAGCGATGCTTGGAGCAGGGCTCCGTAGGCCAAAGAAGAACGCATGGTTGCCGCGGACGCTAATGAAGCTTAGCCTTGCTTGTGTTCAGGCGGACGCGTCGACGAAAAGACTGTTTGTAGGAGGAGCGACAGTAGGTGCGTGAATACAAGGAGTTGAAACCGTTCAGACAGACACGCGACAAAGAGCCAGGAGCTGAAGCGACGATCCAAAAAGCTGGAAGTTGGCGTTGTATATCCTTATAAACAAGCCTAGCCCCCTCAGCCCGCCCCGTAAGATAATCAGGGATTTGCCCCGAGCCGGATGACGTTGAGCAGATTTCGCATCACCATCAACAAAATCCCGTGCGTCTCATGCCCGCGGAGAGCGCAACCTGTTTAGCATTGAGAATCTTGAAATGTGGAATCTGAAACTTGATCGCGCGGATATCGGCTACTTTGGTACTTTCTATCAGACACAGAAGACGTTGTTACCTTTATGCTGACCGTGCAAAACGATACACTGTACGGAGGTACATAATTACACGGAACCCTGCATGCAGATCTAGACTGCAGAACACGTGCTATAATAAGATTGAACCTCTGCAAACTCCTTCGTGTTCATCGGGCGCACAGTCTCGCTTTCTCAGCAGATAACAATTGTGAAGAACTCGCAGAAGCAGAAAACCATTATGCCGTAACGAGACGAGAGCCTCAGGAGGCGGCGCTCAGAACGCCAAGCGAGAATCCTCCCAAAATTTGCTGCTGCCTCCAGAGTAAAGTGTATACCAAACCCTGCATCTTTCCTGACGATCATCAAATCTTACACAACAAAACAACATGGCGCTTCCACCAGTGATCATTTTCGAGCCTGGCAAACATGACTATCTCATACCTGCATTTGCTTTTATTCATGAAGACTGTATCGAAACGGACCACACTCTAGCAACCTTCCAACCACCATTTCATCACGAGAACCGCGAAACTCCTGATCCTAGAGTTCTCGAATACTGGAAGAATAATGCTGCTAGAGCTGCTGAAGACACAAAGGTCATTTTCATGCAGATGGCGGTTTCCGAGAGCGGTCAGGAGGAATTGGCAGGCTACGTCGCGCTCGGGAGCCAGGCTTCTGAGACAGGACCATTCAGAGGCAGTGTCGAGAAGCTTCTGGTCAGTCCAAGGTACAGGAGGAGAGGAATTGCAAGGCTTCTCATGTCCAAGCTGGAGGAGGTGGCACGGGTGAGAGGAACTACCTTGCTGGTAAGAAACTGATGAATGCTTTTCAAGAGTCTAGCTAAAACTGACTACACACAAGACTCTCGATACCGAGGCTGGTAGTCCTGCAGAGGGTATCTACCCTCGACTTGGTTACACCCGGCTTGGTGAAATCCCGAGATATGGTGTGTCTCCCAAGGACGGAAGATTGGTTGATGAGGTCTTCTTTTACAAGGATCTCAGGTCGACATGATATTCGGTCGGGATTTGAAGGTCGGATGATCCGAATGCTGAAAGGTGAAGAGATATGGTCATGCAAAGAGATAAATGTACAAAGGTTCCCTTGAAGAAAAGGAGTGGATCATTACGACTTGGTGATGGTGACCTTGCCATCGCCTTCCACTGTCGCATAGCTGAGCTTAGTCGGAGCGACTGGTGTTGAAGGAGGTGCGTCGGTGATGGCAGGTGTGGCGGGCTTTCCTGCCTGGAGCACACCTGCAGGAGTGTCGGCGGCTTCATTGACATCACGAGCAGTAAAAGCATCGGTCAACTTTGCGCCTCTGGATTGTACGAGAATGTTGGCAGGTCCCTGGAAACGAAGGAACATCTGTGGTTGTGGTGTCAGAGAGGTGCGATTGGGAATGTAGGTCATAAAACTTACTCTGTCTCCCCATATTGAGCGGCGGGCCCAGGTACGAATGGTGAACAATGTGTTGGCAACGGCGCGCCAGACGGTTGATTGACGAACGACCTTGAAGAACCTGGTGTCGGGAAGGTAGGAGAAGGCGTTGGGAATCTGCAGGCGCAAGTTGGAGGACTTGAAGCGGTAGGCCTGAGGAGCGTGTTGCATGATACTATAAGCAATGACATTGCTGGGGTGAACAATGTATTCCTCGCCAGACTTGAGAGCGAGCTGATAGATCTGGCCCTTGCCCGACAAGCATAGAAGTCCACGGCCAGTAACGCGAGAACTTCCCCAATGTGCGAGGCTCAAGGAGGTGTTGATCTGAGGTTTGATGGAAAGAGAGTGACCGGTCCAGGCAAGAAGAGCATTCCTCTGGGCGATCATCCAATCAAGGCGACCATCAAGGTGGATAACGGAGAAGGTTGTCAGCGGAGACTTGGACGAGATCAAGGCTGTGTAAGGAGCGGTCGAAGTGACTTTTTGGTAGAGGAAGGGAATGCCAAAGGCGGCACGACCGAAGGGTTCGAGGACGGAGAGCGAGGATACGGTCTAAGATTGACAATGAGTTTTTGGTAGACGAGAAGGAGTAGGGCGTGTATCCTTACGCTCTCAGCATTGCCATGGAAGCCAACGAGCGAGCCCTTGCGAGTATAAAGGTTCTGCGATGCAGAGATGGAGGCCGAGAGAAGGGAAAAAGGGCTGCCCAGAACCTCGAATTGGGCATCTACATGACTGTATTAGAAGAGCGAGAGACCAGTATACGCGCAGAGAAGAAAGATACCAGGAGCTGTGCTGTCTGCAGCAGCAGAGGCGACGGTAGGGTTGGTCGACGATGGGGTGGCCGCAATCTGAACGAAGCGTCGCGGAGGCACGCCCAAGGCACGGTATGGACGACTGCGACCAAGCAGTTCTTGCGCACGGTAGCGCATTGCAGAAGACATTGCGCGACAAGCGGTGTTGAAAATGACTAGATTCGCCTATAAGCTATCTACAATCTCACGTAGCTGCCAACTCGGCGACGCGCGCGTGCTCTGTTCCCGAAGCCGAAAAGTGACGTGCTTGCCGTGCTCGGGGAGTGGGATACAGAGTGTGGGCCAAATTGCTTTCCCACCTTCCTCTTCTCTAGCAATCAACTGTCCTTCTTCGCCAACACATCGTAGCTCTGTTTGCTTGCGTGTGCCTTGTCTCGGCGACCGTGCCTGTTTGTCTTACTGACCCATATCCACATCGCATCGCTCTTTCTTCTTACGAGAAGCTGGCCATCATGGTGTTTTGAGCTTTCGAGCATAGCAACCACTCCCAACTCAGTCTCGCACATTGCCTCACATCATGTCCACCACATATGCCCCGAGGGGCATCTATTCCTGCCATAGAATGGCCCGCCCTTCCCTCGCCTTCTCCCGTATCTCGACCTGCCAGCAAAGCGTCCGCCCCTCTATTCGCGTCTTCACTACCTCACCATGGCGCCGCAAGGACGATACTCGTGTGAAGCCTGTTACTCAGGAGACCAAGGTTGCAGCAGCAGAGCCTACCAAGACTCCCACTGTGAAGAAAGAGACGGTCGATCCGCTCCTAGCAGAGCAGACTGTTTCCAACAAGGAACAGCGCAAGGCCGATTGGGCCATCATCAAGGACATGGCACACTATCTATGGCCAAAAGACGACTTTGGTACTCGTTTTAGGGTTGGTCTGTCTGTTGCTCTCCTTGTAGGCGCCAAGGTAAATGACCATCTTCCTTATGTCGCGGGCTGTCATGTTAATGGCATCCAAGGTTCTGAACGTCCAAGTTCCATTCTATTTCAAGTCCATTGTAGATTCTATGAACATAGACTTTGCTGCTGTCGGTGGCACTGCTGTCACCGTTGCTGGTGCCACTATCTTCGCATGTAAGACTTTGCGCCATCTCCAGTTCTCCTATCTTCCTCTAATCTTCCCCTAGACGGTGCTACTAGGATAGGTGCTGCTGTATTCCAAGAAATCCGTAACGCTGTCTTCGCAAGTGTCGCACAAAAGGCCATCCGCCGGGTTGCAGCCACTGTCTTCGACCACTTGTTAAAGCTGGATCTGAACTTCCATCTATCGAGACAGACTGGTGGGTTAACCAGAGCTATCGATAGAGGAACAAAGGGTATCAGTTTCCTCTTACAGTCTATGGTCTTCCATATTATCCCTACAGCACTCGAGATCTCATTGGTGTGCGGTATTCTTGTAAGCTTGTCCTTTGACCTTATTGGCGTGCGCCTCTCACATTTTCTAGACATGGCAGTATGGCTTCAAATTCGCTCTCATTACAGCCGCGACCATGGTTGGCTATTCCGCATTTACCATTTTGACAACATCATGGAGGACCAAATTCCGCAAGGCTGCCAACGCCGCTGATAACAAGGGAGCAACAGTTGCTGTGGACTCGCTCATCAACTACGAGACTGTCAAGGTTGGTTCAGTCCGAACACTCATCAAGGTACCTATCTAATCCTCTCTAGTACTTCAACAATGAGCGTTACGAAGTCGGTAGATACGATGCCGCCCTCAAGAACTACCAGGACGCATCCATCAAGGTTGCCACATCGCTGGCATTCCTCAACAGTGGACAAAACCTGATCTTCTCCAGCGCCTTAACTGCCATGATGTACTATGGCGCCGATGGTGTCGCAACTGGTCAGTTGACTGTCGGTGATCTTGTCATGATCAACCAGCTTGTCTTCCAGCTCTCGGTGCCTCTCAACTTCCTCGGTTCCGTGTATCGTGAACTAAGACAGAGTTTGTTGGACATGGAGACATTGTTCAACCTCCAAAAGGTCAACGTGGCTATCAAGGAGCCCGAAAATGCCAAGCCTCTACTGCTAACAGGTGGAGGTATCAGGTTCGAGAACGTCTCGTTCGGCTACCGCCCTGATAGACCAATTTTGCGCAACCTCAATCTTGAGATTCCTGCTGGTAAGAAGATTGCCATTGTCGGTCCCAGTGGGTGTGGTAAATCTACCATTCTTCGCCTGCTGTTCCGCTCCTACGATGTCCAAGGCGGCAGAATCTTGATCGACGGACAAGATATTCGCGACGTCCAGATTGAGAGTCTTCGCAAGGCAATTGGTGTCGTTCCTCAGGATACACCTCTGTTCAACGACACCATTGAGCACAACCTCAAGTACGGTGATCTTGAGGCTTCTCCCGAGAAGGTTGAAGCTGCTGCCAAGCGTGCAAAGGTTCA
This sequence comes from Aureobasidium sp. EXF-3400, assembly GCA_024195585.1. Taxonomy (NCBI): domain Eukaryota; kingdom Fungi; phylum Ascomycota; class Dothideomycetes; order Dothideales; family Saccotheciaceae; genus Aureobasidium; species Aureobasidium sp. EXF-3400. The sequence continues at coordinate 99,348 of SWBL01000079.1, forward strand.
CGACATCATCCAGAAGTTCCCCGACAAGTACGCCACTATGGTTGGTGAGCGTGGTATGATGATCTCTGGAGGTGAAAAGCAACGCCTGGCCATTGCGCGTCTGCTTTTGAAAGATCCACCATTCTTGTTCTTCGATGAAGCAACTTCGGCTCTCGACACACATACAGAACAAGCACTCCTGGGCAATATTAACAGTATTCTCAAGGAGAAAGCACGAACCAGTATCTTCGTCGCTCACAGACTTCGCACTATCTATGACTCGGACATCATCATCGTCCTGAAGGATGGAGTCGTAGCAGAGCAAGGCACACACGAACGTCTTGTCGATAGTGGAGGTGTATACTCCGAGCTATGGAGTGCACAGGAGATGCTTTTCATTGATGAAGAGCAAGAGAAGTCTGAAGAGAAGAAGAAGCAGGATAAGAAGAAGCTGTAGATCTACCCATGAGAACATACGATACTATACCAATGTAAATATTGTAAAGTAGATGCCTTAAAATGCTTCGTTAATGTGATCTTCAAGGATTGCCTAGTTTTCGATCGGGCGGAATCCTTCGAATCTCAGCGGAATAAAATTTGTCACCGTCGCTTTCCTGTCGCTGGACTTGTTGTGGACCACTGTGTGACAAACTTTCTGTGCTTGGCGAGGAGGCGCATGACTTCCATATTGCCGCCATATCCATTCGAGAATCAACATGAAGGGAGGGTTCGTCCCTTTGGACTTGACAAACAAAACTATGCTTCGACCATGGAAGCCAACCCGCCATCTTATGGACAAGCCACTACAGTGAATGCGTGGGACCTTATTGCCGATTATATCCCTTCCTCGGACCTCTGCTCTGCCGCCTTAGTATGCCAGCAATGGTACACAACATTCGCACCTCATTTATGGGGCAATCCTGCCTCTCATTTTGGAGATGAGAATGACAGAGTCTATGGTTAGTAGCATACAACACCCGCGAGACCGCAGGAACTCGCTGTCTTGCCATTGATCAGTGGACTCACGCGTGTTCATATAGTTGCTCTAACTCGGTTCATTCGTACCCTTCCTTGGGCCAGACGTGCCATTCGATCTTTGACTCATACGCTTCATCTTCCTCCGGCACATGCTGAAATCTACAATGGTCCACATGCAGACTGGCTGAGAGAGGTGCTCGAAGGTCTTCCAAACCTGCAGTCGTTGATTGTTCGCGGCTTGCCTTTCTTTGACCATGCAGCTCTGAATGCACTCAAGTATACTCGATTGCCCGGCAACCGGAACCAGCTGGCTCCTGCTCAGACTCCATTTGGCCTGCGACTGCTGGATGCGTCCAGATGCAGCAACGTGACTGCGACAGGTCTGCAGCAAGCCCTCAGACGCTTCGACTCTCTGCTATATCTTGATCTTTCATGGACTTATCCTGCCAAAAGTCCCGAGGTCCTCCGGAGTCTCAGTCAATTTCGTGGCTTGCAGGTTCTGAAGCTCCGAGGTATATCACTGAAAGACGATGATGTGCTCATACTGGCAAATGCTATCAAGACTCGAGTCCGAAGTTTAGATCTTCGTAACAATCAACTGACTGATCGGAGTGTGCGTATTCTACTTGAGCAGTGCTTTACTCCGCCACCACGAAGAGACAACAATGGTCGAGTCTTATCTCCATCCCTACTGCCTTATCTAGGTGCTGAGATGCTCGCCATATACCGAGGTGTCAACTTCGAAGCCTTCCTCAGGAACGAGTTTACAGGCAAGTTCGTCGGTCGTTTGGCTATTGAGGAAGCTCCGGAGAGTGGCATTACACATCTCTATCTCTCAGATAATCAGCTTACTGTTGAGGGGCTCTCTGGATTGATCAGGTCAGGAAGGTTGCACGTACTTGACGCTGGGAGTCTCTTGCCTTTGATGGCTTCCCAGGATGGTTCATTCAGGATGAATTTTCCCAGCCTAGCTAAGCTAGCTCCAGTATTGGCAGAGTCTGCAAGCCATAGCCTGACATATCTGAGGATCGACCACAGTCTGGTGACTGGAGAGTCACCAGTAATGCAAGAGACTACTGATGAGCCGATGTCTAAAACATGCGAGCTTGCAGACACCTCTAGCCACCCAATTGGGATTGCTGAACTGGACCACGACAGAGGAATCTATGAGATGATGGGTGATACTTCTTTCCCGACCGAGATTTCTGGCGATGCTGCGTCCAGCGTGGTGACACATGCAGCTGTCGAAAAGCCTGTGGTGTACATACAACAAGCACGAAGGAGGAGCCAAGATCTTCCAATACCTACTCAAACAGAAAGAGCAGATGGAGATGGTCTACATGTCACCGTGCTCGAGCAGGAGAAAGGTGTGTCAAGAAACCTGACACCAAACTCAATTTTACCTTCCCATTCTCGTGGTCGCAGCTACTCCTTTATCGTCAAAGAACGCAAGAGTCGGTTACAGGCATATTTGACAGAGGGCAAGGGCTTTCAACCTGGTCTCCTTCCTCATCTAACCACTTTGGTCCTGACCGAAGTTCCACCTTCCTCACCATCGCTAGACACGCCGAATAGGCTGATCTCTTTCGTACACGCGTGCGCCGAAGAAACCAGTCTAGCAAAGTTACAAGCACAATTGGACTGGACGCTTCCGCCCGGACGCAGAACAAGTTCCTCGTACCAGAAAGAGCTCGTACGCAAATCCTTCGCTCTCGAACAACTCATCCTCGAAGTCGCACCCTGCAGCCTCGCTGAAAGAAAAGTAGAAGCAGCCAGTGCATGGAGACATCGTGGCACCAAATCCGTTACTCAGGACCAAGACAGCGAAGCTCTATGGGCAGCTTCTCAGACCGACTTTTCCTTCTTCGGCGAGGGTGAGACAAACAGTCTAGATACCTATCTCGAACCAAACATACCTCTCAACATCATGTCTGGCATGGAAGTTTCTGTCGACCATCAACCATCACTTACCTCGAATCGTCCTCACCAGAACTCCGTCGATAACACACCCTCTGTACCTCAAGTCGATGTCATAGCCCAATTATCCAGTTTCCGCAAGGCAACTAAAATTGCATATCAACAACGACAAAAACAAGGAGAGAAGGAGGTAGAAATGCAAGGCTATTGGGCTGGAAACATCAAAGTTGTCAGGGGAGCTAGAGACACAGATCCTAGATTTGAGGACGATGAGGTATGGGCAGATTACTATGGGAACAGATTTTCGAATGGGTATTTGTATCGTTAAGATTGCATATCTGTTGCGAATGTCTTTGCTTGGAAACAACCTACTTCTGGCCGTCTGCTTCTCTCTGTTTATAGTTTGTACTTTCCTCACGTTGTGCCTTGCTTGGAGTGAAGGGCTCGCTTGGAGTGAAGGGTGAGATGGGGGTTAGTAAGACTATATAAGTAGCAAAAGCAGCCCAGCCTATCAGATGGGAATGAGCAGAAGAATTCCGTGTTACTTGGTGTAGCGGAATGATTCGCCCCTGAACTTGACTGAAAGTAGGTGCCCGCCTTTCCACTAATGAACAAAGGGTGTCGGTTGGGATTAATCGTCGGTCAAGACGGCTCCTTTTTTTTTTCTTTCTTTTTTTAGCCTTCTAGTTCTCTTATTTCATCTTTTCTCTGCTCTCGGCTGTATATAGTCATTCATTGGAGTTGAAGGGGAGTGATAGAGCGCTGGTGTTGTGCTTTTGATGAGCATGGGTTCGAGTCCTGCTATCAAGCATGCCTTTTTACTTTGATGCTACCAGTTAATGAGTAACATACATGAACCCTCTCGAATGTGATCACTCGTCTAATCTGACGCTCTTCTTTACATCCTCGTCATGCAATTTCATACTCGCGTTCTTTTCTACTGGTGGATGTTGTATGTAGGATGCCAGTGCCAGTGATAAATGGTCAGTTCTCGATGTGGAATGTAAAGACATACCGATGCTGATCATCAAGTCGCGCACACGCGGTACTCGCGCATGAACAAGGGACGATACTTCGTACTTCTGTGTTTAGAGTGGCGGTGGCATCAATCACCGTTCTCAGATCGACCACACGCAGGCATAATCTCCACGTCCCAGTGACGAGGAGAAGAAGTCAAATGTCATCACGAGGCAAACACTAATCGATAACGGACAAGTAAAAAGATGAGTTGGTTGTAAAGATCATAGGTCTGGTTGCCGTTTAACACACGTACAAAAATGATATTCGTGAAAGAAAAAAACCAGCCCGTGAGAGCCGCAAGGATCGAAGGTCTGCTATCCTGGCAATGAGAGAACGAAAGAAGGATATGAAAAGAAACCAGCCCCAGCAACTGTGATGCCAAAAGGGAGTACGAAGCATAAGAGAAACAAGAAGGCTGAAGGAAAGACATGAAGAGAAAACGAAGAATGCTCGTGATGCATGAAGGAGAAGAAAACAGCCTGAGAAGTATGCATGCAAAGCAAGCAAGCATCGAGAAAGGAAAACAAGAACTCCAACCCACTTTTGAGAGGAACAAGACCCAAAGAGAAGACCAATCAAACACCCATACCACCACATGAAACAACAAAGACATGAACGAGAAAGAGTCGTGGGAGAAAGAGCTGCAGGAACACAGTCAAGAGGGACGAAGAGAGGAAGGAGCAATTACTTGACGCTCCTGCTCATCAACTCCTTGACCTTGATAGCAGTCGATCCACGCTTGGACGAGGTGGTACTGTGTTGCCATGAGCCAGTGCTGCCTGTAGGGCTACCAGGGGACTCATTGAAGATGTATTCGCCGTCGACGTAGCGGGCGCCGGTTGTGAAGGTTGTGCGTTTGTCTCTGCGGGCGTAGCGTTGCTCGAGACGGTAAAGTTCGACTTTGGCGCGGATGGAGTCCATGAAGCCCATGTTTGCTGTGTTGGGGTCTTTTTCTTGGTGTGTGGGTTGTGGTAGAGGAAGTAGACAGGTAGTTGTGGTTTGATAAGGCTTTTTGGTTCGGTGGTAGAGGCGGTTGCGTGAATCGGACAGAAGGTGATTTGTGGATCGAGGGCAATTGGTTCGAGGTCGCGTTGTTTATTGCAAGGTGTTTGTCGTGATAGGATCAAGCAGGGCACGTGTGCGAGTAGGATAAGGTTGCTATGACAGGTTGTTCTTCAGGCCAATGGTGAAACGAGTGAAAGGTAATGCAGCAAGATGCACTGCAGGTGTCGTAGAGTGGCTTGTTCCACTTGTTCCAGCAGGTCGGATGTAAAAGAGAGTGACGTGGGCGTGTGCAGGAAGGAGAGATTGGAAACAGAAAGCACGGAGGGGAAAGGGCAAAGGACATGCATAAAGGGTTCACTTTGATCGTCCTGGTCCAGATAGGGCTATGGTTGGTCTCCACCCGCTCAGACCCCCTGATGCACAGAGCGAGCGTTACATCTCGCCAACGACTCAGGTCAAACGAGGGGTTTCACCCGGCCACGTGTGGGGCATGTGCCTTCTTCCGTCCTTCTCTCGTCCTTCTTTCTGAGTCTAAGATGTTTGACAATTTCGTCTTCGTTTTCTGACGACATGAATCTCCAAGTCCTTCTTGCGTCCCTCGAACAGAGCTCCAGAGGGCAGCAGTCATCTTGCGGAGTACTCTCATCCAGAACCTCGACCACAGCCTTGGCAAGCCACCGAAAAAGCACGTTGTTACTAACATCCCAACGGCGCGTGAAACACCCGGGTGTCTTTGTCTGGTGCTGCCCATGACCAACTGGTCTACCATTAACAAGGCAAATGACCTTCTTTGGAAGATATTTGGATGTTTGAAAAGGTATGATAATTGCTATGTCTGCGAATTACCTCGCTCATGAAAGCCCAGCCCACACATGCCTATAAAGCTCTACCTCTACGCCGAATGCATCAAGGAAAATATTTCGAATCCTTCTTCTACCTTCTATGCGCCGCGAGGCTCGGGAACACTTCCTTCTACGACAGAAACGGGTCCAACATTGGGTGCGTCAACAGAGCCATTAAGCATAGCAACAGCTGAGATGACATCCGACGGCTCGAGCAAGTGCCAGCTAGCCAGAGTCTGCTTTGAGCTTGCGCCCACAGTGACTGAGAAGACGTGCTCCTTGGGCAGTCTTGAGTTGCTCAGGGATCTGAACATGTCTGCAGAAGTCAATGTTAGCTTTCATGTCATACTTCGGTCAGTGTAAGTTATATTCATACCTTCATCAGTGAAGTCATCTCCCAGACACAGGACAAACTCGGGTGCCTGGCCCTTCTCGTGACCGTACTCTTCGACCAGACGCTTGGCGATTTCACCCTTGTTGACAAACTTGGGGCGGACCTCCAAGTTGGCCTTGCCTGGCATGACCTCGACATCAAACTCCTTGGCGACAGTGTTCTCCAACAGCTTGCGGCACTCATTGGCCTGGTGCACACCCCAGTCAGGGTCTGCACGACGGTAATGCCAGGTCAATGCAATCTTCTTGCGTTCGATGAAACTGCCTTGAGTACGCTCAGTGTAGTGTTGGAAGGTCTCAATGACCTTCTGTTGCCAAGACATATCTTCCTTCTCGGTCAAGTTCTCCCAGTGCTCGCTCTTGGGCTTGCGTAGGAAACTACCGTGCTCGGCACTGAGACCAAGCTCCGAGATGTGTCCCATCCACTCGTCCAGGAAAGCCTGATCACGGCCACTGATGATCCAGACTGCGTTGCGGGGATCAGAGGCCAGTGTCTTGAGAGTACGAATGACACGATCGGAGGGAATAGCCGCTTGAGGATCCTTTACGATGGGGGTCAATGTTCCATCGTAGTCGAACATGAACAAGCGCTTCTCCGATGAGCGGTACTGAGTGAGGAGCTTAGTCTTGTCCAAGGCAGGTGTAGCAATTGCTTGGTTGAACGATGTGAGGTTGGTTAGCAAACGCTTGACATAGTTGTTTGTCCATGTCTGCACAGTGTTGGTTGTGACGCTTCTGTACAACTTCTTGTGCATCTGGTACTTTTGCCTGGGGTCCATGACCAATGCTTGGTGGATCTCATCTGCGGTACCTCCAAGATCCCAGGGGTTGATGTGGGTAGCATTGCCCAAGCTGCCAGCGGTTCCAGAAAACTCGGAGATGATCAGGGGTCCGTGGTTGTCCTTTTGGCAGATGACGTATTCGAGAGCAGTAGTGTTCATACCATCACGGACACTCGTGATAAGTCCAACATCGGCAATGCGGAGAAGCGCAAAGTATTCTTCTCTTGACAGGTATTGAGGGTAGTGCTGAACAGGTGTGAAGCTCAAGGATCCGTAAGTGCCGTTGATCCTTGCAACCAAGTCGGAGATCTTGTTGGCGGTCCTATCCGTGCCTTCTTCCTTGTCTTCGACACTTGTCGGGCTGGTCACCTGGATCAAGACAACCTTGTCGTGCCATTCAGGGTGGCGCTCCAAGAAGATCTCGTAAGCCTGCAGCTTCTGAGCAACACCACGAACAGAGTCCAGACGATCACGACCAACGATGATTTTCTTGCCGGCGTATAATTCTCTGATGCCGGCAATCTTTTCGTCAACCGCAGCATCATCGAATGCCATCTCGTGGGTCTTGGCAGCGTTGATACCAATAGGAAGCACCTCAACGGCAACGTGGGCTCCGTAGGCGTCAACTCCGTTTGCTGAGGAATCGAATCCAAGGACTCTTGTGCAGCACGAAGAGAAGTGACGAGAGTAACTGAAGGCTTGGAAACCAACCATGTTGGCTCCGAGAACACCTTCAAGTATGTCCTTTCTTCTGCTCAAGCAGCGGTAAAATTCGCTACTTGGGAACGGCACGTGAAGGTAGAATCCGATGTAGATGTTTGGGATACGTTGACGGAGGAGACCTGGAAGCAGAAGCAAGTGGTAGTCGTGGATAAGCACAATGTCTCCGGGCTTGTAGGTCGAGAGGATGGTATCAGCGAAAGCCTTGTTCAGACGGAAGTAATCGGCCCAGGCCTTGCGAATGGAACGACCATCGGTGGGCTCATTCTGCTTGTAGTGGAACAGAGTATATAGCTCGTGCTCAGCATAACGGCGCCATCTAGCTTGATCCTTCATGACTGCCACATCACCATCCATCTCATCGGCCAGCCAGACAGGTATGGTTCTACCTTGAGGATCACGGTCGAGAATTCTCTCCAATTTCTGGCGATCGTCCTTGGTGATTCGCATTCCTTCGGATGAGCCAGGTTCGGGTGCGGGAACATTTGAGTCCACAGGAATGGGCGCGGAGGCCTTGTTGAGAGGTGCTACGTTCATGGAGGACACATTGTTTTCGTCCATGTAGGCGCCGTTGCGAGTCTTTGGTTGAATTTCTCCAGTCCAGCCCACAAGAGTGTGGTTCCATGGAGACTCGTTTGATGACAGATGAGCAAATGAGTCGAACAGTGCAGATGTGCCTCTGCGACTTTGGAGGTCCCATTCTGATCCTGCAGCATAGCCGATCTTGTAGGGCACAGTAAAGAAAGCGCTGATGACTTGGCCACTGAGATTCAAGCTCGGGTGAGCGGCCTTGGGATCGGCATCAGCTTGGTCAGTGGTTTGCTGATGTCCCTTCAGACTCAGGCGACGAAGCACGTCTTCTCCAGCACCATCATTCTGGCCTTCATTCGAGTCAGTTCAAGTCCAAATAGACACTAATTAAGTTTCCGATACCTTCAGGAGTGTCAACCTCAGGAGAAGAAACCTGATGGGTTTGGAAGAAGGAGGTGCGGCCAGTGAGATCCACACCGGGAGTGACAGGGATTTCAGTGTTCTTGGGATCAAAGACAGGGTTGATCGAGGCAAGGCGAGGGTTTGGGGGACGGTTGGCCATTACTTCCTGATGCTAGGAGCTCTATAATGACTGGTCAGGGGGTCAGCATTTCGCGTTATAAGTCCCGCGTTGTGAATGTTGAGCATGCGTGTTGCTTCCGACAGTACCACACCATGTGATTGAAGAGGTGCTCAGCCTGCAGTAGCTGTGCATAGGCTTCGAGTGAGGAGAGTGCAAGTTCCGACTACCAATAGGGGAGTGAAATGGACAAAGGGTGTACATACCACTGATGCTATCAGGTGTTGAGACCACACTTCAGGCTGTTTCTATCGTCTGCGCCGGGTTCTTCGAAGGTGCTGTACAGTTGCGGAATATCTCAAAGTCAAAATTGCAGCGATTGACCCATACTATTGATTTATCGTGTAAAGTGAACAGGTTTTGTCAACACCAGATTAGAAGATTCTACAAGTACCTGGCGCATGTGACGTCGAGCCCAACGCGCGAGAGGGCGTGCACCGACGTTTGTCCCGCTCGGATTGGTTGGCTGCTCAACAAACAAGTTGGCAGTCATCCTGTCGTAATAAAACACTGCTCTCACTATTTGACCAGGCTATTTCAGGTGTGGAGAATAGTTGTTGAGTCTAGCTCTGGCTGCCTTGATATAGAGATCAAGTTTGCTCCGTCGTATTCGATTAGGCTTGCTATATTACGACAAACACCAGACAATCCACCCATCAAAACACGTCCTTGCATCTTGTACAAGTGCCCAGCACAACGCCATTGGGTTCCGGCATCGATGAAAGGTAGAGGTATTTGATCTGCGTGTACTTCTCCGGTCGACTTCTCTGTTGGGAGCCTTATAGGGCCACGGTTCGAACACTTTCTGTACTTGGTAGCTTAAATGGACATCACTCCGTCTCAAAAGGATCAAGCTTGTGCCCCTGTCAATCTATTTCCACTTAGACTGCCCTGGACAGTCGCCGCGGGTCAAGCATAACCTGCAGGGCATAGCCTTGGTCTGGGAAAAAGACACAGCTGGCATTCGCTTTGTGCTCATCCACTTGCTGTCCCTGGTCAATGTACACTTGATTTCGATCACAATGGCCATAAACGCAATAAAGATATATACAGCTGTCGGTTCATATATCAAAACTGGAAACACTGTTTGATACACGGTAGTGAAACAGAGCTTCATTGAATGGCCAAGGTCATACTCTCAACAGCGCCGGCCTACAGAGGTGAAAACAGTCAAGGAATGGACACGGTCGCCCTGATAGCATTGGAAAGCGATAGAGAACTCATGTCTCGGTCTGCTTCACGATCAAGCTGTACTCTACTGCTCTGTGATCCTCCCAAGACACCAAAGACGAGGGGCTCTTGGTTGCAGTCGGAAGTCATCGTCATAGGTGAAGCAAAGCTCGATGCCCCGCACAAATCGAGGCGCCGAAATTGGTGCGGGCAGCTGGCTGTGCACGACGTGCAAACCACCGAAGTCCTTTCTACGACGACGTCAAAACTCTTTCCACACCGCTATACACTCCCCAGATCAGCTTGAATTCAATCTAGATCTTCAACATGGCATCCACCGCACCCCCCGCCGAGATTGGTATGCCCAATTCTACTGTATATCACAAGCCACGAAAACTCAGAAGCTAATTAATTGCCTTTACGAGCAGACTACAGTCTTAACAACCCCGACACGTGCGGCCCAACCTCGACCTCGCTATGAACCACCCAAGCTGACCTCGAAATTAGCCTTACCAAGTACAAGACCGCCGCTCAGATCTCCCAGAAGGTCCTGGAGGCTGTCACAGGTACATGGCGTGATGCAAACCGACAAAGACCAACGACTGACATGTATTCAAGGATGGTGCACTGAGGGCGCCAAGATTGTCGAGGTCTGCGAGAAGGGCGACAAGCTCCTCGAGGAGGAGATCGCAAAGGTCTACAAGGGCAAGAAGATCGCAAAGGGTGTCGCTCACCCCACCACCGTCTCGCCCAGCGCTTTCGTCACCCCCTACACCCCCCTCAAGTCCGACGCTGAGGAGGCCGCCGTCGAGCTCAAGGCTGCCGAGTGCGTCAAGATCCAGCTCGGTGCTCAGATTGACGGTTTCGGTGCCATTGTCTGCGACTCGATCATTGTTCCCTCTTCCGAGGCCAACGCCAACGGCGAACTCGAGGGCCGCCAGGCCGACCTTGTTCTCGCCACTTACTACGCCAACGAGCTCCTTTTGAGAACCATGCTGCCTTCCGGTCTTCTCGCCTCCGGCTCCGAGGAGGAGATTGCCAAGGCACGTGCACAGAAGCCTTTCAGCCAGGGCAAGATCACCCAGCTCCTTGAGAAGCTCGTCAAGAGCTACGACTGCAACCTCGTCGAGAACACCACCTGCTGGCAATTCGAGAGAAACGAGATTGAGGGCAAGAAGAAGATCATCTTGGCTCCCGGCGAGGGTGTCAGAGGTGACGGTCTCCCCGAGGTTGGCGAGGCCTGGGGTGTTGAGATGGGTGTCAGTTTGGGTACCGGTAAGGTCAAGTCGCTCGGCAACCGTGCCACTCTCCACCGCCGCACCACCACCACCTACGGCCTGAAGAGACCCAGCTCAAGAGCTACTCTGTCCGAGGTTGTCAAGAAGTTCGGCACTTTCCCCTTCTCCATCCGCCAGCTGGAGGACGAGCGCGCCGGCAAGGTCGGTGTCGTTGAGTGTGTCCGTGGTGGCGTTCTCCGCCAGTACGAGGTTATTGGTGATAAGGACAACGAGGCTGTCTGCCGTCTGTTCACCACCGTTGGTAAGTTTGCGTTATATTTATGATAAAGACTGCATTTCCTAACCGTGAGAACAGCCGTCACCAAGAACGGTATCACCCGTCTGAGTGCTCCTCCTACTCCTGACCTTACCAAGTTCAAGACCGACAAGAAGATCACCGACGAGGAGATTCTTAAGATCCTTGAGCAGCCTCTTGCCAAGGAGTCGAAGAACAAGAACAAGAAGAAGAAGACCGCCACCAAGGCTGAGACCACCGAGGCATAAATTCTCGTCAAGACGCAGAATGACCGAGGACAGAGCTTGTGATGGAAGCTGAGCAGCCATACTGGAACACGTCCAGTTGTGGAGACGCAGTAGGATGGCATATTACGGCATGAACAGCAGAAGAAGATACGAGTCGGAACTGCTTACGGTGGAAAGTCAAGGGGGAGAGACACGAAAGGCATGCCAGGCACTAGTCGAAAGCAAATCGTAGTCAAATACGAGAGCCCATACTCAGCTCGAAGCAATATTACGCATCACGTCAGACATAAATCAGTAGGCGCGAGAGTAAATAGTCTAAAAGTGAAAGATGATGAGTGACAGTTGAAGGGGCTGATGTTTGGTCACCCTTTCACTTTCACCCTTGGCGCACGGCGACGAGATTCCTTGAAGCCACACACCTCGACACGTCAAACACTGTTTCCCGGAGCCTCGAAGAGGAGAGAGAGCGCAAGTCGACGCGAAGGGCTGGTCCAACAGGAACGAGTGATCTACTGCATCTGGAGAGGGGGATATTACGCGACCAAAAAAAGTCATCAGCGTCAGTCGCGGCTTCAGCATCCCACGCTTCAGATTCGACGCATCTGCCTCCTTATTCGACACCGCGACTTTGAACAGGCGGCCTCCTGCGCACGCGTATTGCAGACAAGAGGCACTTGTTGCCTAGAAAGAGTTATCAACTACAAGATGGATTCGACGCCATCAACGAGGAGTAAGAATCGCAGTCCCCGTATGCCGCCCACAACATCGACCCAAAATCGCAGCGTCGCCCAGCCTCCTGCTATCAATGGCTCCACCATGGACTGGATAGAACCGCCGCTCGCATCGCCCATTCCAAGTTTTGAAGATCATGGAGGAGGTCCCTACGGAGTGCTCGAGGATATGCAGGCCCTGGGCAGTCGGCCCACAGCAAAGGTCAGAGCCAGGGTGAAGCCAGACGCTCCTAAGAAAAGCGCTCTGGGCAAATCTCTTGCCAACCCCATTGCCACTGCATCCAACCAGGCTACGCCAGAAGCAACCCCTGCACCTATGGACCCTCTACCCGAACAACCCCTGGTCATTGTTGACGATGAGCGTGATGATGATTACACGCCACGCCCATCCAAGAAGCCCGCCAAACCTCGTCTGTCACGCTCATCTGCCAACCCCGTCAAGTCGACTGCTTCACCGAAACCCACTACGCCTTCAGTTGCGGCCTCTGAGACCCCCGTGCCTTCTTCCGTTGCTACCCCTGCCGTCACGGCCACACCGACTGCTGCCACTAAGGATGCTATCATGGAAGCCCGAGACAAAGATGCCGCTAGACAACTGGAACTGTTTGACCAGGTCATTCCGCTACCATCGTCACCACCACCAGTACAACAAAATCTGTTTAATATTGTAAAAGCCGCCGTCAAGAAATCTATCGAGGTTGGAAATAAGTATCTTGGTCTCGCCATTCAGGAGGTTTATCTTGAAAGTTTCTCCAAACCAAGGTTGGTAGACCTGCTGCAGGGCATTCTCGACCAGACCTCCACACCTCAAGAAATTCTCATTTTCAGAGAGCACATCTCCTTGGCCAAAAAGAAGATAAGGGCTCAAGAACTCGCTGTGAAAAAGAAGAAAGCCGCAAGTGAAGATAAGAAGGTTTCTTCACTGGCTCCTGAAATGATTCCGCACCCTTCTATTGAGACTCAAGCGGTTCCGCGAAAACTGAAGATTTCACTCAAGAACTCAGGCAAGAAAGCAACGCAGAGCGTCACCAAGCCAGCCAAAACGCCAGCCCCTCGCCAACCCACAAACAAGCCGCGCACATCAAGTGTTTCTAGCTCTTCGTCCTTATCTTCGCTCACCAGCATCGAGGAAGAAATGCCCCTTGCTGAACCATTACAGTCCTCGGCACTTGCAGCTACTCCTGTTATGCTTGCCGCTCCTGCAGAATCTAACGGCGTCAAGCGCTCTTCAATGGAAGCAGGAAACGACGAAAAAGATCAGGAGTTTCAAGCAAAGAAGCAGAAGCTCGACCAAGAAGTCAACCGTGATGCTCCTATAGAAGAGAGCCATATACGGCCAGATCTCCTGGCCATGTCCAGCGCGCACCAAAATCTGATTGTCCCGCCCGTGCAACTCACTGCCAACGGTGCTCACAGTAGAGACCTCCTAGTTGGTGGAGTGTCACCTTTGACTGACATGTCATCGTCGCTCTCGTCTGCATCTCACGACAATACGCCCAAGAGAGCTTCCATGCCTGCCAAGATACTGAAAAAGAAAGCTAAAACCAAGCACTCGTAAGTGGCAACCGCTAAGAGAATATGCGCAGTAGACAAATCGGCGTCTCTCTCTCGATGAAGATGAGTATATGATGCTAACTGTTGTTGTGCACAAAGGCCTGTCAAAAAGCAAGCGCCTGGGCAAAGTCCTGACGAGGACGGAACAAGCCGTAGGGCCAGCCCCAGCGGTCCTGATGTGAACGAAGAGGTACAGACTCCTTGCTATCATTCCTTCCCAGCAAACTCGAATCCATCGTCTGCTCATGCAAAAGATGCCTTCGCTGGTTGTATTTGATTCACATACATCATGCCAGCGCTCTGCGAAAAACTTTTACTGACACCCCCATTCCAGTCTGACAACAACGACTTCTGCACAGCTTGCAACACCAGCGGATTCCTTCTTTGCTGTGACGGCTGCGACAGTTCGTTCCATCTCCACTGTCTTGATCCTCCTCTAAGTCAAAACGCACCTGAACTGAACGAAGCTTGGTACTGTTTCGGCTGTACCGCAAAGCGCGCACAGCCTCAGAGACAGTCCCGTGGTCTCTTTTCTGCTTTGCTACTCAACCTTGAGAAGCGTAATCCATCAAACTTTATGCTCCCACAGGACATTCGCGAATACTTTGATGGTGTCGCAACCGCTAAAGACGGCAAGTTCGTAGAACAGCTTGCTACAAAAACTCGGTAAGTCGATCGATATACATGCGCACTAGAGTTGCACCACCACAAGTGCTTTTCGAGTGAATTTCATGGATCAGCAATGCAACACAGATTACTGACCAGTATGCTTAACAGAAGAGGAGCCGGGTACGAAGAGCTGCCTGACCACTTCAAGACAAAGGATGCCAAAGGGCAAGCTATTCTATGCTACAATTGTTCGCTCTCGTCTCTTGGTCGGCGCGAGATTATCACCTGCGATCAGTGTAGTGCACATTGGCACCTCGATTGTCTCGACCCGCCACTTGCAAATGCCCCCTACCGTGACCACACTGGCAGAAAGATTCGCGACTGGCTCTGCCCTCTTCATGCTGACCATGTGCTTCGCCAGATGGAAGTGCCTCGTTTGGCTGACAGACAGTTCCAAAGAGAGCGAAGAGTAAACATGCGCAGACCCCGTTCTGCAAAGGTTGTCGACACTGCTCTCAGTCGCGGCTTCATCAACGATGGCGTGATCGAGATAGCCAATGACTCAAGTGAGGACGAGTCCGAGTTCGAGGAGATCGAAGTCGCTAGTACTGTTTATCGTCTTCCTGAGAAGGGTATCAAACTCGATTTCATTGACAGAGTCAGACGGTGAGTACCTGTATATCTTTTTGATACCACCTCCTCTAACAGTCCCGCAGAAGCCGAGCCGCCGAACAGTACTACAACGATCGCCAGACATACTCTCAACCCAGCAAGAAGAGAAAGGTCTCGGACCCCAACGAAAAGGACAGCTTCTTCCGCCGCTCATTCGCAGAGCAACGCACTGCTCTCGACCTGGTTGGTCTTGCCAATCAGCAAGCCGATCTGGACTTCAATGGAGATCAGGTCAGCAGCCTGCTCACAACTCTTATTGTAAGTCCTACTACCCTCAACCACTTTTCGATGCATGTGACTGATTATATTACCAACAGGCCGAAGCGCCAGCCGATGTGGTTGAGCAAATGATCGAAGCGGAGAAGGTTGCCAAAATATCATCTGATACAACGGGTCCACCGTCACCTCCAGCATCAGACCAACATGCAGAGCAAAGCGTGGCACAGCAACGCAAGAGCTTGGAGCTTCTTCAGACACTTATTGCTCGAAAGCTTGCCACCTTGCCAGATCAATGATCAATTCGCATTCTGAGCCGGACAAGCATCATTTACTTACTGACAGTTTATCTACGCGCATGGATGTTGCTTCCAGAATAGGAGCAAATCGCCCATGACTTTGTGCGAGCAGTGGGTTCAAGACAGATATGAGCCATCAAGCTCGTTCTTGGGTGGTACTTTGCTCACAAAGCTCTGGTACCAATCCCGGCGCAGTGATATCAAGTTTCTCTTTTCTCATTATTGCGGCATGGTTGGTCAGGGGAAAGCGGCAAATCAAAACGATTGTACTATAGCTAGTAATTTTCTCATTGGAAGGTGCGCAACACAATACATGCGTTCTTCCCCTTGCTACTCCACGATTGTCTATCTCATCTTGTGTCTGATGGAAAGCGCGTCGATGTCTACTGCGATGCTTGTGATTTCCTTCTAGGGTCTTCCTTTCTGTCTCTGGTTACTATTACCGTGGTCATCATCCTCGCGTCTAGTTGGCTCCACATCACTGTGAACCTTCATTATGAGGCCATATAAAGACAGACCCTTCCCAAGGTAGCAATCGTATGTAGTTCGAAGGAGCAAAATTGCGCTCTGACGGTCAACAAATATTGATTTTGCATTGCTCTACTCCTACTCTGCTTTGGTTTCAGTCTCTGGAGACACAAGACTCTCAAGTCCACCCTTGCACAACATCCACTCGTCACAAATCTCAATTGTGACCCGTCTCCGCCGCCAACGAAAACCCAGTCTCCATTTTGCTTCCAGAATTCAACGTCGACCCATTCGACCCCAAACTAAACACCTTGTGCATATTCGTGGGGCTCATCGGACTCTGTCTACTAATATTACTCTTCACCAAATGTAAATTCAACCCTTCCTCTCCATCTTCATGGAACGCAGCTCCTTTACCGATTTTCTGCAGACTGTCACGCATGAGTATCTCATAGTAGCAAGTTGCAAACAGAGTAGCTGGCACGTTAACCAAGATAGAAATCCAAGAGTAGGAGTGGTAGGAGAAGGCTTCTCGGCCGAAGAAAATGGCGGCCACGATGCGGGTGCCGAGGTCACGAGCGAGGTTTGTGGAGATGGTGATGTCGGCGAAACCCCAGACCATTACTGAGTAGACCAAGCCGATTGCCCAGGGAGCCACTTGAGGAGAAATAAATGGGTTGGCGGGGTCCAGGCAAGCCCAGAGCACAATACCGATGTAGGAGTCGACGAAGAATTCGATGAAGAAGAGGTAGCCGAGGTTTGTTTGCTTGGGTCCTGGGAAGGAGCAGAAGATACTGGCGGGACCGCCGCTGAATACTGTGCCTTTGCCGGCGGCGATGGTGGTTGCAGAAAACGCGGCGATTTGCTCGTGGTATTGGCCGTAGACGAAAAGACCGGCTATGAAGGCACCGAAGATTTGAGAAAAGATGTAGTAGGGCACTTTCTTCCAGGGAAATCCTTGCCAGGTAGCGAAACATATTGTCATGGCGGGATTGAAGTGGCTGTAGACACGTAAGAGGGAGATCTCTGGTGATGCTTGGACAAATAAACTTACCCTCCGGATGTTGAACCACAAGTGATGATGGCAAAGGCAATGCCAAAGCCGAAAGCAAGACCAACCTCAAGCAGACTTCCAATCGCAGCATTTTCCGCACCGAGGGTAAAGGAAGCCGTTGCGGCGATACCAGGATACACATAGAAGAAAACACCAGTGCTATAAATCAAGTTAGCATCAAGACATCCATCTAGTTTGTGGTGATCGTGGTCGCGTACGCTTCAGCCATCATCTCGCGAAGCCATCTTGGTCTTGCTCGCTCAAAGTCGAGCTTGCGCTGAGAGACAGCCTTGGTGGAAACAACGTGACGCTCGTAATGTTTTTGTATAGCCTTTGGGAGAGGTCAGGATCGATCGAGGTTAAAGTAATAAGCAAGATATACCTCTGTTGCACCCAACTCAAGGTCGTTCGTGTGTAATCTCTGTATGTGATCTGACATGATTGCTATATGGACTTTTGGAGAGATGCAGAGATGCGATGATCTCTACAACGAAGGGATGCATAACCTCATATACCCTGCCCATGCCGAGGTTACCAGTGACCGATAATTGCTTCATCTCGCGGAAAGAAGTGCTAGGTAAACGCCCTCGAATGATTGAGACATGCCAGACGGATCTGACGGCTGTCTACCTGCCGTATTTGCCTCACCAGGATCAATATACTCCTGCATGTACGAGTAACGCGGCTTGCGATGTCCTCTTCCGGGGTCTCCAGATCGACACTGAGCATCTGCCGTTAGGGTTAGATGACACGATACCAGATCCACGGTATACATACACATACAGAAAAGCATGGGTAAAGAGCCACGCTGTCTGAGCATGGCTTGCAGCATCTTGTGTGAACTCTCCTGAGTAGGAAAAGTTTGGACAAGAGCCGCAAATTAATCAAAGAAACAAGCTCATCAGAGGACATGACAAGCATCAGGCTTGACTGTCAAGCACGCCGACAGGTCTGCATCCGGCTAAGCTCGTCACATGGCTTGCGTAGGTGGAAAGAGGGGGACCGGTAGGGCCTGTGGGGATTCGCTGTAACCATTGTCACCGGCATGGAGTCGTTGTAGGATGCCGCGGTTTGCGGCTCAAGTCATTAAACCATTTAGTACTTGACATGATGTATCGCAAACGGACGGTTCGACGGAATTATTTCCACTCCAGATGATGTGCAATGATTGTCGTGATGTATGGGGCCCCGCGCGATGCGGGGTACATCGTGGGGTCGCATCTGGTTCCGGCTACGGAGACTCGAAGATCCGGCTCTGTACAACACCAGGTGCGAGACTTGTAGGTCAGTGCTAGTTAGTCATCAATCAGCCCACTCCGGCTGAGGCTTGACGATAATGTGTTTGGTCAAGTCTGATTGTCGTCTTTCGATGGCCTCGATATCGACACTCCCATCGGATCGTACCTGCTTACCACTCTTACTTCTACCCCATCCTTGCGGAGTACCTCGGAATACGTTCACTTCAAGCGATTGGCTTGAGAGCGGTTACAGCGATCATGTAACTCACATCTGAGATACTGACTGACAACATGTAGGGTTCAGGGTAGAAAGAGTATTTTGTTAGCATATGTATCTGTTAAGGGGGTGGGTATCTTGTGTAAAGAAGCAACGTCGTAATCATATCATAAGCCATGGGTATTGTTCAGCAAGTCCTGTAATAGTGCGAACAGGCCAATCATCGTTCTTGCTCGTCGTTCTTGTTGATGTTGGTTGGCGGACAATCCAGATTTATTCCTCCTCGTCGCTGGTAGCCTCATGGTTCTTCTTCTCGTACTTGAACCTGTCAAGCTTGCTCGTAGACGGAGCGGTGTTGGCCTCTGGTTCGGAATCAGCTTGCTCTGGCTCGGTTTCATCTGGCTCCAATTTGAAAGGTTTGGCTGATGAAGTCTTGGTGACTTCGTCCTCGGCATAGTTTGGACGAGGAAGATTCTGGCCTTGGGACTTCAAAGCTGCTTCAACCTCAGGCAGGATCTCGAGGAAAGCCGAGAACTGTTCGAGAGAAAGCGAAATGCCCTGAGCAGCTTAGTAGATCACACATGATGGCGAGAATGTGAGTAGCGACCGACCTTCTTTCCCGGAAGCGACTTGCCATCCTTTTCGTAGTACTCGCGAATGTTGACCTGTAGTTCTCAATGAGAATCCTGAATGCTCCGAACCATGCTGCAGAGACGGGAACTCACCAGGTGCATTTTCTTGTACTCTGACAAGGTCACGCGACGCTTTCCGGAGAGCTGAACGTTGGTCAGTATCTCATGATACTAAGAGTGGTCCAAAGGCTTTACCTCCCAATAGGGATTATCATCCTCATCAAGTTGCTTGTCTTTGGAGATTGCGGTTTTGGCACGCTTGGACTGGGGAGCGTCTTCGACGAAACCACCATCGGCATCGTAGTCATCAGCCTTGCTGGCACGCTTCTTGGATTTGGGAGGCATATCTGGATGTGATGTTTATGCAATTGGAATCACGCAGTTGGAAAGACGTGAACGGGGAGACGTGCACAAACGCGTGCATGTCATCAGAGCCAAGACTCGCTTTGGGAGGCAGGAGCACTTCTATCAAGACGTGCGCAACCTCATTATCAGGATTCTGTTTGCTACTACTAGAGAACTACCTAGTAAGCTCTGAGCTATATATGAACAAGTATGTACTTGGGTTACTGTAGTCATAGTAAATAGGCAGTGGTAGATGAAGGCTCAGACACGAGCTTGGCGGACTGAAACAGATTCCGGCGGACTGTGACGTGGGCGGCGGAACCTCCGGCAGTCACATGTTGAAACAGCATCGAGTCGGAGCCCTAGGCATGCAAGTTGGAAGTCTAGGTTCACGACGTTTCCGAGCACCCGAGACAGCAGACAACAGACGACAACAGCGAGAGAGTCGGTCGAAGCAGACATCGTTACGCGACGGCAGCATCTGACCAAGCTCGACAAGGAAAGCTGTGGGCGCATTTCGCATCCCGCATCCGACATTGCCATGATCCAGCAACTACCGATTGAATGCACCCTCTAAACCCCTTCCTGCGGGCCTTCTTCAGAAGCACCCTCCCCTCGCAGTGTCTGCCCGTAAACCACCACATCCTCCTGGTTCCGACAACAGAATCGCTATTCCAGGGCCGCGACCGCGAGACGACTGCGCCCTATGCCGACCTTGCCGTCTCTGAAGAATTTCTCTCCAGCCATGTCATTCGCATACCTGGAGGTGTGCCTCCTGGAAGCACGTCAAAAGATGGAGGAAACATCAGGGAATCCAAAAACAAGGCCAAGCAGTATAACACACTCAACGGTAGGACTGTAGTCGTCAAGGATACCTACGTCTACAGTAACAAAGGTTCGTATAGCCACCTACTGTCCGACCACCCTGCTGACAAGACCGCAAAGGCTTCAAGAGCTTGACCCAGGCTCAACTATTGACCGATGCTCTGTTCTGTCCCGACATGCCCGAAGCCCAACAATGGCTCGTCTACTACATCTCAAGACCCCTGGTAGGTTCATACGACTCGCTTCGCATCATACCTGCGACTATTAGGACCGCCGCACAACGCGCCGCAGACAAACCGAAGCCTGCTATTCCCTCGGCCTCGGATGTGAAAAAGAAGGACATTGCTTCATTTACAGAACTCCTGACTGCATTCCCCTTGATCGCTCGCCAGCTGCAGAATGGTCTGGATAGAACTCTCAAGGAATTTGCCGCTCAGTTTGACGGCCCTGTGCCCAACAAATCGTCGCGAGCGCCCTCAGTGAGCTCGCAAAGATCCGATTACTCTTCCACTTCTCTGGAGAACTCATTGGCCTCGCTTAGGTCCTCGGTGTCTGGAAGCGACAGCAGTATCCGTCTTTCATCATTGGCCATTGAACCGGAAGAGGACTCTATGCGCTTTGCGCTTGAAAGTGCGACCACCGCTGCTATAGATCTTTTCCAAGGAGTCGACAGACAGCAACTATCTCTTCTTGGTGCTACGACCGACTTGTCAGGACCGGTAGTCGAGCGCATGATCGAACGCCATATTGCTGAGCAACTGCATGAACAAATCCTGTTTCCCCGGATTTGCAACATACGCCGATCAGAAGATCTCGAGCTCGAACACCGTCTGCGGAAAATGGCCAACATCGATATTGCTCAAGTCGGCATACCCATAGAGGACGGCATGAGAGGAAAGCGAGATATGGCGATCCGGATCGATAGGGCTGTAGGCGTTTTCAAGAAGATGGGCGTAGCCAGTAGTCCGCAAGAGATGATTGAGATCCTGCTAGAAACAACGAAAACTGTCACCGCGACCACATCCAACACCACAGGACAGCCAGGAACGTGGCCGGATGGTACAACCGAGAAACCGAACATCGCCATGACAATTAATGCCGATGTACTGGTCTCTATGCTTCTAATCGTTGTTATAAGAAGCTCTGTCCGTTATATGCACGCCAGATTGTCATACATGAGACATTTCGTCTTCATCGATGATGTGGACAGTGGAGAGATGGGTTATGTGCTAAGCACTTTCGAGGCTGTACTGGTTTACCTATCGCGAGACTCGGATGCCTTACGAATTGCTGCAAGGAAGAACGCACGATTGTGGAAAGCAACAAGAAATGGAAACACATCAGAATTGCGGACTATGCTTCAACCAGGCGATCCTTGGAATGCAGGCAGTCAAGTTATAGAAGAAGCACCATCATTCGACGACAGCTTCAGGGACCCAGATGCTTCCAGCCTTAGTTCAAGGCTGACAAATGTAAACATTGAACGGCAAAATCAGTCAATGCCTGACGGTGATTTTGCCGCCGTGGGTGGATCTTTGGCTCACGTTTTCCCTTTTCAAAAGCCACCGACACCACCGCCGGAAGTCAGTCAGCCGAAGCGGAAGCGCGTCACTATGGCCAGCTTCCGCAGTGCATCTGTTTCATCTGGGTATTCATCTCCATCTCGTTCTAGATCCAAGAGCATCGATTCCACAGTGAGTACTGCCTCGGCAGGCGATAGCTCCCTCGATAAGATCTCGCAATCACAAGGACTTGGTGGAGACTCGATCTTGATGATGGCCATTGAGAATGGACAGCTTGCATCTCTAGAGTACTTGCTGACTCTGGATCAATACTTCCCTATCGAATTCATTCTAGAGGACTGTAACAACGAGGGGGTGTCTTTGCTTGTCGCTGCTGTACAGGGCGATGACAAGAACCTGACAAATTCCTTACTCAATCACATCATCCGAAACGCTCCTTCTGACAATACTTTAAGATCTTATTTTGCTCGTCAAGACAGCAAAGGAAGAACCTTTGCTCACTATTTGTTCAACCAACCACATCTGATGGAGACGGTTGGAGAGATGTTGCCATGGCAGCTCAAAGACAAGAATGGTCAAACACCATTGTTTGCTCTATGCAGGTCCTACGATCATCAGGAGTATCGATGGATGGTCGAAACTGCATTGACTCTTGCCACAGATACTCAACCAGACCGAGAGCCACTTCACCTTGCTGATCACATAGACAACAAGGGGAACACTCTACTACACATCGTCAACGACCCTCATGTAACGTCGTGGCTCCTTCGTCATTGCGATTCGGATGTGAATGCAGCAAACGACAAACGGTTCACACCGCTGATGATGGCGAGCAAATACGGTAGACTTGACTTGGTTCGAACATTCTTCGGCGACGCTCGAGTGGATCTACAAATCAAGGACATCAGAGGTCTGACAGCTGTTGAGCTGGCCAAGGACGATGAAGTCAGAAATCGAATCGACGATCTGGTGTTGCTGTCCACACGGCCTGCAGCGGATGGAAGAATCACTTCTGTCGTTCGGTCATTCTTTGTAGAGGATGCAACTGTTCGGCTAGTCCTGAAATCCGGAGGTCCGAATCCAAATGGAACAATCACAGTCACTACCTGTCGTCGCTCTGTCGCTGACTTTGAGCATCTCGCAAAGTGGCTCTCGATTGAGCAACCAGCCTCCTGGATACCGACACACTTCAACTTGACGTCTCCGTTCTTGATACCATCGAAACCATCAAGGGCTGTGCTGCGCGACATACAACTGCGTCTTGATGCGTTCTTGCAATGTCTCTTGACACACTCCACTTTCTCTACACATGAGATGGTATGGGAGTTTTTCCTCGTTCCTGATATAGATCCTGCCATGTTGGCCGAGCGAGCGAAACACAAGGCAGAAATTCGAGTCGAAAATGTTCGGGATGACTACGATCCGATCACGGATACACGTGAGGTCGAGTCTTTCGTATCACATGCCAAAGATCAACTTCGAGGAGTCTCTCATGCGGTCAAGTCTCTCATCAGACGTACAAATGCTCAACGTATGCTGAATTCCGACTTGCATGATGCGCGCATGCTCAATAATACTGGCGTCGCAACCCTTCAATTCCTTCCTCGGAAATACCTTACAGCATTCGACATGTACACGAAAGCTCTGACGCCTTCAGAATCTGATCCTTTGGCAAGCTTTTACTACTCTTTGCACTCGATTGCAAATTCTTCAACAGCGGTTCTTGTTGCTCTTGGGCGACCGACAAGCTTGATTGGCAGTATGAACCAAGCCAAGAGGAATATTGAACGAGCCATTGGTTCTCTGACCAGACAGTCCCGCTGGACACCAAATATAGGTCTATTTGACGAGACAAGGCGGTCCATCGCAGCCGAAGCTGAAGAGAAAGCGACGAAGGCTCAAGGCGAGCTTGACTCTCTGGGTAGCGAACTACGTTATACACAGCAGACGGTTGCAGCGGAGTTGGCAGGTTGGCAAGAACAGCACGTCAAGTTCGGCAAGCGTATGTTGAAAGATCTAGCCAAGGGCATGGTTGTGAAAGAAAAGGCCAGGCTCGAGAACATGAAGAGGGCTTTGAGGGAACTTCAACGATGAACGTAAGGCTTGGGTATATCCACGGTACGTGTGCATTTGGCGTTTTTTCTCAAGGACAAAGGATCGTTTCTACTGTACTTTTAGCAGGAACCTTCGTGCTTCTCCAGGCGTTAGCAGGCCATGTAGCATTAGCAAGGTCTTGGATGCAAGCATTAACGACGATTTGAACTGTTGATCTATCTCATTACAGACTTGACTCGATGTTGTAGATTTTGATGCGGATGTGAACGTACTTCTTTCTCGTCCAGCCACGCATATCGTTCTCTAGGGCGATTCGAACACTACAAGCACTTCGAGGAAGGTACACCTCGTCGCCGAGAGCTACAGTACGGGGTAGCTCTTTCCTCTTTGGGTTGGAAGGTGGTCTTGCTGCGTAAAAGCGTGGACCGCCTCGAAAGACTCGGCATCAGCTCCAACACTCTTCTCGCATCAACAACTCCCTTCCTTTCATCCTAAACACTCACCTTCCTCCCAACACGTCCCTTCTACGTGTTTCTTACGTGTCTGTCTGTTCTACACGTCTGTTAGCATCTTCCTTTACGTGTTTCAGATCACTGCACCCATTTCCGCACCTCTCACGCACTCATCATGCCTCCAAAGATTGCAAAGAAGGGCACTCTGTCTCAGACAAAGCTCGCCATCGCAAATACGCAGGCTGGCTCTCAGCCTGATGCAGAGACCCAGGTCGACGCCAACACTCAAGTCGATGCCGATATCCCTTCCAGCAGTGCCAACAGCAATGCTGTCGACGACGCCATGGCATCTACCGCTAACGGCGCAGCTGCTTCCACCGCTGACACCGCTCACACTTCTGCTGATGAGGCTGAGACCAAACCTGCTGCGAAGAGACCTGCAGGAAAGAGTATCGCTGCTGCCACCGACAAGAAGGATGGTGAGGGCAAGAAGAAGCGCCGTCGCAAGCCGGATCTCTCGAGCTTCAAACTTTACATCTTGACAGGTTTGTCTACCTGCCTGATCATTGTACTGCCTGTGTTTATTGAGGCTGACTCGCATATTCTTCAGTCCAACAGCAGGTTCATCCTGACTGCAAGATCTCGAAGAATGCCATGCAGATCATGAATGATTTCATCAAGGGTAAGTAACATCTGACATCAGTCTCATGTGTTCGAGTGTATGACTAACATGCTACGTAGATCTGTTTGCTCGTATCGCAGAGCTTTCTTGCGATCTATGCAAGAAGCAGAAGAAGGCTACTCTCCAGGCTCATGAGATCCAGACAGCGTAAGTAACACTCCTTCCTTTGTCTAACTCTCTCATTGCCCTTTGTTCTTTCTCCTACTACATCTAGCCACCGTCTCTTCCCACATCCATCATGCTAACTCTCTTTTCATAGTGTCAAGCTCCTTCTGCCAGGCGAGCTTGCAAAACACGCTCAGAGTGAAGGCTGTAAAGCCCTCAGCAAGTTCAACACCCGCACCAAGCAGGGTCTGCGTTAAAGCGTCTGTCTTCAGATCCGACAACACACTGCTCGACAATACGCATACGACTGTAACGCAACGAATCCACGATACGAAGAGATGTAATGAATGGCTACGACACGGTCTGTGATGACTACGATGACGGAACATAAGAAACCGCTTTGCTCGATTACTTTTTACAACGAATAATGACTATGATGGATGGATCGATGAACTTTTCTTTGTTGCTTTTCGCTACGCGAAAGTAGCTATGGATGGATGACCTGTTTATATTGCTAGGAGATATACTGATGGTGGATGGAGAAGATATGGTATGGTTACAATTGCTCCTGTTACTCAAAACATACAATCGAAGACATGCTTTTGCTCGAATGACTTTACAATCCTTTTCATACATTTATGTCTCCTTCTCATTGTCTGTCTCGTTTGAATCGATAAGTCTTTGGTAAATCTTACTCTTGTTTTCTTTCGACCTATCGACTACATTCTTGAACGGTCGCAAATGATAGGACTATAATACTTGCTATTCAGCCATGTAGGAATGAACCACACAGAACTGTCCCTTTTCTCTACCATTTATAAAGTTGTATCTGGAAGATATAACTTTGCCATTGCACTCACCACTCGCATTGAATGACTTTCAATAGTCATGTTCGAGGAAAAGATGGAAAAAGCGTCACACTACCAATCATACCACACACTCCGTACACTACGTCGGATATATTAGCCAACTAACTCATAATCCCTCCGACTCAGAAAAAGGGATAGAATGGGGATATAGGTTGACATTGTCGAAGTAAGAAGGTAATGGATGATAGGAGCAGGGTTATGCCACTTACAATGCGGACTTGAGCGGAAATACATGTAAGTCAATAACTTGAGATACTCCATTCTCCACCACGTTTTCTGACCTACTATGTATGGGGCTGATTATATACCAAAGATAATCTGTAGCATTATCGACCGAGGTTAAAGTGGTACAGCACGTAAACGGATGAGTGAACCACATGATGAAGGATGGAAATTTCCAAATCGACCGAATCTATGGGTTGGGGTCGGTCACAGGTTGGGGTCATTGGGGTATGATGACTTGAAGAATAGAAGAGGTAATAGAGTTTCGATAGAAAAATGATAAACATGTATTCATTAGGTTCGATGGATATCCAAAGAAAAGACGATAAACTCCTTCGCTGGTCGTAAAAGTAAGAAATGCTTGCCTGACCCCAGCGCCGAGGGTCGGCTCCTTTTTTTCGGACGTGAGCGACAACATAACTCAAACGTCCCTGTATCCTGCCACGAACATCCTGTTCAGCGGCGTTTATCCAACAACCTTGGCCTATCCTGGCCGGTGTATATGCAATTGATCCTATGAGAAGAACGCAAAACGATCAAACAACTTTTGATGTGATGGTAGCCGTTTAAAGCTTGGAAAGGTGGGAAGCGAGTTCCTTGACCTCGTCCTGAACCTTCTTGCCCTCGGTGAAGGGATCGTACATGCGCTTCTGGACGTACTCGGTCAAAGCCTTGTCGTCCATGTTGCGCAGACCGAGCTCGCGGTCGACACCAGCCTTCTGGGCAGCGCGGATGACACCGCAGGTAACGACAACGCTGACCTCGCGGATGCGACGAATGTCGGGGTACATCCAGTTCATCTCAATCTCCTCGGGAAGGAGAGACTCTGAGAGGGCCTTACCAGAGGCGTAGATCATGGACTGAGTGACGTTGACGGACTTGGACAGGATGGCACCGAGTCCAATACCGGGGAAGACGTACATGTTGTTTCCTTGACCAGGCTCAAGAGTCTTGCCGTTGTACTCGAGAGCGGGGAAAGGCGAGCCAGAAGCAAAGAGGACACGGCCCTCGGTGTACTTGATGGCATCCTCGAAGGTGCACTCAGACTTGCTGCTGGGGTTGGACAGGGGGAAGATGACGGGCATCTTGTTCAACTCAGCCATGCGCTTGATGATCTCGGGAGTGAAGGCACCGCCGATGGTGCTGAGACCCATAAGAATGGTGGGCTTGACGTACTCAATGACATCCTCGAGGGTCTTGTACTGCTGGCCCTCGTTGTCGTCACGAGAGAAGTAGAGCTTGTGCTCAGCAAGCTTGTCACCACGGTCGTTGGTGATGAGACCCTTAGAGTCGACCAACCAGAAGCACTTTCTGGCCTGATCCTCGGTAAGACCCTCGTTCATGAAGAACTCGACGAGCTGCTTGGCGACACCGACACCGGCAGAGCCGGCACCGAAGAAAACGGCACGCTGGTCAGCGGCGGCAACCTTGGACTGCTTGACACCGTTGATGAAGCCACCGAGGATGACAGCACCGGTACCTTGGATATCGTCGTTGAACATGGTGTAGGTGTTCTGGTAACGCTCGAGCGAAGGGAAGGGGTTCTTGAAGTCCTCGTACTGGATGACAATACCGGGCCAGCGCTCGGTAAGGGCAGCCATGAGCTCATCAAGGAATTCACGCTCCTCATCGGCGGTGACCTTGTCGCGTCTGCTGCCCATGTAGAGAGGGTCGTTGCGGAGCTGCTCGTTGCTGGTGCCCAAGTCGAGGGTCAGGGGGAGAGTGGCATCAGGTCTGATACCAGCGCAGGCGGTGTAGAGAGCGAGCTTGCCGACAGGGATACCCATGCCGTTGATACCAAGGTCACCGAGACCAAGGATACGGGAGCCATCAGTGACGACAGTGATCTCGACGTTGTGGGGCCAGTTCTGGATGATGGAGTGGAGGTTGCCCTTGTCCGAGAAGGAGAGGTACATGCCTAGAAAGAGTCAGAAAGGAGAAATTGCATTGGACAGGCAGAGAATGCATACCTTCAGGCTGGGTGTAGAGTTCTGACCATCGCTGGCAGGCCTCGCCGACGGTGGGAGTGTAGATGACGGGAGTGATCTCCTTGACGTTGCCGGACAAGAGACGGTAGAAGAGGTTGACGTTTGTGTTTCTCAGGTGGGTGAGGTATTGGTACTTGTCAATGGGATTTTGCTTGTTCTCAAGAAGCTGAAGGCATCTCTTTTCTTGTGTCTCGAAGCTCTCGACAGCGGGAGGGGTGAGGCCATATGTGCGGAGGTACTTGCGGACCTCAATGGGGTATGCGGTGTCGTAGTCGGCGCTTCTGAGGAAGTATTAGTGTCGGGAACGCTTCAATGGCTGGTGGAGAGGAGTCTACTCACGATTGCCTTGATGAGACAGCAGGAGGATTGCTCTGGACGATGTTTGCTGCAGGAGCAGGGGCGAGGGATGCTGAGGAAGACATGATGGATGAAGTGTGAAAGAAAGCAGGTGCTCGTCGGGAAGAGGTCGAGGCAAGAGAGCGTTTAAGTAGGTGAGGGAGCACACGAGACGAGGATAGAGACATAGAGGAAGAATTCAGGCTAAAGCAGCCAGCGGTCAGCAATTTATAATTTGTGATGAGACTGAAGAAAAGGTCGCCATATGTCGGAAGAGGGGTGCTTCGGCATATGAGGCCTTACGAAAATGCGAGCCTCAAAGCACGTCGGGCAGTTGCATCTAGACAATAAAGCTCCACCCAAAACCATACCATACCATCTAGGACCACCTGGGGTGTGGGGTGCCGATATTTCGGCCCGGTCGCGTGCCCTACCCCGAGAGCCCAGCTTGATCTTCTTCCCAAATCACCCAGCAACGACCTCAATCGAATTCTCGTCCGCGACTTGTATTCAAGTTTATGAATGGTTTTGGGTATTTTCTTTTGACAAGTCTTCTGTATCAATTCAAAACTTTTCATGTTACGCGTGTTAATTGCCGCTATCTGTTTTCCGAAGTTGCAAAGCCGTGCGCAACCGTAGGAGCAACCCCCACGCCTCCGATTTTTTCCGCTGCAGGAGCAGTCTGTGATGATGACCGATAATTTTGTCTTCTCCGTTCGGTCGTTTCGGTCGGCCTTCTTTCCATGTAATCTCTCACGTGACCTTGATCTTGATCTAGGTTCCCCTGATCTCCGTTTCCCATCACCTCTCCAGAGTTTAGACCTGCTGCCTCGGTCGGCGCTTTTGTACCAATAATGCCATGGCAAAGCGCCATGTTCCAGATCGCTATTCAGACCAAACCATCCAGCCGTTGCGGGTTTGCGTCCTTTAAGCTCTGCCGCTGTGTTCACACAAGCCTGTTCTCACATGCTCCTTCCCCGCAATGACGACGAGATCATGACGACTTTTATACGTTGCTGTGCTCACGCTTTGCAGCTGCCTGCCGCTTGCTACTCAATACAATTGCCTATAGTCTGCACCTGTCCACTCTCAATTCATACAATTCAACCTTCCATACCTTGCAACAAATCTCCGCCCGGTGATCCCTGCAGTCACCATGTCGTCCTGCCTCGGATTCCGCAAGTCAAAGTCCGACGATACAGAGCCCTTGCTCCCTCAGTACCGTGATGACACAATCCTCCAGCGTGAGCTTCACCAGAAGCTGCACTCATATCAGATGGTCAGAGCTTTAGCCGATGGATACATGCCCTCAAACGAACAGCTCATCATCAACCTCCGATCTCTCCTCTCCTCAGATGTTTTGAACCCTAGCGACCCAAACCTCAGTGATTCTGGAAGACGTCTGGCCAAGTTCTCAAAACAGTGGCTGAAGGACTTTATTGAATTGCTTGTACACAAGAACAGCGAGGACCAGATTCAGGACTTTATCTGGTCATTGACACAATCCAGAGTCCGCGTCGACCTTGAGGACCTGGCACAGAGAGCCTACAAGGCCCAATCAAAAGCAAAGACAGCTGCTGGTGAGTAACGCTACAAACAAATCTGTATGCAAGCCATGCTGACAATGCATAGCTTATCAAAGCTTGCAAACCGTCGGGTCCCTCCTTCTTACCAACTCGGACTTCCGCATCTTCCTCTCAGATCTGACCACCGTCGGCCGTGAGGTCTTCAAGGATGCTGCTTTCTCCCTGTCAAATGTTGCAGAAGAGGCAGGCAAGAAGATTGAGCCATCCCAGCAAGAGCAAGCCAAATTGACCAAACCGGGTGCCGACTCCGGACCCCCACCCTCAGGCAAGGATCTTGGAAACGACGTTGCAGATGTCACCAAGGTTGTAGCCAATGGAGTCGCTCAGGTCGCTCAGGACACAGAGCAAAGCGCCGAAGAGAAGCTCTCTGGTGATGAAGGTCAGGTCATGATGAACCGTTTGAAGCAGGCAGTCATGCAGCTCAGAAAGCGCCCTGATTACAACGAATCTGTCTCGACTCTCTCGACTCTGCTCAAGCGTTACGCTGTTGCTTACTCACGCTCAGTCGAGGAGACTGTCGTTGCTCTCGAGGAGGATGTGCATGAGAATGCCGCAATGGACAAGGCCGGAAAGAACTTCTGGTCCTTGCTTTCATCCTTTGGTGACCCCGAGGCCTGGAAGAAGCTCGAGGAAACTTTCAAGAAGGTTGTTTCGCATTCTGAGAAGGATCCCGACTTTGAGAACCTCATGACAGATATCGGCAACTCACTCCAGACTCTTCTGACCGACCCCAACTTCTTCGACACCGCTCGCGAGAAGTTTGATGAACTACGTGAGAAGTCTCGCAAGGTCGGCTCGGAATCTGATCTTCGTACCGATATTGATAGCTTCCTTGGACAGCTTCAGGAGACCTTGGTCTCGGTCCTGCACGATGATGACGTGGCCAAGCTCATGCAGCACAGTCTTAAGATCTTCCGTATTCTGTCGCCTCTCCACAATGTCTCGAACCCGGAACTCGTCACTGATGCCATCAACATCTTCATCCCCTTGATGATTTCCGCCATCCAATACGTTCCCATCCCTCGTCTGGAGATCAGTACCCCCGATATTGATCTTTTGCTCGAGAACCTCATCATCGAACCCGGTAAGACGGTCAACCACACCTCATTCTTGCCTTACAAGCTCCGCGTGGAGACCTACAACGACTTTGAAATCCGCAAGGCCAGATTCCGTACTACTTCTACCTCGTCTCACTTTGTGACTATCAAGATTGACGGTATCTCTGCTCGCGCCGAGGAAGTTGGCTTCTGGATGCGCGCTCACTCTGGTCTGTTTAGATTGGCTGATGAGGGTATCACTTCATTCGCTCTCGATGAGAAGGGTTTGGATATCCATCTCGACGTGGAGATTGCCAAGGACAGAATGGAGTCGATGCTCAGTCTCAAGGCTGTTCGTGTCAATGTTCACAAGCTCGACTACACCTTGCGCAAGAGCAAGTTCTCCTGGCTCGCTTGGCTCGTCAAGCCTATCCTCCGTCCTATTGTGCGCAAGGTCATGGAGAAGCAGATTGCTACCGCTATCGCAGACGCTTTGCACTCAGCCAACCGCGAATTGCTCTACGCACGCGAGCGCCTGCGCGCTACTCGTGTCGCCGACCCCAACGACCTCATCACCTTCTTCAAGGCAGTTGCTGCACGTCTGCAACCCGAGGAAGACCCAGACCTTTACACTCGTGTCGGTGTTGCTCAGCCTGGCAAGGGAGTCTTCAAGGGCAAGTACGCACCCGGAAGTGTGGTCAAGCTTTGGAACGAAGAGGCCGCTCACGCCGAGGAGAGAATCGAGGATGGATCCGAAGTCAGAGGCTGGAGAAACGATGTCTTCAGCTTGTTGGCTGTTTAAGATTCCAATGTACGATTTTGATGAGTCACGAAGGACATGCTTCTGGGTGAGATGGGGAGTTTGTACGAAATTGCAGACGGGAAGAATGAGCCACGGCAATCAACAGAACGAACTTTATTGTAATTCGGAGTATCTGGTCATAGTCAGTAGCAAGCAAAATTGTGATAACATTTCTTGTCACTTGTTTTTCACATCTGAATGTCACTTGTAAGGCAGCAATCTATCGGGTACGTCATCGCAAACAGTTTGGTGGCTGGTAAGCAAGCCTCAATTATTTTTACAACTTTGACCGACCGATTTCTCGCAAGCAAATCTTCCATTCAGACAAGACCAGAGTTAATCACTGGAAATACCTCGAACAATTGCCGTCCTGATAATACAAGAATCCAACCATCAACATGCCGTTGAGAGGAACCGATAATGTGCACCTCCACGGCTTGGTAGATATGGGAAGGTAAGGCTATTTCTTTCTTCTCTTTCCCTCTCCCATCACGAAAAACATCAAAAAAAGTTCATATACGTTTGTAAAACACCAAACCTCCCGCAGAATCTCGGATGGAAGGATATATTACAACACACGCTCAAAGATCCAATCACTAACAATTGGATCAATTCAGCAATGGCATCCGCTTCTCCATCACCGACCTCTCACCACCAACAACCAGAATATTACCTACCTTGTACACTTCCCGCGTCGGCATTTCCCTCTACGATGCACAATACTCATCCACCGGCGCCCGCATCCCCATCTCCTCCGATACAATCAACGAAGTTATCGACAAACTGATCCACTTCAAATTCACCTGTGCGGATTTTATGGTGCCTGAAGAAAACATCACTGTCCTAGCTACAGAAGCCACTCGCACGGCTATCAATTCTGAAGACTTCAGAGGTAGGATCTGGAAGGAGACGGGCTGGGAGGTGCAGATGTTGGCTAAAGAGGATGAAGGCAGGGTTGGTGCGTTGGGTGTTGCGACTAGTTTGGGAGAGGTCAAGGGGTTGGTTATGGATTTGGGGGGTGGGAGTACGCAGTTGACTTGGTTGATTAGTGATGCGGAAACTGGAGAGGTTAGAATGCCGGAGAGGGGAGCGGTGAGTATGCCTTTTGGTGCTGCTGCGTTGAGCAGAAGACTTGAGGAAGCTGAGAAGAAAGGAGGAGGTGCGAAGAAAACTTTGGCAAAGGAGATTCAGCAAGCCATTACTGAGGCTTATCAGAGCTTGAGTATACCCAAAGAACTGCAGGAGTTGGCTAAACGACAGGGTGGCTATGCTCTTTACCTGAGTGGAGGAGGGTTTAGGGGCTGGGGCTTTGTGTTGATGAGCAAGCACAAAGTATCCCCTTACCCTATTTCCCTCATCAACGGCTTCTGCGCTTCAAGACGCTCATTCCTGGATACGGATACTGTTACTCAAGCAGCATCCTCCCATCTGGACTCCGACGACGACTCTGCCATCTTCCGCATCTCTCAACGTCGAGCAACCCAAGTCCCTGCTGTTGCTTTCCTGGTCACCGCACTCTCAGAAGCTTTACCTCATATCACCGAGGTGCGATTCTGTCAAGGCGGCGTAAGAGAAGGATATCTCTTTTCTTCTCTCTCACCTGAGATACGCAAGCAATCGCCAGTAGTAGTCGCTACATCCCCCTTCGCAACACCCGGATCTGCTCACCATGCCTCTCTCCTGCTTTCTGCTATGCCCACTGCCACTCTATCCTCCACAGGTCTTTCCATCCCTCTACTCCAAGCCTTCGCAAACCTATCTCCCCACTACTCATCCCATCCCAAAGATATCCGCTCTGCAGCAGCCCTACGAGCACCAACCACAGGTCTCCTAGCCTCCTGCCACGGCCTCTCCCACCACGAACGAGCCTGTCTCTCTCTCCTCCTCTGTCACCGCTGGGGCGGCCCTAAAGACCTCTCCGCCACCGACTCACCCTTTTTCTTTTCCCTGCAAGCAGTCATTCCCCCACAAACAGCCTGGTGTTGTAAATATTTGGGCACAGTTGCTGCTTTGATAGGAGCGGTTTATCCTTCAGGCAGAGGAGATGAGAAGATGGGATTAACTGCGATCTGGGATATTTCTAAGAAAGGGGAGAAAGTCATGGTATTGAAGACGTCAGATAAGAGAGGGAAATCTCTGCGTGGAATTGTTGGGGAGGAAATGGAAAAGGTGGAAAAAGTTGGTAAGAAGAAGAATTGGATTGGTGGAAAGGAGGGGGTTGGGTTTAAGGTGGAAGTGTTGTGATTGATGCATTCTCGAAGAGTCAAAGAGGAGAGGGTGCAGGAATAGATTGACCAGAGACTTTGAAACCGGTGTATCGAGAGGAGAAAGCAGAGGATCAACTTCAATCGCAGTCATGAGAGAGAGGAAGGAGTTAGAAATGTCGATGTTCTCGAATGACTTGGATATCAGAACTGCATAGACTTGCTAAGCTAGGACGGCAAGGAAAGAAAAAGAGAAGGGCAGGCAAGCAATAAGAACCCATACATCCCCTCACCATAAAACGATTACGCCTGCTTTGTTGATTTCAATGATCTTCTTTTCATCTCATTCTGCTCCGCTCGATCTTCTAGCAATGAACATCGTTCTCCGCCACCTTTCTTCGTAGTGACTGATCGCATCAATTGTAGTCAGCCTCCTCGTGTTCGGATTCAGGAACCTCGGGCTCTTGCTCCTCAACCTCTTCATCTGCAGCATATCCATTACCATTACCATTCAACTCCATCTCCTGCTCAGCAGCACCAGCATGAGCAACAGCATCAGCCATCTCCGAATCAATCTGCTGGTCAACACCCAGAGAAGGCATAGTCAGATCACCTTCCTCATCAGACTCTTGCACCTTCTCCTCGCTGCGGAAAGTCCCCGTGCTTCTTCTGCCTTGAGAAGGTCTGTGTTTGGGGGCCGAGCGCTCGGCAAGTGAAGTTTCGGTGAAACTGGCTTCCAGCCACTGGACCTGGGCTTCGAGGTTGGTCTTGAAGTCCTGGAGGTCGCCGATGTTGTCTTTGAGTTTCTTGTACACGACTTTGCGGTCGGCGGTTGTCCAGGGTGAGCCTCCGTGCAAGCGCGTCACCACGGCCCAGAAGGTGTTTTTGCTGGAGAAGGCGCCCATTTGTGCGCCGTAGAGGGTTTCGCGAGTCACGTCTAGCATGTCACCGACGGTCATCTCGTCAAAGCGGCGCTGGGCTTCGGCCTTCCAGCGTGTGCTTGTGTGAGGAGAGGTCATGCCATCGTCCCAAATGTCCTCCTCCTCGCGAACGACTTCTCCCCTTTCTATGGCGGCTTCGCGTTCGCGTTGATTGGCTTCTTCACGCAGGACACGAGCTTTAATCTTGCGCCATTTCATGCTGCATTGGAGGCGGTTGCGGGAGCCGTTCATCTTTTGCACAACGACATTCCAGGCGATGAAGTCATCTTCTTGGTCGCGACTCAGAGTTGTTTCCATGGATGCTTGGACGGCGCGCAAGCACTCGCTCACAGCGGCGGCAAGACGATGCTCTTCATCTTGGGTCCAGACGTCGGTGTGGCGCTGGTCGAGCGAGACGTGGTTGCGCCAGCGGTCGCGGCAGTCCTCTGGCATGCGACCCACGCGTTCGCCAATCTTGACCCATTTGTTGGGAGTCTCGGCGTATGCGGCACGCAGCAGCTCGTCTTGCTCGTCAGTCCAGCGTCCACGTTGGAAGTTGTTGTAATGGCGGCGGCAATAACGTTGTACGGCGCGGCGGTTGCGGTGGGGCAGAATCTCGGTAGCCAGTTCGACGTAGACTTTGCTCATTTCGCGTGACGATGCTTGGATCATAGCAATGAGTTGATCGCGCGACAGTTCATTCTGACGACAGAAGTCGACCATGTGAGTCTCGATCATGTCACACTCGACGGGTGTGAAAGGGCCCTGTTCAGGGTAGTCGCCCACGGCCGATCGTGGCATTGAGGATCGCTTGACACGTTTAACTGCTGGTGCGGGCGATTCGTTCTCGACCGACGATTGTCGCTTGCGTTTCGTCTTTGGCCTTGCTGAAGAGGGTTGAGGTTGCTCGTCGTTGTCCGAGTCCGGGGGGACCTCGAATTGACTGATGTTACCTTCGGTGTTGTCCAGAGGCTCCTCTGGCTCTGCATCTAAAGCTCCAGCCTCAGCCTCGGGTTCATCTTCTGCAACATCTTCGAGTGGCTGCTCGGGCTCGTCGGCGGGCTCCTCAAGGTTCTCGTCAGGTTGTTCTTCTTCGGGCTCCTGTGTCTCGGGCACCTCGACCTCCTGTTCCTCCTCGGGCTGGATAGACTGCTTCTTTGAGCGGCGCTTGCGGGTTTTGGCAGGCCTCTCAGCGGCCTCCTCGGCGGCGTCGTCGGCCATGGCTTCTTCGACGGCAGGTGCAGCAGGATCGGACTTGCGCTTGCGACTCTTCTTGGCAGCCTTTGCTTTGACAGGAGTTTCGTCGATGGTTTGCGGAATGTCTGGTCGGGCAGGAGTCTGCTGTTCGCCAATCTCCTCGGAAGCTGCGCGAATGCGCGCGCTACTTCTCATTGGCTTGGAGGCCGAGCTGGCGCGTTGTTTTGCGTACGTCTTCAGCTTACCAGCCTTAGTCTTAGTAGTGCTTGGTGTTTGGACGGCGGGCGTGTCGGCCTGTGGTGACTCCATTTTGAAGGTGGGTGTGATCACTGTGACGCGTCGTTAGTTGAGCAGGACGCGCGATGGCTAGCGACTGAGGGCGGCGTGAAGGTACCTCGATCGGCTCCTTTAGGTGGACTCGAGGAAAGAGAGAGCAGTTCAACAGCAGCGTGTTGAGTTCCGGGCTGTGATGAGGTATTTCCCATGGAAGAAATAAATGTGGAAATCGCGTTTGCTCGGAAAACCCTGTCCTCCCCCAACTCCTCGCTAAAACTTGCCCTGAGCTTCGAGTCTAACCCCGCGCTTAGGCTTGCTATTCCCGACACCAACCAATTTAACTTCCATCTTCCATACTCACAATGTTGAAGAGACACATTGATTTGAAACAGTCATAACTTTCGCTTCATAATTCTATCAAGTTCATCAAATGCTACCTAGCCACGCTCAATGCACCATACCATGCACAATCATTAACACGTCAAGCCATAATTCCATATCTCGAAAGAAGAACTTCAGCCAACTAGTGGCTGATGTACTGGAACACAGCACTGACTGCGTCCTCTGAACACTCCTGTCGAAGCAGCAGGTCCTGAACCTTGCCCATTGGTCCGTTTTCGCCGTCGTTTGTAAAGTGGTTCCATGTGCTGGTGTCACCGTAGAGCATTGCAGGCGCCTTGATAAACTGCTTGCCATCCTTGCATCGCTTACACTTGATCGTGTCGTGCGTATCACTTGTTGTATCGGGTCGGTACTGGAAGAGCTCACGCAGACTGTCCAGCGAGAAATGGCGTTCCACGTCCTCGGCCGAATCCACGACACATGACGACAGAGACTGCTTGTGGGATTGTCTCTGGAAAATCTTCTCCTCGATCGTTCCAGTGGCAATGAAACGGTACACAAAGCAGTCCTTCTTCTGTCCGTCACGCCAGACACGCGCAAGTGCTTGCTGATCTGCTGCTGGATTCCAATCGGGGTCGAATAACACGAGACGATTGGCTCCAATCAAGTTGAGACCACATCCACCTGCCTTTGAAGACAAGAGGAAGACAAACTCGTTGCCTTCGGGGTCGTTGAACTTGTCTACCAGCTTTGCACGCTTGTTGACCGTCATAGTACCGTCGAGTCTCAGACTGCCGTAGTTCCTGGCACGACAGAGCTTCTCGAAGACGTCGAGAGTCTGCGTGTAGTTCGAGATCAAGACGATCTTGTCATTGGTCTCGGTTCTGATTCGAGCAAGCATACGATCGAGCACTTGCATCTTACCAGAGTACCATGACTTCACATCTCTGTCGCGACCACGAGAGTCCTTGGGCACAAAGTCTGAGGGGAATGTGTTTTCGCAACCAGGCAGGTCGTCCGGAAGATTCAGAAGATCAGGGTGATTGCAAAGTTTCTTGAGCAGGCCAATGGCCTTGAGAGGTTGACTACCTTTGCCCTTCAACAAACTCTTGATGTCGGGAGACTGCAAGAAGTGGTTGTAGAGATCCTTCTGGAAAGGTGCCATGTTGCAGAAGACAACGTGCTCGTACTTGACTGGCAGGTACTTGGACAAGATGTCGTTGGTGCGGCGAATGATGAATTTGTTGACCAACGTCAAGAGCTCACTCAACCGTTCATCACCCTTTTTGCGGTCGGCATCAGAACCACCTGCATCGCGACCACGCAAGATAGGAAGCTCGAACTTCTTGCGGAAGTCCATTCTTGTTCCAAGGTAGTTGGGGTTGGCAAAGTTGAGTAGCGAGAAGTATTCAGTGAGATCGTTCTGGATGGGTGTACCGGACAAGATGACTCGCTTCTGTACGTTGAGACCATTCAAAGCCATGAAAGTCTGACTGTCGGCGTTCTTCAACTTGTGGCCTTCATCACAAAGCAGGAGTCCGATGGGCGTTTCTCTAAACTCGTCCACGTAGAGTCTCAGTGTGTCGTAAGATACGATGATGACAGGACGGATGATGGCACGACCTGAGGC
Organism: Aureobasidium sp. EXF-3400; assembly: GCA_024195585.1. Classification (NCBI taxonomy): domain Eukaryota; kingdom Fungi; phylum Ascomycota; class Dothideomycetes; order Dothideales; family Saccotheciaceae; genus Aureobasidium; species Aureobasidium sp. EXF-3400. Next base: position 138,111 of record SWBL01000079.1, read on the forward strand.
AATCGACCACTGGCGAATTTGCTGGATCAGCTCTTCCTTAGTAGCCTTGCCATCGATAGCGAAGGGGTTGATGGCATCCTTGCCTAGCCATTTAACCAACTCGTTGGCCCAGTTGCGAACCAAACTCGAAGGACAAACGATGATGGCCTTGTTGATCGTCGGCTTGCCAGCATCTGGTGATTGCTTCAAAAGAGTCCACATGAGGGCGATACATTGTAACGTTTTGCCGAGACCCATCTCGTCAGCCATGATGCAACCTTGAGCCTTTTCGTCGATGAGTCCAGTAGTAGCGCGATATAAGAACTGTGGACAGGGATTAGTTTTAAGCCAGATGACATAACTTTAGGGAAACATACCTTGACACCCTCGACTTGATGGGGACGTAACACCTTAGCCAACCGTGGATCGATGACAACAGGCACACGAGGACGCTCATCGACAACCTTCTTCTTCAATCCTAGAATGTCTGCCAGACTCTTGTGCATTATCGGTTCATCCACCTTCTCCTTGGGCTCTTCTATCTTCTCCTCGGACCCATCTTCTATCGTTTTTACGGGTTTGTCGTCGACTGTAGGATCGTAGAGAACGATGGCGAACTCTCCGCTAGGGTCGTGAAGTGGCTTGGCAACGAAGACTGCACCCTGTCGCAGACCGAGGAGAGGTGGCGGGCGAGACGAATTGTACGCGGTGGGATCCTTGTTAAGGAAGGGCACTGAGAAGCGCTGACGCATCGACTGGTCTTTATCCTTGGGTTTGAATACGGGGAAACGGTTGGCATCTCGAGTAGCAAGGGCAAGCCGGTCCTCATTGCTGTATGGCTTGTCGGCATCATCTGCTTCGCCATCGGCACCGGAGTAGTTGACCTTCCTTCGCTTGCGGGTGGGCTTCTCTGAGGCTCGTGTAGGTGTTGCAGATCCAGGGCATTTGAAAGGCTTCATCAATCGGTCGGCGGTGATAGGAGTGCCGCCATACATGCGAGAACGCTTCTGGGTGGGCAGTGGCGTGGGTGCGACATTCTCCTTCTCAATGACGGCAATCCTGCAAAGCACTGTCAGGATGATTCAATTGATGGCACCGAAGACAAGTAACGTACATTTCGAATGGTTATTATCTGGTCTGGTTGCCACTTACCGTCGTGAAGAAAAGGTCGTAGTTTTGTCTAAAGAATGAGCATCAGGGTGCCTGGAGTACGTGTTCGGGTGGCGTTGGAGACGCGCGCAACCCCGTGACCGAGTCAGTTTCAGATATTGGGCAGGCGCGATCGTCAATATTCTGCCTAGAACATCGAACACTGAACTTGATGAGATGTTGCATATTGTGAACGAGATAGACTCAGAGATATAAATTTCCTATTGAGCTTGATGCTACCGACAACTACCATAAGATCCGATTGCTTCACGACGCTCATGCACCGTGATGGCTAACTACCAAGAGATGGAGGGCATGAATAAGCGGCCGCAGAACTCGGAAGGAGCTTCCCCCATGTGCAAACAAGGCAAACAACCGTCTTGGAATGACATGTGGCTATACTTTAGTCTTCCAAGTATTCTACAACTCATGAGCAGAGGGAGAGCTTGTCTTCGTTATACCAGACATCTTGATTGCTTGCAACTGGTTTGAAGTTATCTACAAGCAGACGACCTGTGGAAGATAGCCAAATAGGTGGTCTTTCTGATACACGTCTCCAACACTAAAGTTTCCAGCTAAACGGCAATTTACTTAGCATCCATACTGCCTTGCACCACAAAGGATAATGGTGCGATATAAGCACCTAGCAGTTAACACTGCTCTAGCTCTTGGACTGCAAGCTATTTGTATCAATGCGGCCCCTTCAGTCAACGTAGCGCTCAAAACCTCGTTCAACTCGGCCCCGTATCTAGTAGAGCTATTGTAGGATACCTACGCAAAGCAATTTATGATAGAGCTAATTCGAGGTAGAGAGACCGCTGCCGATGAAAATGCTACCGCTTACTTCCCACTCCTCGACCGTATCGCCGAAGGCCATTTCGACCATGTCTCGACAGACCGAGATCTGTATAACTTGTTCAAAAAGACGTTGCAAGAAGAAGGACACCTCGCCAAAGCAGAAGATATCTCTTCGTTCGAATATGCATTGTCTATACATGCCGCTGCACCCAGGATTGAGGCACATTATCAGTTCTACAACACTACAGTAGAACCTACACTTAAGAATCGGTTGGATTTGAATTGCGAGACATGGTTACACTTCAATGGCCAGCAATACTGCGACGCCGACTTGTCAAGCTCATCAGCAAACTCGGTAGACCAAGAGTGTGTCTTAGAACAACTATTGCATACTTGCCAGAACGCTGACGCTCTACAGACGCATATTAAACCTTCCCTTTGATCGCATCATGGGCGACAAGCAGAGCAAGACGCCTGCTATTCTCTACGCAGATATCATGTCCCCTTCCTTCCGCCCATTCCACAAGACGATCAGTCAGTCCGCCAAGTCTGGAAAGACATCATACAGATTGAGATACAGACCTTCTTTAAGCACGCCGGGCTTTCCTCTTGCTGTCAGTGGATATGGTATAGCGCTCGACTTGAAGCGAACCGACTACATCGTCATTGACGATCGCAAAGCCGATGAGTCGGATGATACAAACAATGATGCTTCCACAGCCAAGTTGACAGATGAGGACGTGGCCGACCTTAAGCCACTCTCTTCTAAAGAATTGCTGAGATTGGATATGAAAGCGTCCAGCTTCATCATGGAAAGTGCAAATCCATTTGATACCTTGTTGAAACTCACTCAAGACTTCCCAAAACACTCCGCAGCTATGTCTACTCACGAGGTCTCTGAGCTTTTTAGAAAAGAGCACCTAGCCAACCGCGAGATCTTTTTGCCATCAGGGTACAACGTCATTTGGGTCAACGGTCTCCAGGTTCTGGCTCGTGATTTCGATGCTTACGCTATGCTCGAGCACTTGCGTCGTGAGCGTAAGTTGATCAACAGTGCTGGTGAGCTTGGCTTGAGTGGAAAGGAAGCTGTGCAACTCCTCTCTCACTCTTCGATTTCGGAAGCTGCCTCAACTCAAGAGCCACAGCGTTACGACTGGAGAGACGAGCTTGAAGGCGGTAAAGTCATCATTTGGATGAACGACATCGAGAATGACAGACGTTATGCTGAGTGGCCAACCCAAGTCAGAGCAGTAAGTCGAAATCCCAGTCAATGCATGGACAACACTAATGATCAAAGCTGTTGCAACGAACATATCCGGGACAACTACCTCCGGTTCGCAAAGAAATTCACAATCTTATTCTCCCGATTGACTTCGCCAACTACAAGGACGTGGAGATGGTCGTTGAAAGCTTGCAAAGTTTCGTGCAGAGGAAGGTCCCAATTCGATTTGGTCTTGTACCCAAGATATCTGGTCCCGCTTCCGTGGAACAAGCCAAGGCTGTCTATCACTTGCTCGACACTTACGGTCTTAGTGTTGCTCTAGGGTATCTCCAAAAGGTTGGTCTCACACTCCGTAACGTATGGTCGAACGTCTGCTAAGAAACCTAGCTTTCGTCTAGTCAAGGGCGAAAGCTCGCCGGTCCGGTGCAGTCCGTCTTCGAAAGTGCTACCAAGGATCGTAAACTCCGCAAGGATCGCATTTCAGCAACTCTGCAAGAAGTCTTGAAGGACGTTGTTATTGATGCACGTGTTTCAACTGCACGTACATATCTTGCCCGTCTAGGTGCATCTGGACCCACGCCACCTTTCTTTGTCAATGGTATTCCTCTGCCGATGTCTGATGAGTGGCTCCAAGAGATGAGCCAGCGCGTGAGCACCGATCTGCGTACTGTTCAGAAGGCGATATTCGAGGAAGAACTCAATGATGAGAGCTACGTTCCTGAGGTTTTCTTGGCTCGCGCATCCGCACGTCGTAACCCTTGGATTATCCCTGAGGACGAAAACAGCATTCGACAAGTCAATCTGGCATCAGTTTCTGATCTGACTGAAGGCGCAATAGGCTCAATTTCTAGTCTGCCAGCCAACAAGGATACTGTTTCTAGCGAGCTTGTCCACCTTGTCGTCATTGCAGACTTTGACTCGGATGCATCTCAGCAAATGCTTTCTGAACTTGTCGCTTTGCGTAAGGAAGAGTACGATCAAGTCGAGATCCTGCTCGTTCACAACTCTGCTAAGCCACTCTCAACCTCGAGCTTTGCGGTCGAGTTGTTCAAGACAATGATGCTGGGCCCTGTCGTATCCTTGGATGCCTTAGAAGCATTGCTGTCGCAGGACAGTACTAAGATCAAGGTCTCCGATGAAGACATTGTTGCAGCCAAGGCATTCTGGTCATCAGCTGATAGATTCCTCAACGACGTTGGTTTCAACAGCAGTGAGCAAGGTATTCTGCTGGCAGGTAGGGTCGTTGGACCGATGCCGTCTTTTGAACAGTTCGATCGCAATGACTTTGGGACACTCTTGTCATACGAGCGTATGAAGCGCTTGATGCCAGCAGCAGCGGCTATCAAGGGAGTCAACATTGTAGACAAGGCCAATACTGCCTTGTCATTTTCCAAGTTGTCAAACTTGATCGCGTTGTCATCCAAATCAGACATTCCCGAGGGTATGTTCGACTCGTCTCCTCCAGCTCGGGCAGACGTGTTCAGCAGCTGGACTGGCTCGCACACTCTCATTGAGCGTGGCGATCCCGAATCTGCAACCATTCAGATTGTCGCTGCTATTGACCCAGCGTCCGAGACTGCTCAACGCTGGGTGCCCATCCTCAGAGTTCTCTCTGAGCTTTCCGGCGTCCGTCTACGCCTATACTTGAATCCCAAAGAGAGATTGGATGAGCTACCTGTCAAGCGGTTCTATCGGCACGTGTTGGAATCAAAGCCTAGATTCGATGAGCAAGGCTCTCTCGAGGGTACTCTGGCTCACTTTGAAGGTCTTCCGGCAGACGCGCTTCTTACAATGGCTATGGATATGCCGCCTGCATGGCTTGTGGCGCCAAAGGATAGTGTCCACGATCTTGACAACATCAAATTGAGCTCGACCCAAGGCAAAGATATCGAAGCGACCTATGAGCTCGAGAGTATCTTGATTGAAGGTCACTCAAGAGATGTCACTATCGGGACTGCACCTAGAGGAGCTCAGCTTGTGCTGGGTACGAACAAAGAACACTTTGCTGACACTATCATCATGGCAAACCTAGGCTACTTCCAGTTCAAAGCAAAGCCGGGCTTCTACAATCTGACCTTACAAAAGGGAAGAAGCGAGGAGATCTTCAAGATTGACAGTGCTGGAACATTGGGCTACAGTCCCCAAACAGGCGACGAGACAACCGAGATTGCTCTTACCAGTTTCCAAGGAGCCACCATCTTCCCTCGTCTCTCCCGTAGAGCTGGCATGGAGGATGAAGATGTGCTGGAAAGTGCAAAGACGACTGCAGACCACCTCACTGCCAAAGCCGATAAAATCCTTGCAAAGGTTGGCCTTGGTAGCGTGAAGTCCAGCGAGGTACTTTCCAAAGCTCAGAAGTTTGGATCCGGCTTGCTTTCTGGATCATCTGGGTCAACAACCGATATTTCTACTCTACCTCATGCCGACATCAACATCTTCTCTGTCGCTTCTGGTCACCTCTACGAGCGCATGCTGAACATCATGATGCTCTCGGTCACGAAACATACCTCGCACACTGTAAAGTTCTGGTTCATCGAACAGTTCTTATCTCCGTCCTTCAAGGCATTCCTCCCCATCATGGCCGAAGAATACAACTTCCGCTATGAAATGGTGACCTACAAATGGCCACACTGGCTTCGCGGCCAAAAAGAAAAGCAACGCGAGATTTGGGGCTACAAGATTCTCTTCCTGGACGTCCTTTTCCCCCTAGACCTCGACAAAGTCATCTTCGTAGACGCCGACCAGATCGTCCGCACAGACATGTACGATCTCGTAACTTACGATCTGCAAGGCGCTCCCTACGGCTTCACCCCCATGTGCGACTCACGCACCTCCATGGAAGGCTTCCGCTTCTGGAAACAAGGCTATTGGAAAAACTTCCTCCGTGGCCTACCCTACCACATCTCTGCCCTTTACGTAGTCGACCTTGTCCGTTTCCGCCAAATGGCTGCTGGCGACCGCTTGCGTCAACAGTACCACCAACTCTCTGCAGACCCCAACTCGCTGTCGAACCTGGATCAGGATCTGCCAAATCACATGCAACATGTATTGCCCATTCACAGTTTACCGCAAGAATGGCTGTGGTGCGAGACTTGGTGTAGTGATGAGACACTCGGGGTTGCACGCACCATTGACTTGTGCAACAACCCGCAAACCAAGGAACCAAAGTTGGAGAGAGCGAGAAGACAGGTTCCCGAATGGACTATCTACGATGATGAGATTGCGGCCTTGGCTCAACGTAAGGTTGGTGAGGGCAAGAGTCCTATTGCTGGACATGCTGGTGGTGCGGGTATTCAGGCTGAGATGCAGGAGCAAGATGCCAAGAAGCAGAAGGAGGAGAATGAGAAGAAGGAGAAGGGTAAGGCTCACGATGAGTTGTAGAAGAATGTAGAAAGACGTAGAATAGCAAAAAAACTCTATGTTAGCACTACTTACAGTCGGATTCCACCTCCCCATGGAAGCAAGGCATGTCGTCACAAGAATCGCAAACTAACAACCGCGGTTTTGTAAACAAGTAAAAAATCGAATTTGTACGAGGGAGAGGGCTAAGATATTTACAAAAGATCGAGAAATCGCTTTTTATAAAACGCAGTTGTAATAACATCTCTCCTACTCATCCTTGAAAGCTCCACTCTCCATATCCACCTTTCCAACACTCCACACCTCTCTCATATCCTCCTGCTCATCACTGGACAATCCCAATCCACCCTGTCCACCTTCGGCTTCTCTACGCTCTCTGGCCTGCGCTCCCAATCTCGTAGCAATACGCTTGAAGTAATCCTGCAGACTACGCTTGGGACCAGCGGCAAGCTCGGCTCCAGGTCCAGCCATGTACTTAGCAAATACAGCATCTTCTTCTTCGACAACGCTGAACATGGCAAGGAACGCGGCTTCGGCGGCGAGTTTGACAGGAATGACCATGTCGCGGACGCTGCCGAAGACGGCTGGGGTGAGGAGGGCGAGGTGGGGGCGGATCAAGTCGTTTTGCTCGCGGGAGACAGTGCGGAGGACGACTAATGCGAGACGGCGTGTGTCGACGGGCTTGCCGGGTGCGATTGCTCCGGCGAGTGACTCCATGATTTGTTTCACGGGCTCGTACGATGTGTCGGATGTGGGTGTAAGTAGGTACTTGCCAGCTGCGAGAACACAGTTGTCTGCAATGGCAGTCTGGCTGCTACCGATACCTTGACAAATAGTAGAGGGCAAGACATCGGCGAAGGGTCCAGTCAGAGACTCAGGTGCCTCGGCCAGAATTGAGTTGAGTGCAAGGACAGAGGGGAAGGTGTGGTCGGGGGTCAAGACACGTGCCTTGACGAGACCACCACCAACATCCTCTGGAAGAACCTTGATCAAGGCACCCAACAATCGTGCGTTAGTGATAGCAGAAGCCTCATCCGAATCGCCAGTGTCTGAGTCGATCAAACTCAAGATACCGGTTCTCGAAGCCTCATTCATGCTGGATCCGCACTTGACAACCACGTCGTACAATGCCTTTAACATAGCGTTTCTGACACCGGCATCTGCGGTCTTTGAGCCAGTGATCAACTCAGCGATGAGAGGATCGATACGAGGAGTGAGAGTAATCAAAGTACCAAGAGCCTTTGCGGCTCTGATGCGAAGAATTTCGCTCGAAGTATCGGCGAGCGACTTGGCAAATGTGCGTTGCAATTGAGGTAAGAAGGGCTTGAGGAAAGCGGGAATCTTCTCGAGCAGGTTGTTGAGAGTGAACAAGATAGCAGCCTTGACCTCGACCGAACGCTCAGACACAACACGAATCAAAGGACCAGTGATCTGAGTGACGAAAGGCTTGAGAGAATCGGCACTGGTACGATCAATGATGTCCGAGATTGCCAATGCAGCTGCTGTGCGCTGTTCGGCAGAGCCATTCATCAAACCCTGCAAGAAGATAGGCAGGATAGCATTGATACCCTTGGGCAGCGAGAAACCAGGCAGACTATGGCCTGCAACACCCACATGGTTGAGTGTTTGTCTGGTAGAGAAGACCAGGGACTCCATCTCTTCCTTGCGTAGGCGTCCAGTAAGCGCCGACAGTGCAGACCATGCCGCCTTGACGACCTCGGCATCGCTATCGTCGAAGCTGATGAGCAGAGTGCGAATAAGATCGGGATGGTAGCGTGAGATATCAAGGTCGCTTGTCTTGAAGAACGTGGCAAGATGCAAGTCAGCACGTGCTCTTCTGCGGTGGTCTTCGTGCTTCGTCAAAGCAAGCATAGCGCTCATGGCAGTGTTAAGGCCATCGAACTCGTCGATCGACAGAAGTACAGCGTCGAAGGAGTTCTCGAGATCGGCGCGAAGCTCTTCGTCCTTGGTTGCAAGCACGCTGTCCATGAGTGCGTTGAGGATGTTTGGCAATCTCCTTGTCATGGCAGAGCTTGCAACTTGAGCAAGCGAAGCCAGAGCCTTCGCGTTGAACGCAGTGATTGGAGGAGTGAGAAGGGTAGGCAAAAGGTTTGGCAGGATGGCGTTGGATCTGGTCTGCTCGGTGAGCAAGGTGAGAAGAGCCGAGAGAGCATTGTCTGCATCTTCGTCGGATCTAAGCAGGTTGAGCAGGTAAGGCAGAACTTGGTCGATGGCGCGTTTGCCAAGGACCTTTTGTAGTGAGTCGAAAGCCTCTGCGGCTGCTTCTCTGACGTCTTCGTCGCTGTCGACCAGAGCGATACGTACCACAGAGACGAGTGTCTTTTCGTGGTCCTCGAGTGCGTCGGGCGAGGCAGATGCGATCAACTCGCGAAGAGCGATGCAAATACCCTGTTTGGCGTCCACGTCGGTGGTCTGAAGACCCTCTTCGAGAGTGGGCAGCAGAGTCGACAGAACACCTTCTCCAGCCTTTCTGATAAGCTCTCCCAGAGCGTTGCCAGCAATCTCCTTCTGCTCCATGTTGGGACTTGCAAGACGGCGAATGAGAAGTTGGGTAAGGGTGGGGATAAGCTCGCGAAGAGTACGAGGCGAGGCGACGAGTGCTTTCCAGACGTTGATTGAGGCAGTGCGGACAAGGCCGGAGGTATCGCAGCGACAAATGTACAATGCAGACAGGACCTTGTTGCGCTTCTCCTCTCCAAGAACTTCGAGAAGTGATTGGCCTGCCTCATTGGCACCTTCTTCGGCTTCCTCTTGCTCTGCGGTTCCACTAATACCAGAGAGGTTGAAGAGCAGATCTCCAACGAGCTCAACGGAACTGAGACGAATGCGGTAGCTGTCATCTGCCAGACCACGTTCGAGCTCGGGAAGCAGCAGGTCGATAGCACGAGTGGCGAAGTTCTTGACCAGCAATCTTCCGGCACGCAGAGCAGTCTCACGGATTGTGTCAATATCGTCAGCAAGACCAGACAAGATCGGAGGAATGATCTTGGAAAGGTAGTTGGAGAAACTGTTACCGAAACAGGCAGGCAAGTAGATGAACAATGACATGAAGCCCTCGCGGACTGCAGGCTTGGAGCTCGAGATGTTCTGCAGGATGACGGGCAGAGTCTCTTCGAGACGAGTAGTACCGAGACCAGCAAGGACTTCACTGAGAGCCTGGGCAGAACCAAGTCTGTCACCAGCACCAGTGTCTGACTTGAGGGTAGCCATAAGGCTGGGAATAAGATCCGGCATGGCGTCCTCACCAAGCTTCTCGATCGTCGAACCAAGAGCCTTAGAGGCTGTGGCACGGGTAGTAGGAACAGGGTCGACGATGGCAACTCTGAGACCAGCAACCAGGATGGGCAGATGAGTAATAAGATCCTTACGTTCAGTAAGGTGAGCCAAACTACCGATGATCTGGGAAGCCTTCTTCTTTGTTGCAGAGCGGTCACCCAGACCACGCTCCAGAACGCGAACAACCAGTGCCAATGATGGAGCATCGAGATAATGAATGAAGTTGACCTTGATTAAAGCATCAAGAGCATCATCGGTGTACTTGGTAGGGTCACTCAGAGCCTTCAGGATGATATCGACCTGACTCTTGATCTCAGGGTTACTGATAACATCACCGAAGCGTTGCAGACTGCGGTTGGCAGATGCTCTGACTTCCTTGTGACTGTCGTTCAAAACCTCAGTCAATGGCGGAATAATCTCGGGCAAGCTGACAGCCAGTTGCTCAGGGTCCAGGTAGGCCATAGCACCAAGCGAATCACAAGCACCCTTCTTACTTCTCCACTGCTGCTCATCAAGACCCTCGAGCAGAGTAGGAAGAACTTGCTTGACACCATACGAACTCAGACTGGCGAAACAAGTCTTGGCTGCGTCGAGACATGCTTCACGGACATCAGTGATGGCATCACCGAAGCCAGACAAAAGCTGTGGCACGATCTGAATGATGTATGGCTCGAAGATGCGACCCAAGATAAGGGACAGAAGTTCGTAGGCGAGGAAAGCACCTTGGCGCTTGTAGGGGTCCTTTTTCTCCTCGGTGGCGACTACCAAGTTCGACACGATACGGAACTCACGAAGAGCAGAGACACCTCTGCCTTTCACAATACCAGCCAGACCATAAGCTGCACCTCTCTTGGCAGCATATTTCTTAGAAGTCAGCATGGTATCCATCATCTGCTGAACGTATTGTCCTGCTTCCTTGCTGGAAGCCTGAACCAAAGGAGGGAGACATTGAGCGACAGCGTACTGTACAGATTCTGATGGGGTGTTGAGAGTTGTCAGTAGACGCTGTACGACCTTGGGTACTCTGCTGTCACCAGCCTTCAAGTGACGGGCGAGAGCACCGTACAAGATGACAACAGCCTCGTTTACTGCATCCTGAGTTGAAGATCCTGAGCCGCTCTCAAGTGTAGTTTCGAAGAGCTTCATCAAAGTCTCGACTTGCAGGTTGCCCTTGGCGGCGATGATAGCAGTAGCAGCATCGAGCATAGAATCGCGAACGTTCACACTCTTGTCTCCCAGAGGACCTTCTGCGACCATAAATTGCATTAAAGGTACGAGTTGTTCACTGCTGTAAGTCGAGGTGAGTTGGTTGAAAGCAAGGGCAATACCCTGTCTAGATTGCCAAGGGTCGGACAAATCCATCTTGATGGGCATGCCATACTTGTCACGCTGAGGTGCTCTCGGCTTGGCATCTTCCCTGTATGTATCTTCCAGACGGGAGATGACACTGTCGGAGATGCTTGAATGCTCCTGAACGAGTGCTGCCAATGACCTTGCTGCAGCACGGCGAAGCTGGATGTCGTGCGAGGTCAGATACTTAATGATGGTATCGGCTGATTCGGGCGATGTCTTAAGCTCGTTCTCAGCCCAGATCTCGTGTGCCAATTCAACGTTCTCTTCGACATCATCATGTGTGGCGAGGAAGATCTCATCGTAGAAGTCTTTGCCAGAAAGTTCGAACTCGGCACTGATGACTTGCAGAGCTACTTCACGTACGGAAGCCTCGGGCACAATAGTGGCCTTGACAACTACATCGGTCTCGGCTTCGGTAGCATTGGGTGCAACACTTCTGCAGACATCAGAGAAACAGTCCTTGAAGAGACGGAAGTGTTGTTGGTAAGCTTGCAGCGAGGAGATCAACACGGAAAGGACCTCCTTGCGAGCCAAACGAGGCTCGCTACAAGTCTCGGCGTGGAAGCTGAGGAACTCAACGGCCAGAATGATTTGTTCTTGAGCCTCCTCTTCCTCAGACTTGCCAACACCACCCTGTTCCAAGACCAAGAAGGCGAGAGGAAGGCAGTAGCTCAACGTGACAGCGTCAAGAGGTCTCTGCTCGCCCAAGAAGCGTAGACGGTAGAGCACACGGGTGATCAAGTCACCCAGAGGCTCCTCTTGCATAGACTCAGGTAGAGTTGTCAGACCAGCGGCTCTCAAAGCTGCCACACCGACGAATGAGCGCATAGGGCCCAAACGAGAAGAGGTCTTCTGAGCACACTCGAGATAGGCGAGAATAGCGGCATCACCCAGGACAAGGCCTGCTCCGGCGTTGATCACCTCGAACAAGCGTGCTGTAGTGACGGTGAACCAGTTGGCTGCTTCGGTTGGTGGTCCGGTGACGAGGCCAGTGACCATGCCGATACCTCTTCTCAACTTAGCTACTACCGATGTGACGTTACCACGGATCTCGGTTTCCTTCGCGAGTTGAATGTTGACCTTGGCTTGCTCGTCAGCAGTCAGCTTCTTTGTGGTACCCTTCTTCGAAGCGAGTTGGTCTCTGAGTTCTTGCTCCCACTTGTAGGTATCGTAATCTTTGCTGTTCTTGCTGGGAGCTTGTGCTTGTGTTTGCTTGGCAAGAACGTCGATGAAAGCAGTACCCTCCGGTGTACGGAAGATGGCAGCCTCAGTAGGACCAACGTCTTGGAGCAATTTAGGGTCCAGATCGTTACAAATTTGATCTAGGACAACGGGTGTTAATTCTTCGGGGGCCACAAACACCAAGTCCGCGGTTGCCTGGAAGGCAGCAAGCTGGAATGGAGGGATAGTAGAGAGCAACTTGTCCTCGGATACACGAACAATCTGTTCCATGCACTCTGAAGTGTTTCTCTTCACAAGCTCTCCGGGGTCGGTGCCTGTCCTGAGACAAGCCTCGATCCAGGAAGATCTAGGCATCAACTCTGGGCGACACAAGACCAGGAGACTGATCAATTGTTGGTCCAGAACACCCTGCTCAATAGTGGCTTGACCTGCGGCAACTTCTTCCTTAGTCAGGCAGATGCAACGAATCACTTTGTGAAGTTCTTGTCTGCCAGTCTTAGCAAGCAAAGCAGCACTCTCTTTGGTTTCCAGTTCGACATCTGCGGACCAGTTGGACAGAGCCTCGGTGATGGTCTTTCCAACTGCCTCAGGTTGTGCCAAGTATGCTGTGCGTAGTGAAGTGATAGTCTCGGAGCGAGCAGTCGCTGGCAAGCCTGAGGCCACGATAAGGTAGATGAAAGTCTGAGCCCAGGCATCCTGAATTGCAGGGCTTGATGAAGCAATACCAGAGCTAGTGGCAGCGAGTGCTCTTGTCAACCAAACAAGGTCTTCGTGGGAGGTAAGCTTAGTATAGACACGTGTGTTGAGGAGGAAGGAAGGCTTAGGTTCTAGAGCGATGGCACGTTCCAAGAGGGAAGCTTTCTTCAGAACGGATGCATTCGTCAGTTCCGCAAGCTGGGGGACCTTTGCTAATGACAAAGCGGTGACAGCGCAAGCAAGAGTGACCTGCCCGTTTTGAGTAGCAGAGACAGGGTTGGCAACCACTTCGTTGAATGAATCGATCATCTTGCCAATCACGGCATCAACCAAAGCTGCAACTTCAGGCTGTTTCGATACATCTCCCTCGAGCGACCAAACAATCTCGGCAATGCTCAAGGTCCACATTTTGCGGAACGGAAGTCGCTTTTCGGCAACACCCTTTACATAAGCATCAGTTGTGGCAGCATTTACTGCAACACCCTTCTCGAGACCAAACTTCAGGTGCTTGGAGAGGGCAGCGATTTCAGCACTTGCGGCTGCTTCGTTTGGTTCCTTTGCTGCGACTGGTGCAAGACCCTGGGGAATAGAAGCAGCTAGAGCTTCTGAGCCGTTCAACGCGGAAAGCATCTGTGCGAATATAACTTTCTGGTCTGCTGAAGGCACTTTTCCAGTCTTCAGGGGAGTCAGAGTCTCAGCCAAAACCTTCTCGACGAACTTATCATCATGCGAACGGTAGGCAGTTGCAGCGAAAGTCCTCAAAGCACCTGCACGGATGGTAGCATTGCTGGACTTTGCGCTCGAGACAAGAGGCTTCAGAAGATTGTTGGCAAGAATTTCGGAAAGGTCCAAATCCTTGGGCAAGGCTTCAATCATGGGAGTGACAAGATCGTTCAAGACAATCTCGGGGGCTCTCAGAAGTGCCTTCTCTATAGCGGGAATGATTTCCTTCTTCAGATCCTCCAAGTTGACGAATGAGTTGAAGTAATCGACCAAAGATTTTGCAACGAATGGAGGGAGAACGGTTCGTGATCCAATGAACTCGCGGAGGTAGAAAGCATTGTAATCGGGCTTTCTAGTCTCAAATGTGGCGCTACGTTTGGGCAGGCGAGCGCTGACTCCAGCGATTATTCCAAGGACCAGGCCATTCTGAGGGGTTGGTGTTGCAGCCTTTGTGGTGAGGGCGGTGATTGACTGGTTCAAGGCATCGTCACCAAAATCGGAGCTGAAGAGCTTTCTGAACCCACGGCGAGTTACGCGCAGGACGGTCTGGTGGGTGCTGTGACGAGGACTGGAGCTCTCGAAAGTATATGTCGCGCGCACCAAAGCCTGGACGATCTTGAGACCCCAGGTGTCCCAGAGAGACTTTTGAAGGGCGAATTGTTGGAGGAACAGAGCAGACCAGCGGATCAAGACGAAGGCGTTGGCCGGGGCCAGACTGGTCTTCTTGGTCTCATTCTCAACAGCAGCGATGAAGGTAGAAACATGAGACTCAGTGTCAGGAGTAGAGAAGATGGCGACAAGGCACGATTCCACAGCTTGTCGTGATTGGGTGTCGATGTAGAGAGGGTATGTGTCGAAGAGGAGGTTGAGAACGTTGGGTATTTGTTCGGTGGGATATTCTATATTGAATGGTCAGATGCGTGACCCAGCAGAGGAAAGAGCACATGAGTGGCACACCTTTGCTCACAATCTTGTCGTGCAGAGAGAGCAGCTCTGCTGAGCGCCTCTTGGTGGAGCTGGAGAGGGCAACCTGGCGCAGACGGCCTGCATCCAGCGTTTGCTCTCCATTGACTTCAGCGTCTGCCATGGTGTGCGATGCGCTATCAAAAACGCCGCAGACTCATATGCTGAATTTCTTCAGTACAAATAGCAGTTGCGATTGAATTGACGATTGGGCAGTTTTTCGCGACTTCCAACACCGGACGCCTGCACCTCGACACCGACGAACTTCAAAAGTCCGTGCCCCCGCTGTCGTCACATGCAAGCAATTGCGGGCATCATTCCATTCACGAATTTATCCTTCGTTCCTTCCAAAAACACTCTCACTCTTTTGCCGCTTTCCTTTTCGACTCGCGACCATGGTGGCCAAGAAGGGCAAGAAGAAGGTCGCTTCCAATCCAGCTCGCGGCTTTGCCACAACCTCCATCGCCAGTAAACCAAAACCCGAGAGGAAAGACGCCGACACGAGCAATGAACCCTCCGAGAAACAGTCCAGCGTGTCCACGCCTGCTGCTGCTGAAAAATCGCCGCAGCCCGATCAACAAGCACAGGGTCAAGAACAGCAGGCGTCGAACAACAATAAGACCCCAGCAGACAGAGAACTGCATGAGCTGAGTCCGGAAGAGCTTGAAGCTCGACTAGAGTTGTCTGAATTACAATCCTTCATCGAGCAGCAAGGCCCGAAAGTGCGCAAGGAATCAGCGCGTCAGGTCTCTCGTTTAAAGACGGACCGTCGTGTCTTGCGTGGTCAGGCCGACTTGCTCAACATACGCGAATGGCTACCCGAGGAGTTGATGCAACAGATTGTTGATCTTGCTTTAGATGAGACTTCGTCCATTTCTGCTCCGTCTTCTACTCCTGCAAACAAGCGTCTTTCCCAAGATGAATTGCTTTCCAAAGTGTGGCAACTTAGTATTACTCTTGCTGATCTGGACGTTGACGAGGATCAAGTGCGTAAAGTGCTTCAGTATATCCTCGTCAGTCCTCCGACTGAAGATAATGGTGGTCTGATCTGGGGTCTCTCAGAAGCCCTGGACTGGCTTGCATTACATAGTGAGCCTGGCCAAATGCTTGATTATGATGCCGTTAAGCCTAAGCCTCAGCTTTCGAATGCTCAATTCGACGATGGTAAGCTTGTGTCGCCTGTCTTTTTCCACTCTACACAACACCGAACCTTTTCTGATTGCCCCAGACAATGATACATCAGAGCCTGCCACGCCCTCGAAACCTCTAGGAGAACAAGCAGCTAAAAAGGCTGGACCTACACCCTCAAATCCTATACCACAACCTACCGATGCCCCTGTCGACGACGTCCAAGTCAGTGACGTTGAGAGTGATCTCGACCCCGATGAGATGCTATCCACATACCTCCGTACGAAACTACGACTCTACGAACGCGATCCGTTATTGGTCAACGACTCGACCAAGAAATCAAAGAACCAACGAGGAAAGGGAACACCGAGTCCACGGAAAGCTACACCAGGAGAGTCTAAGCTCCAACAAAGGCTCAGGAGTATCGAATCGGATGTACTCTTTGACAAAGGTCTTGCTGATGTGAGATGGATTGAAGAAAGAAATCAGATACTTCAGAACCAAACCGAGAGGAAAAGATTCAACCTGGCAGGAGAAGCCAAGGCAAAGAAAGAGTCGGACGAAACTTCAAACAACACACCAAGAGAGAGTGCGACCGACGATGTCATGGCTGAGGCCGAGGCGGCCGCACAACAACTTCTGGACGAGATGGGTGAAGACGATGAGATGCTTGGGGGTATGTTCGGCGAGGCTACAGAAGGCGCTTCGAATGGTGATTCCCCAGGACAAGCCGATAACACAGATCCCAACTTGACAGTTCGTAACTTTGGAAAGATCACTGGAATTAGCCCTCGAAGGACTTTTGAAGAAGCTTGTCGATCAAGGGACTCGGGAGCCAAGGTCTCGTACAAGATGGTCTCGTCCACAACATACAACAGCCGCCACTCTGTAACTGTCCAATGGTCGAAAGACCAGGATATTATCGATGGCTCATTCACACCAGACGTCGACGTTTTATCGAGCGATCGAAGGACTGTCGTTACCATGACCAAACTCGCATGTCCAGAAACACTCCAAAGCGAAGGATATGTGTCTACGGTTGCCCTGTTTCTGCTCTTCTCGAACTCTCCGAAAGAAGAAAAGTCTGCGCTGCGCCTACCTCCCACATTCAGAGATTTTTGGACAGAGTTAGTTGATGCTCGTCAAGAGAAGCGTGACACTGTCGACCGCGAGACAGTCAAGTCTTTGAGAAAGATGGTCAAGGGTCAGAACGAGGAAGATGGAGACGAAGATGTCATCCTTACCGCCGGCTTCAGGAACCGTAACAAGGGTTTGAGTGGCGTCTCCACTCCAGTCGGCGACAAGGTCGAGAAGATCACGAAGATCGAAGAATCACAAGCCCTCAGAGATCTGTGGGCGCGCAAGACTTCTACGCCTGCATACCAGGAGATGCTCTTGGCTCGGTCTAGTCTTCCCATGTTCCAGTTCCGAGACATCGCTCTTGACGCTGTGGAGAAAAATCGGGTTGTTATTCTTTGTGGTGAAACTGGATGCGGTAAAAGTACCCAGATGCCTGCTTTTATCCTCGAGCATGAGCTTTCGCTCGGCCGACCTTGTAAAATCTACTGTACAGAACCCAGGCGTATCTCGGCGATCTCACTGGCTCAACGCGTCAGCGAGGAGATGGGTGAAGACAAAAAGGCAGTCGGTACTGCTCGGTCGCTCGTCGGTTACGCCATTCGCTTGGAATCAATGACTACAGCGCAGACTCGTCTTGTGTATGCGACTGTGGGTATCGTGCTTCGCATGCTGGAGTCCACCAAAGGTTTCGACGAAGTCACACATCTGGTCATCGATGAGATCCACGAGCGAAGCATTGACACTGACTTCTTGTTGATCGTTCTGAGAGCCTTGATGATCCGTCGACCGGACTTGAAGGTAGTCTTGATGAGCGCTACAGTCGATGCTCAAAGATTCTCGAGCTATCTTGACAATGCACCGATTGTGACGGTACCAGGTCGTACATTCCCGGTCGCCGCCAAATACCTGGAAGACGCCATCGAGTTGACTGGGCACACTATTGAAGATGGCTCGCCAAAGACGGCGGATGCAGATGAGGATGACCTGGAAGCGGGTTCTTCGGAGGCAACCATTGCAGCAGCCAAGCAGCTTACAGGATACAGTCCAAAGACTGTCAGAACTCTTGCAGGATACGACGAATACGCTGTTGACTACACTTTGATTGTGAAGCTTTTGGAAAAGATTGCTTACGACCCATCATATACACAATTCAGCCAGGCCGTCTTGGTATTCCTTCCGGGTCTGGCAGAAATTAGGGCGCTGAATGATTTCCTCGGCGGGCATCCCGCCTTCTCAAGAGGCTGGTTGGTGTACCCTTTGCACTCCTCGTTCTCTAGCGAGGAACAGCAAGCTGCTTTCAAGATACCTCCTGCAGGTATGAGGAAGATCGTACTGGCCACCAACATCGCTGAAACCGGTATTACCATTCCTGATGTAACAGCCGTGATCGATACCGGAAAGCACAAGGAGATGCGCTTCGACGAGCGCCGACAGCTCTCACGTCTGATCCAGTCTTTCATCTCTCGCGCCAACGCAAAGCAACGTCGTGGACGTGCTGGTCGTGTGCAAGAAGGTGTCTGCTTCCACCTCTTCACCAAATATCGACACGACGAGATTATGGCACCGCAGCAGACGCCTGAGATGCTGCGTCTGTCACTCCAGGATCTCGTTATGCGTGTAAAGATCTGTAAGCTCGGTGATATCGAGCAAGCACTATCTCAAGCACTCGATCCTCCCTCGTTGAAGAACATCCGCCGTGCTATCGATGCACTCATCGATGTGGGTGCCTTGACTACGTCGGAAGAGTTGACACCACTGGGAAACCAGCTCGCCAAACTTCCGCTCGATGCTCAACTCGGCAAACTTATCTTGCTGTCGTCCGTGTTTGGATGTCTCGACTTTGCCCTCAGTGTTGCGGCAACTCTTTCATCCAAAACGCCCTTCGTGGCTCCTATGGGAGCCAAGAAGCAAGCGGACACTGTCCGACTAGGCTTCAAACGAGGCAATTCAGACTTACTCACAGCCTACAACGCATACTGTGCCTGGCGCAAAGCCTGCACCACACCAGGAATATCCGAGCAGCAATTCTGCCGCAAGAACTTCCTCTCACCCATAAATCTCGGCAACATTGAAGATCTGAAATCACAACTTCTGGCTTCCCTCTCAGACGCAGGATTTGTATCCTTGGAGTCCGGTCAACGCGCTGCTCTCTCTCGCGTCCGCAACAGCGGCAGAGGACCCAGATCTTTCGTTGCAGTGCCGGCCTCCCACAATACCTTTGACGCCATCGATGCTCTACTCAACGCAGTAACAGCATGGAGTTTCTACCCCAAACTCGCCGTGCGCGAAGGCAAAGGCTGGCGCAACGTAGCAAACTCGCAATCCCTATCCCTACACCCTCAAAGCGTCAACAAGCTTTCTCCGGCCTTGACACCTCCCTCCTACCTCTCCTTCTACAGCATCATGCAGTCCAACTCTCGCTTCACCAATGCCCAAGAAACAGCTCCTGTGGATCCATTTGTGTTGACTTTGTTGGCTGGCGATGCAAAGTTTGATTTGTACGCAGGTGTATGCGTTATCGATGGCAATCGTTTGCGCTTCAAGGTTAATTCCTGGCGTACCTGTTTTGCGGTTAAGGTGCTTAGAGCCAAGGTCAAGGAGTTTTTGGCCAGGGAGTTTAAGCAGCCGGGACGAAGTGTTGTTTCTGAGAGACAGAGGGCGTGGATAAAGCTCTTTGGACAGGTGTTTGAGAATGTCGAGGCTGGTAGGATTAGATGAAGAGCATCACATACACTCTCAAAAGCATAAACAACAGGGCAGGAAAGCAGTAGAAAGTAGCGCTTTGTACAATACTGTATCATAGATATCCCATGTCTGATATTCCTCGTACCTCTATATCATAATTCTTAGAATAGACCGACCAAAAGAGACGAGCCATATCGCAAACACACCCATGCATGAATATATCTTTAAATTGCTCTAACATAACCTCAGCGGTTCCTCAAACCTCTAAATCCGTATCCAAGACATGCAACCATGCTTAAAACCAACTTCTCGTGTGTCTGATGAGGTTACGTAGTGTGTACGGTGGCAAACCATCGTGCATCGAACAAATTATCCTTGATGCATCGGAGTTGAAAGCTTGCATCGACCGATTCACACAACTCGATGCATGAGAACCTGCGAACTACCACCCGCTGCGTACCCAAAAAACCTTTGTATCCATAAAACAATCGGGCAAAGCAGAGTATCCACAAAATCTCCGGCTTGAGCAAAAAATGTCAATAAACACGGCTGGCGATGCAAAGTCCGATGCCTTGCGATGGCAGCGAGCAGCGATGGCAGTGAGGAACACCGATGCCCCAAACACAAAGTTTTGATGAATGGTCGATGCAGCTGCATATTTCCGATGCACGGCTGCAACCTCCGCTTTTACGCTTGCTTTGTTGGTGGTATGACCCTGATGCAGTTCGTCACAGCCAGATATCTGCTTTTTGCTTCTACACCTTTTTGCTTCTTTGCTTCTATGGAGAAGCAGAGAGGGTACGGCCCGTAGAATATGTCTTGAAAGATCTGAGTTATGCTTAAATGGACAGCATGCAGGGTGGAGTGTTGAGACCTTGATGGTCTTTGTTGATATTGATATTTGATTTTATATATCGAGCTTCGTATACCATTTAACCAAATGTACGAGAGCGTTGATTCACCAGTGTACAGTTCTTGTTGTATTCTACAAAGCATTGTCTTGCTTTGGTAGCACTCTGTGTGTAATAGACACAAGGTCTAGAGATACAGTGGTCGTGGTGGTTGGAGAGGTTCTACGACTGCTGGGTGTCAGAAATGAAGTCATGAGACTGATGGTGACGCACGACTTTGCAGGCACACCTTCGGCACCTCACACATTTTTCTGATCTGCTGCCATCTACTCGTTTGTCTAGTGTCAGCATCAGTCTGTCGAAGGGCACATAGTTAAGCATATTCAAGTATTAAAGTAAGAAACATGAACGGGAAGTAGCAATTTGTTTGGATGTGAAGAATTCGTATTATTTGAATAAGGTCTTCTTCATGGCTATGCTTGAATTGTAATCTCGAAGGTGTAAGAACATAGGAGAAACAAAAAAAGGTTTCAAGAGACATAGGAAACTGTGACGATGCAATGCTGTCTGTAATGTTTGTTGGACAAAGGAGACGAAGAAGAGAGAAGAGGATGAAGAAGAATGCCTGCTTTGGGCAAAATGTAGAAAATTGTAATCGGAAAAAGAGGAAGAGAAAGAATCGAAGAAGAAAATAAAACTCCAAGGGCGAGGTCTGCCTCTAGCCCAGAGAAGGGTATCCGCGAATATCGACATACGAAACAAAAATGTAGCCGACCTTTTGATGCCCGACCATGTTAAAAAGAAAAAAGAACACCATGAAGTTTCCGTCCAATCAATGCCTAAAAACATTGTGATGCTGATGAGGTTTTGCGCCATGAGAAACAAGATTCGCTTGAACGCCGCAGATGATAAACAAAGGATGATTGTGATGCAATCCAGCCGGAACGCCATGCATGGAAGGAGATTGTGAACATCAAGAGAGAATGATGGTGAAGAGAGATGGTAAGAGCGGCTTTAGTATGAAGCAAGGCGACGGACGAGGTTGTGGCTCAGAGGGGAGTTGTCTGGACTGGCGTCGAAGATGCCGATGGCGCTGAGACTGCGAACGCCCATGCGGTTGCCAGAGGTAGGGCTGTCCTCCATAGTGCACTGCTGACCAAAGGCAAAGGTCTGGGCACGGTTGAGCTTTGCGCGCTGCTTGAGCTTGCCCATGCCCTTCTCGCACTCCTGCTCGTGGTCCTTGTGGTGCATCTCGACGTAGTTTTGGGGGAAGCACTTGGTGCGGTGGCTCGCAAAGAACTTGCTGTAGCCGCCTTCGAGGATGTACATCTCGGGGAAGGTAAGCTTGGGGTATTGGAAGTCGTTGACAGCACGGTCACGGTTGCGAACGAACTTGGCCATGCGAGGGGCACGGAGTTCCGAGTATTCACAGTGGAGGATCAAGAGGGTGTTGGGGGTGACACCACCGTGCTCGAACAGGTCCTTGGTCAACTGGTCCTTGTCGTTGTAGTTGACGGCACCGTTGATGTGGCCACCGTTGTACTCGTACTCGAAGCGGCAGTCGACAATCAAGACCTTGTCGTAGTGAGAGCTGTAGTCGCCGTTGAGGACGTTGATGAGAGTGTCCTGCTTGACGCGAGGAAGGCTGTCAGGCTCTTCCTCGTTGAAGAAGTGAGGAAGCTTTTGCTTGTAGGGCTCGTCGAGGTCCATCGAGACGGAAGGAGACGAGTTGATGTGCGAGTAGTCGTCCTGTTGGCCATTGATGACATCGTCGGGGTGCTGGAACATGCTAAGCGAACGGCGCACCTGCTTCCTAGGAGGAGGGCGGACGGCGGCAGACTTGCGAACTTGCGAACCCAGGGGAGAGCCGTTGTTGCGGCAGAGCGAAGTGCGACGCGAGGGAGGGATGAGGTACGACTTGGAGGGCGATGACTCGCAGTCTGAAGCAGGGCTTGAGGTGCAGCCGAGGCCGGCACCGCCGAACTTGAATGTGGGGAGCTTGTGTTCTTGTGTGGGGACGCAGGTGGTCGAGTATGAGTGTCCCTTTGTTCTAGTCAGGGAAGGTCTGAGGAAGGCCGACTTCTTGCGCTCGGGAAGAGGCATGGCCGAGGGCTTCTCAGGCATTGGCAGAGAAAGAGCCTCTTGGCAGGAGAGCATGTCATCGTCATCCTCGTTCTCGACTTCGGGCGAAGGCGAGGGGATGGTGATGTGGGCGACGAAGCAGGGCTGCTTGTGAGGGAGGGGCGAGATGTCCATCATGTCACCGGGCGACGACATGGGGACGGGAGGAGTGCAGAGGCCGTCGTACTCGATGAGCGGCGGCGTTTGTGCAAGCTGCTGGGAGCGGTCACGGGGCATGAAGAGGGTTTGGTTGAACAATGAGCGTCTGGGGGTAGGAATCTGAGGGCTGTGGATTGTGAGCTTCGGTCTGGCCCGGTGCGGAATGTGGTCCTGGTGCTTGCATACCTCTGATCAATGTGGAAGTTAGACGACAGGTCTGCTGCGAGACTCGCCGTGGGCGATGAGCCACGTGCCGGGCGCATTGTGAAGTAGTCGGAGTTGCTCTTCTTCATGCTCAGCTCCTTGAAGTTGAACGTGTTAGATCCAACTGTCTGTGAGTTGTACATGCTTCTCGAGGCAGGCAGGTCGCGGCGGTTGCCCCATGGCGGGCACGGCGGCGGGTGCATGGCGGCCAGAGGAGATGAGAATTCCATCATGGACATTGTGATAGATATAGGTAGTGAGGGTTGTGGTCGGTTAAGATATCTCCAGGTGGTGGTGAGGAAAGTCACTGCAGGCCGGATGATGAATTATGTGACTGGAGGCAGGACTGCATAGATATGGCTGCTGGGCGGTCGAGTGATGCTGATGCTATCTGATGGTGATGGTCCGAAATGGAGCTGATGCAATTGATCGATGGTATAGCTATATTCAATGGTTGGATGGTCGACGGAATTGGCGGACGGTGATTGGCCGAGAGTCGGATTGGATTGATTGGGGATGTGAGGCGTGGTGGGTGTGTGAGGATGAGGGTGGTCTTCCTTTTGATGCTTCACGTTCAGACTGCACAATAATCCTAGTACGGGTGGGATGACTACGGCTCAACTGCCTTCTCTGAGAGAGCAGGAGGGAGCTTGGAGCGGGCGCGGCTTGATAAAAGAAGGCTCACGGCAAGGAAGAGCGTTGGCATGGAGATTGCACGTCGCAGCAAGCTCAGGCAGGCCAGGCCAAGAATCCAACCAAGGCAAGGAAACGCACGACCAGCAACCAGACCAGCACCAGCACCAGCGGCCGCTGGGCCCAGCATGGACAGCCCCACGAACTCTGAACACTCGCCCTGTCACCCTCGCACACCCGGGCCCCAGTTTAGCGAGACTGAATCCATCAAGCATGCCCTAGTCTAATCCGAACGCCATGACAAGCGCGCAGAGCAACGGGCCTCCCGTTGGACAAATCATATGCCGCTGCCGCTGTCCACCACCCAGCTGATCATGCATAGCATTTGGAAACTCTATGTGAATCCTCGTGCATCGTCGATACTTGACAAGTCGTCCACCCAAACCGTGCCTTGTTCTGCTGCGATCCCGACGACGCTCGATCAAGCCCACATTTCTGTTGCTTTCTTGTCCCGTCTTGTCTGAGAAGCCCGCATGCATCGTCAGAGAGGGGTAAGTCCTCAACATGTGCACAAATATCAGAGTTGCCCTGGTTGCAGCTCTCGTACCGCCGTTTCCACGCTTTCCCATCCACATACCCACCGCACTGATGCACACGCTTCGTCCAGACGGACGCCAAAAAATCAACACGACACCGACAACGCAGATTATTGTCTCGTTGCTCGGTAGATTGTCAAAGGTTTGCTCGACGCTGACAAGGGCCGCCGCCCGCCGAAGCCGTCCGTCCCACAGACCAA